>OW240912.1:293182405-293206134 GCA_933207985.1 Pelobates cultripes
AAAGAATAAACATGTTAAATAGACACAATAAAAATAAAACACATTCAATAGCTAATCAAAGGTCAACATTTAAACACTGGTAAGCATGTACATGGGAAAAAATTTCGGTTCGGTTCAGCATTCCGAAATTTGGGACTTTGACACTTTGGCACTTCGACACTTTGGCACTTCGACACTTCGGAAAATTCGGTAATTTCAGAACTTCGGGATCTCGGCAATTCGGCAATTTGGAACTTCGGCACTTCGGAACTTCGACACTTCAGCACTTCGGGACTTCAGAATTTCGTAACGTCTCTTGCAGCCGCTTGGTAGATAACTCCCTAATTCCCATGGTATTAGGGAGTTATCTACCAAAAGGCTGAAAGACCTAAATTGGTCTTTCAGACAAATTTACTAATACTAAGTAAAAATTACTTAGTATTAGTAAATTGTGCCCCTACTCGCTATACCGCGAGTAGGGGCATGTCTACTAAACAGTGAGCAGCCAGTGAGATCCAAGAGGTCCCCAGCTGCCTGCGATAGTCCGCCGATCTGCCAAGAACCCCAAAAAGAGTCCAGGCCACCAGGGCAGCCGACCATCCAGGAATGGAAGATGTGTGTTCCCTTCAGGCCCGTGAGAAATAGTAGGATATGAATGTAGAAGGAGGAGGAGGAGCTGAAGAATCAGGTGAAGAGCAGAGGTTGATCATGTCACAGGAACCTAGATATTTTTGTCAAGAGGGATGGAAAAAATTACCACCATGACGTGTCTTCAAATCCAGTTTTGCAAGCCAGTCGTCTACGCGAAAGGGGTCCTTATTAGGTTTGCATGCCTTCCACCTAGATGTGATGGAATCTCCTATGGGTGTAGGGGCGCTCCCCTGAGGAAAATGGTACCTGGTGCCCTAGGGGCGCTCCCCTGAGGAAAATGGTACCTTTGCCATCTGTGCATTCTGTGTTCTTTGTCCGATGATCTGGAGCACCAGAGGTTGACTCTAACTCTATATGGGTAAAAGAGTTAGCAATAGCGGGGGTCCGAGTCAGATGTCCCGAAGTGGTTTTGTGACAAGCCCCGCTGTCGACCGGTCCCAAAGAATACCCCTTACGGAGGTAACCACATAACACCTTTCCCCTGGAGGTTTGGGTCTTGATGAGGGCAGCGGGGCCATAAACGTGTGTAATAAGTTCCCTCAGTAATTGATGTGCCTTGTGCCTGAGGTCCCAATGATTTGGCGCCCAGATCCGCCAATCATCCGTCAATATGGAGGAGTGCTGCTATGCGTGTCCCATAGGAGAGGCGAACACTGGTGTTTCTGATGAAAACTGAAACATCTCTGAGCTCATTCACGAATATCGTGAGCCCATTCCCGAGTTGGTGTTGGCGACATCTGGCATCATACTCGTGATAGGGTTGATAGAGTCCAGCAGTTAGTCTTGGGTGTCTCTGAGACTTTTCCTGACTCCCCTGCGGAGTCACGGTCACCCAGAACCATGACGGACATCATCCACTGGTCAAGCACAGTCGTCTGTGCTGCACTGTCCGGGAGGGAAGGGCATGGGTTGTCCGACCACAAGCAGTTATGGAAATCTTTATCTAGAGGCTACAAAGCCACAGGTGCATAAAGTATCCAGGTGACTGAGAGGGGATCAGCCTCTCGAATGTGAGTGATGAATGTGTAGGTGACACAGCCAGTGACCAGTAGGGTCCAGGGTCGTTTCTGTGTTTTCTCGGTCATTAGCGTGCGAGTACCTATGGTTTCCCCCAGAAAGAAATAGGCAGGTAGGTTTATCATAGTGTGGGATACCCCTGTGTAAGGCATAAACCAGTAGGCAGGCACAGGATGCAGGGCAAACAGATCAGCTTACCATAGTAGTAGGCAGTGCTCACAGAAACCCCTGCAGGTTGTACTCTGAATCGTGGTGAAATAAAATAGACTGGGGCTCACCCAGTAAATAGAGGTTGCAACAGCATGCCTCTTCTCAGCAGGACAGTGCAGCACAAAATATAGTGGGTCCTCACCCTAGGAGCACAGGGTATGAACCCTTAAGTGCTGGCCACAGCCGTGATAGAGAGCATCAATCAGTTCTCCCACCATTAATTCACTGTCAAGGAAGATATGACTTTAAGCAGGCAGTGCTGAAATCTTTTTCAGCAGTTAGTCGAGGCTGCAACAGCATGCCTCAATTCAGCATTCCAGTGCAGCACATCCATAGTAGGGGCCTAACCCCGGGTGCACAGGGTATGAGCCCTTAAGTGCTGGCTACATCTCCGATAGAGCACAACAATCAGTTTTCCAACAATTAAATTAGTTGTCGAGGGAGATATTCCTTTAAGCAGAGAGCGCTGAAACTCCTGTCTGGCAGTTAACAGTGTCTGTCATAACATGTCCCCATTCAGTAATGCAGTGCACATTTAGTTGGGGCCTCACCCCGGGTGCACAGGGTATGAACCTTAAGTGCTGTCCATCTGCCTGATCCTGACAGAGAGCTTCCCTCAGCTCTTCCTATGATTAATGCACATCATGGGAGATATTCCTTTAGGCAGTATGGCCTGGAAATCATGTCCAGCAGTTAACAGAGGCTGTAGCAGCATGTCTCCATACAGTAGCACAGTGTAGTATAAATATAGTAGGAGCCTCACCCCAGGTGCACAGGGTATGAACCGTTACGTGATAGCCACAGCTCTGACAGAGAGCACTAATCTGTGCACAAACAGTTAATTCAAGGTTATGGGAGACATTCCTTTAAGCAGTATGTCCAGGAAATCCTGTCCAGCAGTTAACAGAGGCTGCAGCACATGTCTCCATTCAGTAGCACAGTGTTTTAAAATACATAGTAGGGGCCTCACTCCAGATTCACAGGGTATGAACCCTTCAGTGCTGGCCACAGCTCTGACAGGGAGCACTAATCTGTGCTCCAACAGTTAATTCAAAGTTATGCAGAATGGGAGATAGTCCTTAAACAGTATGACCTAAAAATCCTGTTCAGCAGTTAACAGAGGCTGTAACAGCATGTCTCCATTCAGTAGCACAGTGCAGTAAAAATATAGTAGGGGTACACCCCTTGATTGCAGGTCACAGTCCTGACAGAGAGCACTAATCCATGCTCTAATAGTTAATCCAAGGTTATGGGTGAAATCCCTTTAAACAATTTATGTAAATGGCCTAATTCAACATAAACATGCAACCCCAGTAAAATCCAAAAGCCCCTCAAGCCACAGAGAGGTGAGAACAAGGAGGGGAGAGGGCAGAAACCAAGAATAAGATAGAAACACAATAAATAACATAGATGCACATAGTACAGAAGCACAGTGAGAACAAACAGCAAAGTATATTACAAAATAATACAGAAACAACCTCAAAAGAGGGAATATAAACATAAATTAATGTTGAAGAGTAATACTCTGATCTGTCTGCTTGAAGGAACAGCAAAGAAAGGGGAAGTGATGAGGTCACTATGCCTTATGTGCACCCTACTCTTTTGTGATTGGTTCTTTTTTCAATGTGTTTCTTTGCTGCTGTGTGGATCTAGTAAAGAGAGATTATACAAAATATGAAGCCTCCTGTCATGTTGTTAAATTTCAAAGTAGAGTTGTGTAATGTGCATTAACCACCATAATTGAATATAATAAATCTTGTATTGTACTCCAAAAAAATATATATTTTGCCGGTGGGGGATATTCCAGTTCCCATTGGGGAAACCTTACCTGCACGAGCGGTATCTACAGCCTCGATGATCACCACATGGCGAGTCCAAGGTGACTGCCAAGCCTGAACATACACCACACTCAGAGGGCTCAACAATCTAAGTCTGGAAAGCAGGCTTTGAGGCCAGATTTCACAAGGTGTTTCAAACTTTCTGGGAGCGCATCTGTTGCAGAACCCCCATAACCACTCTGTCTGCAGAACCGGTAACCCATGCTCCTAAACCAGATTATCAACACCATCCTGGGCAGGGGACCCGCACGGAAGTCATACCTGCTAGCCGGCTACGCAGCCCGTAACCCCACCCATAACCCGGAGCCCCCTCAGGCTTGCAATCCAACTGACCAGAGAGGGAGGAATCCTGCTAATGCGACGAAGGTCTGTCCTAGGCTCCGGGAGCCGGATAGAGGTAAAAGCGGCAGACCATACCTTGCTTACAAGTCGCAGCATGCTACCTGTCTCCACCAAGGTGCTACTGATAGCTTTTTACCTGGAGGAACGATGAACGGTCTCCTGCGGCATACCTGCGGTGTCGGTTGAAGTCTGGACACCCAGCCCCCATAGAGTCTCTGTAACACCATTGCGGGACTTTCCATACACTCTATCATTTACCTCCCAGTGGAGTCGAGTACCCAGTGGCTATCTAACATGGTAAATGTGTATGTATATACACATCCAGCAAAGTTTAGATCACAGGTTTCACACTACATATACCTTGAATGCTGTCAGTTACCATAACCAGACCTTAGCTCGCTATCTCACTCAAGTACATGATATTTCCTCTTGAATATATATTTTGAGTCACTTTGGAAAGAGTAGTGAAAAGTCGAAATTTGTCATGGGCTCAGTCCCATGCAGACAGTAAGGCCTTACAAAATGCATGCATGTAATGCATTTGAAAAAAAATGTGCATTTGTAGAAGCAGCATGAGAAAATTAAGTTTATGTACAGATTTATTTATATATTTATTTATTTTAACATGGGTGAACAAGGGAATAACACAAGCACCACCACTATTTAAAATAAAAAAAAATTCTACAAAGAGTTAAAAAAAATACCTGCCACGCTGTGTAAGTAGGGTTACTTTTGCAGTGAACTGCAGAACACGCTGTCTATTACTTCAAGAGGATTCTTGCAATTTCAAACAGTGGCACAAAAAAGACATCTCTTAATAGATTTTTTTTTTTAAGTGTTCTACATCAGGGAATCAAAGTGGCACTGACAGTAGCAGCTAAGCAAGGATGAATAAACAGTTTAAAAAAATAAAATATATAAAACCATGCTGAACAACTGTATATTGGTAAGGTAGTCTAACACTAGACTCAATGACAAAATGTCTCATTCTTTAATCTTGCAAGTACTTATGTCAGTAGCTAGTAACTAGATAGAGCATAAACTGCTAAACCTAGACCCACACTAGAATCAATGAACCAGGCTAAGCAAAATTATATTTTTTCCTAACACCACACTCCCCAAAAGAAGGAATTGCTTTCCTCTAGACAGCTAACAAAAATAGCTATTTCCAACTCAAAGTTTATTTTCTAGCGCTATTGACAGAAGCTGTTAACTGGATGCAGCATACAACTAAACTTTGTCTCCCACTATAATAAATGCCCCAAGCAATTTAACATTCCTACACGGGCACATCAATGATAAACACACAAGAATGATCACTGAGGTCAAAATATCTTGAAGAATCCTGCTTGAAAGTATAGTCTTCCTATAGGTCCCTTTTCTTCTCTATTAGTCACTTCACTTGATTTGTAAATAATAAGAAAACACCAGGGGAAATAGTGGTGGTACAAGCCTTCCCTACTCACCACCTGACACAGCATGCTATGACCCAGAGTAACATTATGTCCCAGACACCCACAATCCAAAGGTATGAGCCACTGAGTGGTTTTAAGGTCAGATTAACCCCTCCCACAACTACACGTTTATATCCTTAACATATGTATTAACAAGGAATTTGCACTTGATATCTACTAGTCTGTTAAATGCCATGGTGAAACCTCAGCTGATACATAAATTCAAAGATAAAGTTAAGAAAGATAGCACTCTAGGGTCTTTTAAAAAAAAGCCATGCTTAATTTTGATTTAGGTATTAAAAATTGTCAAAGCTATATTTTTGAACTTCTGGATTTGGCATGAACAGTCTGAGATTCTAGAGTACATGATTTTGTACAATATGTATGCATCCTAAATAATAATTATATTGCATATATTGTATCTTGCATATAATTGTATATTGTATATAATCATAAGCTGTGTGTATACATACATACATGCTTATACACATACAGCTTATGATGCTTATGTTTGCTAGAGAATAAAGAATACATTTCACTTTTTTTTCTGTCAGAGTGCAAAATCTTAATTTACAAAAAATCAATATGCTGACCAAACTGAGTTATGCTCAGAATTCAACTCACAAGGCACATAAATTAACTTTGATTATATTTATGGTTTGTTTGATGGAAAAAAAAAAAAAGGGACACTTCCAGTATAATGCACTCAACTTTCTCCATTTGTACTATAACATCAACATGAAGAAAAATGTAACCTGCATACAGGAACACACAAATATTCCAATTTTGCCAATATTTTAATAGATCTCTGTCAGACTGGAAAAAAAATAATAAAACCTCACTAGTGTGCCTCAGGGAAATCTGTATCTCATTCTATCAAAATCTAGTTTTAGGCTTCAACGCTTTTATCACTCTGTGAAAACATCTCTCTTCTGGGAGAATTTCAGCTTATTCAATAAGTCGTTCAAACTGACGAACCATCACAAATTAATAGTAAATCTTTCCATCAAAACTTACCCATATTTTTCCAACTATTCCCTTTTTGCTATACAGTATTTTTTGTTAGTTTACCATATAAAATTGCCTATCTTTTCTGCGAACCATATACTAACCATATAAGTCCCATGTAATCTAGAGATCACAACTACATGACAGTGGAAATAGTTGTATCTTTATATAGTATTGTAACACAGTGACCATGATTTTTTTTTAATGTATATCTGTTCTTTGATATTTCTAGTTTCGCACCCATAATCACTTGTCGTTTTCTATTCCCTATTGGTTCTGCAGCCAGACTACACTACATCGTAAAGCACATTATTATTGTACCTGTAAAGCATTAATGTGTAAACCTTTTTTTCCTCTTGAGGGCACTGATTTTCAATGTCTGCATTTTAAAAATAAATTAAAATAATGATAGTAGTAGTAGATTGCTTTTAACAGTACACATTCTTCACTTGTTCCTATGGGTTTTCTATGTCTATCTATGAATTTGTTTTTCAAAAATAAAAAAAAAAACACCTAGCTTTTGAGTATTATCAAAAAGCGTATATTTCAAAGTTTGACTCAACACAAAAGTACTATAATATGAGCAGTTTAAGTGGAATTTCAGTATGCACAATATTCTGTAGTGTTTTCTGCCAGCCACTCCAGATATAGAGAAAGCTTTGAATCAGCTTAAAATTCACAACAAAAAACAATAATTATAATTTTAAAAGTACTTTATAGAAATATTTTACTTTTTCAAGTTTTTTAAGTACTTGCTATTCAAATAAGCTGAATGCAAAATAGTTTTCCGGTATAAACAATGTAAATGAAAACCGGCAAAGACTGATGCACTAACACCTATAGTTTGTATTTAGAATTCTGCAAGGCCAATTTTAATGAGTACCTGTCAAACTCAATAGTTTGGGTATTGAAATGATTACAGCAAATGGAAGTCCTTTCATGAATAAAGATTTAAGCCCAGCATCAAACAGGTTGCTAATATATTCTTTCCTTATAATGAAATATTTAGAAAAGTACTGTTTTATGCCAAAGTTTAGGAAAAATTAAAAAGAAAAAAAAGGAAAAATCTAACTTGACATTTTCAATCTACATCACCCATGACATTTTGTATTCTTGCAAATTTAATTTGGAACAAATATGCACAGTAGATTTTTTTCCAGGATTTAAATATGTGACCTGTTAATCATGCAAATGAAATAATAGCAATATTCCTGAAATGAACCTTTAGGGTAAATAACACATAATAGTGGTGAAAAGCATTTACATAAATACATGGGTTTAGAAATTGGTAGATAGAATGGAACATAAAGGTGCATTTTATTATCATATCAGACATGAAAAAAAGTATATATTATACTCCAGCAGTGCTAAATGTTAATGGTATGGATTGTATTCACTTGAACTGTTGGTCTAGAACAGGGGTAGGAAACCTACGGCACTAGTGCCATGCACAGCACTCAAGGTGTATTTGCACAGCACTCCAGGCTGCTAGAGCCAAACAGTCTCTGGCCTATCAGGAGTCCCAGTAAAACTTCAGATATCTGCTAATACGAAGAGGTGGTGAAGGACAATCCTCAATTTAAGCATTGCAGTACATAGATGAAGTGATCCCAGCACTTGTAAATGGGAATCCACACTGTAGTAGAGCAGCCAGCAGCTGCTGTTGCAGCTCCTGTCCTTGATCTGTATCTGGCCAGCCTGGTCCCCACTGGAACCCAGGGAAGCCACACACACTGCAAGATATACACAGAAAAGCAGAATAACCCTCCCCTCATACAAATAATATGAACAGCCCACACACAAACATACACACAATCCACACAAACGTAACCCACTAAAAATCCACATACATGCACACAACCCCACATGCAGCCTCTCACATGCAATACCCCAAACAGCCCCCACACACTACCAAACACACAATGTGACATATGCATCCACACACAGTTCTACAAGCAACCCTCATACGCAGCCCACATTCATATGTATCATACACAATACCATAAACTACTAATGAACATATGCAATATAATAGCTTATACACTCACAAATTCAACGATACAAAGCAACTGCAATAAAAATAACAAAAGCAGAATACGGGAGCATACACAACTCAATTTAAAAAAATAGGACCAGCATGCTACAGGACATCACCATTCTCTATCAGCACAGTGCTGCTAACAAGTTGCCTACCCCTGGTCTAGAATTTAGTTTCCTTAGGTTAACATTCATTTTCTAAATTAACACAAAGTCCAGTAATTATGATCCAATAGCCATCTTCTGCTTGCTCCTAGAAAACTGCTAAATCAAATAAAATAGTGGGAGTTGTGTTCAGATAACTATAGGAGTAAACCAGTAGAAATGAATTGTGCATAGGTAGCTTGGCACCATGTAGTTTTAACATAATTTGGTGGCCTGTGCTTTCAATGCTCTTTAGGCCTGGCCTGACACACTGAAATATTTGCTTGTTGACTGCAGAATCTTACACTGACTGGGCTGTTTGACAACAATGCGTATGTATGATTTCCCTGGAGATGAGACAATGATCATGACATTCATAAAACAATCCAGTGTCAGTAGCAGCAGTGGTGAATATCTTGTGGTTGCCACTTTAGTGTCACGATTGGCACCATGCCATTCAGATGGCCAGGCGTGATGATTCCACAGGTGCCAAAAAGGAGATTTGAACTCTGGACTTTTGCAAGTCCTTCTGTCTTGTCTCTGAGCCCAGTTAGCTAGGTAGAAGACACTGCCTCTCCCTGGGGGCAGTGTCAGTTCATTGACGTTATTCACGTTATTGGTTCCTGTTACTGTGTGTCCTGATCGTGTGTTTTTTTAGAGTGATCCCGGTTCCTGACCTTGGCTTTTCTCATTGTTTACTCTTACATCTAGCATCCCCTGACTTTGGCTATACCTTGAGCTCTTCTGCTTGTGTCCTTGCCTGTACTGCGACTTGGAGGAATATCCTGCACAGTCCCCATGCACAGACTCACAGGCCAGGTGGTTCCTTTTCTGGTCACCCTGGTCTGTGTTTATTTGCAAAGGTGAGCATATATCTCTGCATACCGGACTCCCAACTAAGGTAAGCCCTGACATTTAGTATGCATGATGTCTGGGAGCAGGTGTAGAGGAAATGAGATGGGCAAAACCTGTACTGGCCTTCAGGTATCTGATCTAATTTCTTAAAGTTCAGTTACTAGCATTTAAATTTATATAAGAGTCTGCAAACTCTTTCATTGTTATTGAAACTGAACATAAACCACATCTCTAACATGGGCATTCAAACTAGAATTTAAGTCATATGCTTTCTTAGAGAGCAACATCTCATAGTTTGAATGAAAAACTGCCATACATGTTCTCTATTGAAACACACAGATCCCTGAGCAGGAAATAATTTTGGGAAGCCTCAAAAGTGGAAAAAATGGAATAGCGGGGTCAAGGTAACCAAACATTATCCTGTTGTAACAAGTTCCGTTCCCTTCTTAACTGATTGATCAAACAGCTAAATACTGAGCTCTAAATTAATTTAGGAAAAAAATGTTCTTTCACTGTTTTCATCCAGAAGATATTCCTACATTCTGTACTCTCATTCAAATGAAGGCAAAACAAATGTTGTTCTGTGAAAAATATATATTAATTGATCCTGATGACAGGTACCCTTTTTTGAAGACAGTAGTAGTTGATAACACATTTATCTTTACAAATATATAGATATCTATTTCAATCTTAACCAAGCTAAACCAGAAAAATGGCATAACTTAAAAAAATTTATTAGGGGAAAATAATGGCATGAAGGGTTTTTTGAGATATCAGAATAAACTGGAATGTTCCAGTGCTTTCAGAGATTAGTGGGGTTACTGTATCAAGTGGTAATGCCCCAAACAGTACACCATCACTTCACTTTTTGAACAGAACTACCACACTCTCAGAAGGATGCCAGGCCCCCCCCTCCTCTAGTTCTGTGTTGAAATACCCCTTACATGCAAGTCATGGCATGTGCATGCTCAATGAAGTATGTCATGTTGTTGGAATAACCGGGTATAGATCATAAAGTTTTAGAGTCATGAGCAGTCAATTCTGGTCGGTTTATGTCCATATGGTGCATCTATAAAAGATTATTTTTAAAAAATAGCCTGATTTGCTCATATTACAAGAAAATGTAAATTAAAAACAAGAATTTAAAATTAAAAACTGTCAGATGTGTCTCCTCATTCAAGCCATGTGGGCTGAGTGTGTTTAGCTTGAGAATCTAGGTAAATTCTGCAAATATCAGTGCTCTTTCTTTTTGCTATATCCCCTCTTGTGGGTATCCACTGAATCCCCATAAACCGAAGAGAAGAGTGATCACAGGCATGCATCAATCAAAAATTAAATGCAAAAGAGGATTTCTGTCACCATGTAAGAATGTAGAACAATATTCCCTAAATTTATTTATTCATAAAATATTTTGCCAGGAAGGATACATTGAGATTTATCTAGTTAACACGTATGTCTTGGACCCACAAAACATTGCATCGTTACAATAGGGTACAACATTACAAAAACAAAAAAATATAGACTTTAGACTCTAGAATTGTTGACGTCTGCCTGACATACTGTAACCCACTGGAATATCTTAACAAGTATACTACAAAAGCTGAACATCTTCATAAACTAGAAAAATACTATGTTGCATTTAATGTTTTAATTAATGCATGGCTGTGATCCCTCCTCTGTTCAGGTAATGGGGATTGAGTGGATCCCCCCAAGAGTGGATATAGCAAAAAAAAGTTTTAAGAGCCTTGATAACTAAATGCACTTTACTAGGTCTATGTTGCTGGACGTGATCTGCATTGCTTAGGTCAATGGTCCCCAACCCAGTCCTCATGGACCACCAACAGATTTTGTCAGTATCTTCATTTAAATAAAAACAGGAAATACATAAATCCTGGACTGTTACTGGTCCTTGCGGACTGGGTTGGGGACCACTGGTTTAGGTGACCTGCACCATTTTATTGACAGCACAGGTTCCATACTCTGTATCCATTTTTTGCCTACATTGTTTTGTTGCCATTCAGTTGTTACTTTGTATATGGTGACACTATATTCTGGTCATTTAATAAGGTTTACACTCTGTTTTATATGAATTTGCCATTTTATAACTTTATACGTATAAATATTGTACGTGAGAATTGTCTAGGCAGGACCTGAATTTGTGGGAGGGAGTTCCCCTACATATTAAACACCTGGCAGGGCTTCCCCACTTACGTGACATTGCCTTTGTGAAGTTGTGGACTTCCGTCCTTGGGTTTCTGACATTTTGACCTGTTCCCAGCATCCTGTCCATTCCTCACTTTCAGATTACTGATTGTTCAGTTAAATTTTATTTTTGCAGAAGCTACCCATTCTGTTCTATCCATAGCTATTCTACCCATGCTTCGCTCAACTAACTGTGAGTACATTCATTACTTTGCCATTTGTTTATTTCCATTCATGCACTATGTCTTTACTATACATTGCCAGATGTTTTCAGCATTTCAGTTAATCATGATGTGTCCATATCTATGTCCTTGCTCTTTGTACGTTTATACTTATGAGCAACTGTTACTAGCATTCATGAATTTGTTTGTTTCACAAATTTGCGCCTTTTTTCTATATTAAGTATAGCGTATGTGTTTCACTGCTCTGAACTTACGAACACTCTTTACTCTATAGCACTACCTTGTGGTGGAAAGATGGTAATTCGAATTGTATTTGGTCTTCTTACTCATTTGTTGTATTTCAGTTATTTAGTAAATTCATTCTGCTTTAGCATTTAGTTACTTGGGAATAATTATATGTATATATATATATATATATATATAAATATATAGATATAGATATCTATAGAGGTGGAGGTCTGTTATTAGATAAATGTCCTCTTCATATCTATTCCCTGCTTTAGGTGAAAATAGTTTCATTAACAAGAAGCAATCCAGTTTATCCCGTGTCCTTCTTTATATTTTGACTTGGTACATTGTCTCTTATCTCATATTTAGATTATGTTAAATTATACCACCTTTTGTAAAACAAACAAACAATAAAAAATTCAATTAAAAACCATATAGGCATTAGGACACAAAGTGAGAGGTGCGTATTTATTTTAAGTTTCTTTTTTGTTTATCTTATATTTGTTTGGAATTTTACATTTATACACAAAAAACATACAGGCAGAGAATCCATTATAAAGAGTAGAGTAAGCCATATATCCACATTTTTAAAGGACCTGAGGGGATAGAGGGGAGAAAAAAGTCCTTTTTTGGATGGCTCTAAACGCTGGAGGGCGGCATAGAATGTCCATGCCGTCCTTTGTACTCACTGGGTCCCAGCCATTCCCCCGATGGTGGTCACAATCCTGGGCTCTGCCTGGGAGCTCAGGCAGCCCCCTTCTGCAAGATCTGGCCCTCCAGGGCCATGTGGTCGTGGGATCCCTGCGATCACATGGCCGGAATAGCCAGCGAGCTCTCAGGCTGTCCCCTAGTGCCTGGAAAAAAGTTTTCAAAGTGAATAAAAGTTGTTAAAAAGTTTAAAGTAATTAAATGTACTTAGATCATATATACTTTGATTATATATATATATATATACATATATATGATCTAAGTACTTTTATATGCACATGCATTTACATAAACCATTATTCCAAGTGTATTTTAATATTAAATAAATATATAATTATATATAGTAAATTTAAAATACAGTGAGAATGGTACAAATTTTATACCATATATATATATATATATATATATATATAATCCAAAAAATAAAAAAACAAAAGAAATTTAAAAATTTTTTTTTTAAAAAATCATACATATATATATGTAAAATTCTATACATATATTTATATAATATTCTACATAATTAAGTAATTTTTTTTAATTACAATCTGAGGGACCTGCCCGACAACCCAGTCAGAAAGTCCAGAGAATTTGGATTGCAAGCCCTATATTTAACCCTGTAACTTTCCAGGACACCATAAAACCTATATATGGGGATACTGTTTTACTCGGGAGATTTCGCTGAACATAAATATTAGTGTTGTAAAACAGGAAAACATATCACAACAATGATATCGTCAGTGAAAGTGCAGGTTTTTGTATTTTTTACACAAAAACTGTATTTTCACTGATGATATAATTGTTGTGATATGTTTCACTATTTTATTGAAGATCCCCAACAGTCACTGCATGAACTGAAAAATGAACTGTTGGGGATTTTTAATAAAGAATTTCTACTTTTCCAAAGAAATACAGTGCTGACTACCTTTTACATCCTTGGTGTGTGTGTATATACACATATATATATATATATATATACACACACACAATAATATTGGGCATATAAATTCTTCTTATAAGAATACCCCCTTTCTTAAGATTTTGAGCAAGGAAATTTTGTCTTAGTCTTAGTCTTTTACCATTCTATATAAAGTTAGTTATACTGTTTTGTATTAAATCAAGCCAAAGTTCAGAAATGTTTAAAGGTAACATTCCAAATAAATAAGACCATTTGGGCATTATATATGAGTTTATGATATTTATCCTCCCCCACCAAAAAATTTCTAGATTTTTCCATGATTTTAGAGATTAATTTATTTGTCTCACGAGATCCATAAAATTAATTTCCATTATTTATCATAATCATTAATATGCTTAATTCCAAAGTAAGTCAAATCATTGTTAATCCAAGATAAAGTATAAAGATTATTTATGTAGTCCTTGACATTAAGATTAATGAATACATCCTAGTTATATTTACATTTATCTTAAAATTGGTGACTAAACTATAGGTTTCAAATTCAGTCATTAAGTGGGTGAAAAACATAACAGGGTAAGTAAGGGTTATCAGGATGTTGTCGGCTTATGGATTTAATTTCAATTGTGTATGTAATGTAGGGAAGCCCTTAATCTCTTCATTATTTCTTATATTGAAACCCAATGGTTTCCGTGTTGAAACCTGCAAGGAAAGCGTCTCCTTTTCGGGGTACGAATGCTTCCTCTTGCTGGTGTGCGTTTAAACGAAATGGCGGCAACCCAGAAAAGCACTCATTAATTACTTCCCTTATGGTTTCACACTTATGTGGCAAGTGAGAATGTTCTGATTAATTGGTGGGAGCATTCTAAGGGGGCACTGGGGTGGTCCCCGTTCGGGAGAGGAACAGGGTCCGTTTGTATTAACGCTCCCGAATGGGAAAACAGGCATAACACGAAAAGCTATTTAAAACACAGTAACAAGCTAGGGGAAACACAGTAATTCAAACAGAAACACATGAATGAATGGGGAAATGTATACAAAAAAATATGGGAAACCGTTGTCATAGCCTATAAAGAAATAAACAATACATAGTGTGAAACTACATAAGGCATATATGTAGACACGTTTTTGGAAGCATTCACAGTGTAAAGTAAATCAAAGCGCCTTGATGGTGACACCCATGCAGAGGGGGGTTAGTATCCCAATCCACCTTTAGCTCCTTCCCAGTTCAGGAAACAAACGAAAGCTGGAATCAAGGTGAAAAATATAATTTATTTTTAAAAAGCCTCTGGTCCTACGTGTTTCGTTCTGGTCAAACAGAACTTCCCCAGGGACCTCACAATTAAAATACAATTTACAGAATCAAATAAGCAGTACAAAAAGTTGCCAACTGACCCTGTCAAATCTTTCTCTGTATCCACTGTTATGGCCAACACAGGAGTTTTTGCCCTAGAAGCTCTATCGATGATATTAAGAATCCTACGAGTATTATCACTGGATGTTCTTCCCGGTGTCAATGGATTACGGTATTCAGGATCTGCTTCATTTTATTTGCTAAAATTGCGGAAAACCACTTTACACCCACATTTATTAAAGATAGGTCTATAATTTTCCACTTTTGTAGGAATCTTGCCATGTTTAAGAATAGGTAGGATATTTGCATTTAGCATTTCCTGAGGAAAACTCCCCTGGTTTACTATATTATTAAAGGTGTGAGTTAAGTGAGCCCAAACTTGTCTCTAAATGTTTTGTAGAACATATTATCAAATCCATCAGAACCTGGCATCTTTTTCTGTTCCAATCTAAAGATCCAATGCTACAGATATCATTCAGTATTTCTCTGATCCTCTGAATTTTTGAGGGGGGGGGATTTCAACAAATAGGAAGCTATAGCTTCAGCGGACGCAGCAGTCGGCAAATTGTCTAAATCACTAAAATAAGAATTGAAGCGTTGCTCCATCTTCTCTGGAGTTAATTATGTACCAAACATATCTTATAGTTTAGTTATTCTGTTTGAGGCTTTCTTTTTTCTTAATTTGTATGATAGTAGCTTACCAGCTGTGTTTCCTTTACTGTATGTTCTTAATTTTAGTTTTTCAGTTAATTTTTGCTTGATCAGTTTTTGAGTTTTCATGATCACTTCTACACCGTTCCAAATTAATATGCAAATTATATTTTTCTCATTTACCTAAATAATTGATGTAAATAACAGTCAGCATAATTCTCATGTTATCAACTATTAAGAGTACAATTCAAATTTTATTGAACAAACCTCCTAATGATAACAGTATTTTTTTAAAACATAAAAAACTTACAATGCACTGTTCCAAATTATTATGCACGGTAAGTTTCAAAACACTTTATGGATTGTAAAGAACTGAAAATTGTCATTTGTTGTGTTTGCAGCATATTACTGAAATCAAAAGCTTTCAGTTTCTGTTTGTATTTATTTGCAAGATGTCAGAATTGCCTCCCAGAGCTGCTGTTTGGATGTAAACTGCCTCCCACCCTCATAGATCTTTTGCTTGAGGATGCTCCAAAGGTTCTCAATAGGATTGAGGTCAGGGGAGGATGGAGGCCACACCATGACTTTCTCTCCTTTTATCCCCATAGCAGCCATTGATGCAGAGGTATTCTTTGCAGAATGAGATGGTGCATTGTCATGCATGAAGATGATTTTATTACGGAAAGCATAGTTCTTCCTTCTGTACCAGGGAAGAAAGTGGTCAGTCAGAAACTCCACATACTTTGCTGAGGTCATCTTTACACCTTCGGGGACCCTAAAGGGGCCGACCAGCTCTCTTCCCATGATTCCGGCCCAAAACATGACTCCACCACTGTTAAGACACCCCTGGTGTCTTTAAGAGAAACTGCCATTAAGTTAACCTTCCCCTTTCACAATATCAGTAACTCCGTTCGCATAGACTGCAGTATACGAACCACCATCAGGGGAAGTGGTAATCTCCCAACAGGGATCCGTGAAAGGCTCCAAACTCCCGAACAGAAATCCACGAACAGCCGCTAACCACCGAACGAAGATATCCACCAAGCGGCTTTTGGTTCCAATAATCAGTCTCTAGGCAATGGGAGACTGTAAAGACAGATAGACATGGGGATATTTCAGACATACAGATGTAAACATTTCCCACACTGCAATATGGTTTTCTCCCCTCTGCCCTGGAGATAATTGAGAAGTAATTCAATTATCTCCAGGACAAGGACAAATCGCCATCTTAAATAAAATGCCAGAAAACACACAAAAATATATTATTCCACAACTACCGAACATTTCACATTCGTATCACATATCCCCAGCCTGGATCTGAGGGCATATTTTTAGCGAATAGCGCTCAGATCTCATACGCATAGTTCAATCGCCATGGAGTCAAAGTTCTTACAGTCTTTCGGTATGCGATTGACTCCATGGGAAGGCTATCTGGGTTAAGTCTTTTCATGTGATTCCAAACTCCCAAACGGCCGGTGTTCGCATGCTTTCGTCGATGGAGTAGGGCGACCGTTGTTTCAGCAGTGTTCGGCAGAAAAAGTGTCTGTTTTTAGTTCCATGAAATCAGTGCCGAATACCGCTGGTCTTTCGTGTGTTTTTAAATGGCCGCTGCCTCGTGGTCGACATACGAACGACGGCCATCCTGAATTCGGTTTAAATGAGAAGTGTCTGTGGTTAACCACAATGTTCTAATTGGGATCAAGAGGTTAACCAGCAGCACACTTCTATCCTGGGTGGCCATCCGTTCGGTAGATTTGTTCGGTAAAAAGAGTCATTCGTATGGCTGGGCTATAGAAACAGCCATTTACACAAAGGAGGGCAGAAATAGATGAATCCACCACAATAGACAGACAGATGGTTCTGTCACAACCACCACCTTGCTGACGTCGCAGCCTTGTTGGAACAGGGTGACTGTCCACCAACTATCCACTACTCCATCCATCTGGACCATCCAGGGTTGCACGGCACTCATCAGTGAACAGGACTGTTTTAAAATTAGTCTTCATTTATTTATATGCCCAATGCAGCAATTTCTGCTTGTGAGCATTGGTTAGTGGTGGTCAAATAGAAGCTTTATGCAAAGTTGCAAGACTCTGGAGGACTCTACACCTTGATGTCTGTGGGACTCCAGAGGCAACAGCAGCTTCAAATATCTGTTTGCTGCTATGTATGGGTATTTAATCAGCTGCTCTCTTGATCCTCTTGCATGGATCTGGCAGAAATCTTCCTCAATGTGCCTTTATCTGCACAAACCCGTCTGTGCTATGAATCAGCCACAAATCTCTTAATAATGCGATGATCACACTTAAGTTTTCGTGAAATATCTAATGTTTTCATACCTCGTCCAAGGCACTGAACTATTTCACTCTTTTCGGCAGCAGAGAGATCCTTTTTCTTCCCCATATTGCATGTAAATGGTGCTCTGTTTAGTAATGTGGAACACCTTCCTTTAGTGGATTTTCCTTAAATTGAGCTCACCTGGCAATCTAATTATCACACGTGTCCAAGATTGTTTTCAGTGATCAAAAGAGCCCTGAGACACAATGCCATCCATGAGTTAAACTGAAAAACAAAATATTTCATCTTTGTGACACTTAAATAGAATTTGCATAATAATTTGGAACAGGGTGTAAATTGAGGGCAGAAGGGTGCTGTTTGTTACTTCTAGATACTCTAACTGAGCGTAGAGAGACACTAAACTTTCAGATTTTGTTTTATCAATATGAGATTTCAGACTGATAAGATGTCCTCTTATTATTGACTTAAATGCGCACCAGTTGGTTGCAAGTGATGTGTCCTGTGGATCATTCTCCTAAAAATACAGTCTAATTAGATTGTTCATGTAGTCTATATTGGATTTGTTATACAGAAGAGCATCATTCATTTACCAAGTTGTTTGACCCCTCTTAGTCCGAGAGTCTTTCATCTACTAAATTAAGATACTATGATGTGACCATGTATTATCTTAAATTCTTATATGAAAGATTATCCCAAACCATATCAATTCTGATGAACTCTTGACAAATGTGTAAATTCAATTTTTAGATGATAAGGTAAAACAAGTCAAAGTTATTCAATGTATCATTTATGGCTTTTGAAAATTGAATCACTTCTTTATCTACCGATTTACCCTTGGTCAGTTTTTTGTCTAATTTGGGGTCAAGTATAGAATTAAAGTCTCCTGCAATCAGGCATTTCCCCTCTTTAATGCCCTCTACCTCCTCAAGGATTTTTTTTTTTTAATGTGCGAACAGGGGCTTTATTAGATAAATATATATTTATAAGGGTATATTTCTCCACTTTAATTTTACAGATAGCAATTAAAAATCTTCCTACCAGGTCTGAATTTACATATATTAACATCCAAATGTATAGATAGGGAAAATTGAATAGCTACTCCTCTTTTTTTATCCTTAATTGAGGCATGAAGAATTATAGAAAATATTGGGCCACCCCATGTAATCTTATCACCTTCTTTCTAGTGAATTTCTTGATGAAAACTCACTTCTATATATTTCTTGATTAAAACATGGTATACAATTGATCTTGGGTGTTAATGGAAACAAATTACCCCCCACACCACAGTTATACAAGTAGACAATGACAACATAACAGAACGAGTAGATTCAAAAGAAAGATCTAGTGCATATACATATTTTTGGAGGGATTTTCAACTTTTACGCTGGGATTCACGCCTACGTACTATAATGTACGAATCCAGTACTTCAGAGAAACACATGGAGAGGTAAAATTTCTTTGCCAAGAGTGAAAGGAGAATTAAATTATTACTCTATTAGCTATCTCTTCTTCCTTAATATCAATATCCTAGAGATCAGTGGATGGGACAAAACCAAAAAAAGTCCTTTAATTTTCTCCTTCCCATCTCTCTCTGTTAAGTTCCACAGATAAAATATATATAATGTATTTTTGCTTTTTCTTAAAGGTTGACCCAGAAGGAGGAACATGGTGCAAAAATCGAACACTGTTTGGAGTTATAAAGAGTCTGAACTCTACAACAAGCTAAATGCACTTTGAGAAAGAACCGAAAAAGGTTAAAACGCGTTAGTGAGATAATCTTTCATTTTATATTTTATTTCTTCTATGTTTTTACAGTTATTTACCCTTGACTGAATAAAGCCTTTTCCTCACAATACCTGGCTAGCGAAAGTTGGATTCAAATCAAGGAATTCATGAAAAAAGTCTGAGTCAGCTTTTGATTGACTCATCAATATGTGAGTTTGTTTTATCATATGATTTTATCCTTTATTGATACCTTGATGTACTACATTGTGTACTTTTAATATGTATTTTACATATTCAAGTGTATATGGTAACAGTATTAATGCATTAGTATTTATATCTGTATATACAACTGCATTTTTTACACATACACTGTTTTTATTGTTCACATTATGTTGTGATAGATCCCTTTAAAAGGTTACAAAAAGTGTAGATAATTCTACACAATAATAAAGGAAAGGTAAAAACAAAAAGGCACATGTTACATTGAAAAGTAACAATTAATTATGTATAAATTGTGGTTAATAAGTAGCTGCACATCTAGAGGGTATTGGCATAATAACAAGTACATCCTTATTAATGTAGGGTCCTGTGAAATTGTATTTAAACTGTAATTAGTGAGTATTAATTTAGCAAAATTAAAAAGCAACCTCTATGCAGTAACATTATGTTGTAATAAACCCATATGATAGGTGACAAAAAGTCAAAAGGTGTAGACTATAGTAAATGAAAATAAGAGAAAAATAAAATAAAAAATGAGAAATATGTATATATATACAAAAAATCAAGTCCTGTGCTCACTCCCATCACTCCTGGGTGGCAGCAATGACCACAGTACACATCAGCCCCAATTCATACAGTAAAAACCTAAGAAAAAGTTACCTGCGCTCTCTCCTAAATCCCTATGCATATTTTAGAAAATGGAGGTAATTTAGTTACTCCAATGGCCATTGTAGGGAATGCCCACCTGCCAATGTCAAGGCAGACCCCCTCAGGTAGGTTCCTCCAATGACCTTTCGCCTTGCTTCCTTGAGCTTCTGGCAAAGATATCTTTAATGAGACAGAGAGGGGTATTTTTTATATACACCCCTATATACTAATTAACCCTTAATAGGGACCACATGGGATGGGCGGCAGCATTGTAACCTAGCTATGTGATACAAAAAGTGAATACAAATACAAAAAAACAAGCCCTGCGCTCACTCCCCAAAACAAGGTGGGCATTCCTACTCCTCCCTTCTAGCACCATCTTCTGCACTGTTTTTTCCCCTCTCTCTCCCCCCTCACTCTGTGATCTTCACAAGATATTTACAACCCTCTGCAAGAATGGTGTCTATTTTCTATCAAACCTGTATCTTATCTGCACGCATGACACTTTAACCTCTGTATCACAACTCATCTTTAAATTCTATGTTAAAAGCAAGAAAAATGAGGGGATGGGTCTGCGCCAATGTGCACAATGAGTATTGAGTCCGATAGGATCTATGTTGTCGTTTCCAAAGTTCTACTTTTGGTGATATCCAGAAGGTATCGGTGACGTGAAGAGTAATCCAAATATGTAAAAATAGAAGAGATCTTACTTACAATTAGCAGAGCTTAATCCAGCTCTGGTGTGAATGGCTTACAGCGGTATTATCCCTGCTTGCAGGATATGCGGCAGGTATCCTCTTCTTTGTAGTGACAGGTGGCCAAAGTTGGAAATAAAAATAGAAACAGTAATGGTGCAGTATGTTCTACACGTATAATAAAAAATATATAAAATATGATAGATACACTCACATTCGGTAGAGCTTTGACTAGCTCTAGTTGGTTAGGCGTACAGCGCTATCATCTCCGCTTGTAGGATATATGATGAGTGATCTTGACAGGAATATCAGGAGCTCGGAAAGAAGATAAAACAGCGATAGTGCTCTCAATAAAATCTTAGTAATAAAATAAAATAATAAAATATACTCACAATGTATAGGGCAAGCTAACTGCTCTATGTGACAGCGTAGGTGGTATAATCCCCACCTAGGATTCTTTGGAGTATAATATGCAGGAGTTAAAAAAATAATAAAAGAAGTATATAGTATAAAATGTATATAAAACGTTTATAAAATAGCCATGTAACAAAACAGATGATGGTTTAAACGTAAAAATGACCAAAATCTTTTTATTAACAGTATGTAAAACAGTAAAAAATATCCATGAGCTGTAAGCCATAATCATCACACTTATGACAAATCACGGCTTGAACTATCTTGCTTTGCATGTAATGCGTCTATCTCATATATTAGTTTCCCCTTTTACGTTGCATTACTGAAATAAATTAACTTTTGCACAATATTCAAATGTTTTGAGTATCACCTGTATATATATATAGAAAGACATAGCCTGTAATTGTGGGAGGGGTTACCTGGCTATAAAAGCTCAGGCCCTCTCCTAATCAGTACTGGTATCGATGGGTTCATTCAGAACCTTTTGACTTCCGGTTCAAACTTACTTGGACATCGCTCCAACGTGGTTCGCTTCCATCCAGTACTGCCTGCTTCTTGTTCTCCCTGACTGATGCAAGTTTCGTTGGTCTCCGTGCCCGGCATCAACTGCTTCAACTCCTGCCCACGGTCAGATTCCGGTGAACTCCCATCACGCTCAGCCACTCTTGCGGCGGTCCCAGTACCTTGGAATATACTTGCCTGCTTCGGTGTTCCGCTTCCAGGGTCCCAGAGCCGTGAGTCTCCCATCCACACCACTCTCAGCCAGATGCCTGACGCCCATTCATTCATTTACACTCATTTACCCACACTTTCATTCATACTCCGTTCGGTACCTCACTAGTGATGTCGCGAACCCGAAATTTTCGGTTCGCGAACGGCGAACGCGAACTTCCGCAAATGTTCGCGAACCGGCGAACCGCCCGAAACGCCATTGACTTCAATGGGGAGGCGAATTTTAAAACACACAGGGACTCTTTCTGGCCACAATAGGGATGGAAAAGTTGTTTCAAGGGGACTAACACCTGGACTGTGGCATGCCGGAGGGGGATCCATGGCAAAACTCCCATGGAAAATTACACAGTTGATACAGAGTCTGGTTTTAATCCATAAAGGGCAGAAATCACCTAACATTCCTAAATCACAATCAATATGGATTGACACCTGACATATGACATATTGACACCTTGACATATGGATTGACACCTGTCCTCAGAGCCCCTGATACACTGACCTGGAGAGCAGAATAGGGACTGTTCCCCTACATCGGGTCACTTGGCAGATATGGATTGACACCTTGTTACAAACTGCTATTTGTAACGGGCCCTTTAAATGGCAAATTGCCCTGTTTCCCTGGGTTGTGGAGAAGCCTCTTTGCCAGCCTCCTCCCGCATGACTATGGCCCCTGGGAGATTGTGAAAATGTATGCACTTTTATTTGGTGTGTATGGCCCTTTAAGACTGTCGGTGGGCATATTGGGGCTTATGGACTCTTTATGTGACTGGTGCTGGCCCTTTAAACACCTTTTTTGGGACATCAGGAAGATTGGGACACTGCCCCTTTAAGGCCGTGTCCCCAGACTTGTTGGGGACACGGCCCCTTTAAGACGGTGTCCCCTGTGTCCTCAGACCTGGTGCAAACCCTTTGTGCCTGCCTTGCTATTTCCCACTTGGTTCAGTAAATGGGAAATTATTTCAGCTGCAGAGACTAAGTCCCATTCGGCGATGGGACTTAGTCTTTTTTTCAGCCGTTTTTTTCAGCCTTATTTCAGCTGCAGAGACTAAGTCCCATTCGGCGATGGGACTTAGTCTTTTTTTCAGCCGTTTTTTTCAGCCTTATTTCAGCTGCAGGGACTAAGTCCCATTCGGCGATGGGACTTAGTCTTTTTTTTAGCCGTTTTTTTCAGCCTTATTTCAGCTGCAGGGACTAAGTCCCATTCGGCGATGGGACTTAGTCTTTT
>OW240912.1:293210041-293264481 GCA_933207985.1 Pelobates cultripes
CATCAGGGCCCTGATATGTGGCCGCACAAACGCTGGTGCTTAACACCTATCAAGATCAGGCATACTGTGTCCCGGTAACCGGACCGCCACCCCTGACACCCTCACAGCTGCAATCAGCCTACCTACCACCACCATCACTGCCTTCCATGACAACTTCTCTCTAGCCATGCTTCCATCCAACCGCATCCTCCGCTATTCGTACTCTTGTCCGTGCTCGCTCGCCTGCAACAGCACTCAACGTCCTACATCATCCCCGCCTACTTTGCTGTGAGCTTTTTTATATTTTTCTATATACCATCTAGGGTCCTAGGTGCAATGCTAAATAATCCCTGATTTATTCTCCAGCTTTAGTCATATGCCCAACATAAATGTTATGCTCATCATTTACATATAGGAGAATAATTATCAGCTGGGATACATAGGATTTTGCAGTTACTCTTACCTAACTCTACCAAACTCTTTGCAACAGTGAAATCAACGAGTTTTTCACCTGCTTTAGGCTGCAGGATATAATGTATACCGGGCGAACCGCCATAGACTTCAATGGGCAGGCGAATTTTAAAACACACAGGGACTCTTTCTGGCCACAATAGGGATGGAAAAGTTGTTTCAAGGGGACTAACACCTGGACTGTGGCATGCCGGAGGGGGATCCATGGTAAAACTCCCATGGAAAATTACACAGTTGATGCAGAGTCTGGTTTTAATCCATAAAGGGCAGAAATCACCTAAAATTCCTAAATCACAATGAATATGGATTGACACATGACATATGACATATTGACACCTTGACATATGGATTGACACCTGTCTTCAGAGCCCCTGATGCACACGGACACAGAGCAGAATAGGGAGTGGTCCCCCTACATAGGGTCACTTGGCAGATATGGATTGACACCTGTCCTAAGGATCCCTGATACACACTGACACAGAGCAGAATAGGGACTGTTCCTCCTACATAGGGTCACTTGGCAGATATGGATTGACACCTGTCCTCAGAGACCATGATACACACTGACACAGAACAGAATAGAGACTGTTCCCCTACATAGGGTCACTTGGCAGATATGGATTGACACCTGTCCTCAGAGACCATGATACACACTGACACAGAGCAGAATAGAGACTGTTCCTCCCACATAGGGTCACTTGGCAGATATGGATTGACACCTGTCCTCAGAGACCATGATACACACTGACACAGAGCAGAATAGAGACTGTTCCCCCTACATAGGGTCACTTGGCAGATATGGATTGACACCTGTCCTCAAGGACCATGATACACACTGACACAGAGCAGAATAGAGACTCTTCCCCCTTCATAGGGTCACTTGGCAGATATGGATTGACACCTGTCCTCAGAGATCATGATACACACTGACACAGAGCAGAATAGAGACTGTTCCTCCTACATAGGGTCACTTGGCAGATATGGATTGACACCTGTCCTCAGAGACCATGATACACACTGACACAGAGCAGAATAGAGACTGTTCTCCTAAATAGGGTCACTTGGCAGATATGGATTGAAACCTGTACTCAGAGATCATGATACACACTGACACAGAGCAGAATAAAGCCTGTTTCCCCTACATAGGGTCACTTGGCAGATATGGTCACTTGGCAGATATGGATTGACACCTGTCCTCAGAGATCATGATACACACTGACACAGAGCAGAATAGAGACTGTTTCCCCTACATAGGGTCACTTAGCAGATATGGATTGACACCTGTCCTCAGAGCCCCTGATACACACTGACACAGAGCAGAATAGGGAATGTTACCCCAACATAGGGTCACTTGGCAGATATGGATTGACACCTGTCCTCAGAGCCCCTGATACACACTGACACAGAGCAGAATATGGACTGTTACCCCTACATAGGGTCACTTGGCAGATATGGCGTGGTCGTGGGAGGAGGAGGATGACTTTCACCTCTTCCCCTGTTAGATTCCCGTTGTGCTGTGACATCACCCTTAAAAGCATACTTTTTAATTTATTTTGCAAATGCTGCATCCTTTCCGACTTGTAATTCGGTCACATTTCCGCCACTGTCTGCTTATACCAGGGGTCTAGTAGCGTGGACACCCAGCACAGGTCGTTCTCCTTCAGCCTTTTTATACGAGGGTCCCTCAACAGGCACGACAGCATGAAAGACCCCATTTGCACAAGGTTGGATGCCGAGCTACTCATTTCCCATTCCTCCTCCTCACACAGAACAGAATAGGGACTGTTCCCCCTACACTTGGCAGATATGGATTGACACCTGTCCTAAGGGTCCCTGATACACACTGACACAGAGCAGAATAGGGACTGTTCCTCCTACATAGGTTCACTTGGCAGATATGGCTTGACACCTGTCCTAGGGATCCCTGATACACACTGACACAGAGCAGAATAGGGACTGTTCCTCCTACATAGGGTCACTTGGCAGATATGGATTGACACCTGTCCTCAGAGCCCCTGATACACACTGACACAGAGCAGAATAGAGACTGTTCCTCCTACATAGGGTCACTTGGCAGATATGGATTGACACCTGTCGTCAGAGACCATGATACACACTGACAGAGCAGAATAGAGACTGTTCGCCTACATAGGGTCACTTGGCAGATATGGATTGACACCTGTCCTCAGAGACCATGATACACACTGACACAGAGCAGAATAGAGACTGTTCCCCCTACATATGGTCACTAGGCATATATGGATTGACACCTGTCCTCAGAGACCATGATACACACTGACACAGAGCAGAATAGAGACTGTTCCCCTACATAGGGTCACTTGGCAGATATGGATTGACACTGTCCACAAGGACAAACTGCAGGCTTCCTGGCAGGGCCCATACAAGGTGGTAGAGCAGGTTTGTGATACCACCTTTGTGATCGGTGCGGTCACAGGCACGGGAGGCAAGCGCATGCTCCATGTGAACATGCTCAAGCCATACCACGAGCGCACAGAAGAGGTAACCGCGATCTGTGCACCTGCCACTGAAGATTATGATAATTTGCCACTCCCAGATCTCCTAGACCTAGAGGGCCAGAGCGGAGACCTGGAGAAGTACAGTTAGGAGAACGGTTAGACCCCCAGGAGCGAACCCAGGTCCAAAGAATAATCCAGGACAAGGGGCCACGTTTTCCAACCTACCTGGGTACAGTCCGTTAACCACTCACAAAGTTGAAACCCTAGACCAGACCCCCCTTCTCCAAACCGCCTATCGCATACCCGAAGCAGTTAAAGAAAATATTCAGAAAGAAATTGAGGAAATGATGCAGTTAGGGGTGATAGAACACTCTGACAGCCCCTGGGCCTCCCCAGTAGTACTAGTACCGAAACGGGACGGCACGACCTGTTTCTGTGTAGACTACCGGAGGCTAAACGATAAAACAACCTCAGACGCCTACCCTATGCCCCGGATAGACGAGCTCCTAGACAAAATGGCCAGAGGCCAGTACCTCACCACAATAGATCTGTGCAAGGGGTACTGGCAAATTCCATTAGCCGAGGACGCCATCCACAAGTCGGCATTTGTCACCTCGTTTGGCCTGTATCAGTTTAAGGCCAGTGGATGGTAGATCGGCTACTGGATGGGTTTCAGGAGTATGCCTGCGCCTACTTGGATGATATAGCCATTTTTAGCTGCTCCTGGCCCTAACACCTGACCCACATAGGAGCCATACTAGACCGGATTAGGGAGGCCGGACTGACCCTAAAGCCCAGTAAGTGCCATATAGGAACGCGTAAAAACCTCCCCAAGATAGTAGCATGGGCCCCAGAGTGTGAACAGGCCTTCCAACAGCTCAAGACGGCGCTCATTAAATCATCTGTACTTTCTGCTCCTGATCCAACTAAACGCTTTCTCGTCCATACAGACGCTTCTATGTTTGGATTGGGAGCAGTACTGAGCCAAGTCGGAGCAGATGGCGGCGAGCAACCCGGGGCTTATCTAAACCGGAAACTTTTGCCCAGGGAAGTAGATACACTGCCATTGAAAAGGAGTGCCTGGCGGTGGTGTGGGCCCTCAAAAAGCTGCAACCTTACTTGTATGGACAACCGTTTACCTTACTCACAGATCACAACAAATTTGGGGCACTGCGCGTGCAATCTAATGTGCCACCAGATAGGAGTGATGTGTTCCCCTATCCGTTGATGTGGAGCAAGACGCAGCAGCAGAAGAGGACTCAGCTGAGGAGGTTATGGAAGAGGATGGAGTAGGAGGAGTAGAGGACGTGGCAGCAGGCCTGCCTGCAAGTCATGGCGGTGTCACCAACTCCTCTGCAGAGCCACGCATTCCATGCTTGGCAGCCGTCAGCAGGTTTGCCCAATGAGCAGTGTAGGTGATATACCTGCCCTGACCATGCTTTGCAGACCAGGTATCAGTGGTCAGATGGACCCTTGCCCCAACACTGTGTGCCAGACATGCCATTATTTCCTTTTGCACAATCGAGTACAGGTTGGGGATTGCTTTTTGTGAAAAGAAATTTCGTCCAGGTACCAGTGAGTGAGTGGTGGCACTGGGCACAGTATCCACTGTGAGCCTGACACACCCGCTGGCAGACAACTAACTGCTATTCAATCTATAACAGTGAAAAAAGATTTTTATTTTTAAATGCAAGCTATTATGACACCAGATATGAGTGGCACTGTAAACTGGCAGAGTACATGCTGTAGGGCTGACACACCCGCTTTGAGACAACTAACTGCTATTCAATCTATAACAGTGAAAAAAGTTTTTTGGTTTTAAATGCACGCTATTGTGACACCAGATATGAGTGGCAAAGTACACGGGCAAAGGTCTGCAGAGCACACGCTGAAGGAGGCCTGACACCCGCTTTAAGGACACTGACTGCTATTGGCTTACACTGAAAAACTTTTTTTCTTTGTAAAAGCACGCTATAGAGACACCAGATATGAGTGGCAAAGTACACGGGCAGAGGTCTGCAGAGTACACGCTGAAGGAGGCCTGACACCCGCTTTAAGGACACTGACTGCTATTAGCTTACACTGAAAAACTTTTTTTCTTTGTAAAAGCACGCTATAGAGACACCAGATATGAGTGGCGAAGTACACGGGCAGAGGTCTGCAGAGCACACGCTGAAGGAGGCCTGACACCCGCTTTAAGGACACTGACTGCTATTAGCTTACACTGAAAATCTTTTTTTTCTTTGTAAAAGCACGCTATAGAGACACCAGATATGAGTGACAAAGTACACGGGCAGAGGTCTGCAGAGCACACGCTGAAGGAGGCCTGACACCCAGACGCTTGCAGACAACTAACTGCTATTCAATCTATTACAGTGAAAACTTTTTTTTCTTTTTAAATGTCAAGCTTAAGCTATTGTGACACCAGATATGAGTCGTGGCACTGGGCAAATGGGCACCGTATCCACTGTGAGCCTGACACACCCGCTTTAAGGACACTGACTGCGATTAAATCTATAACAGTGAAAAAAGTTTTTTTGTTTTTAAATGCAAGCTATTGTGACACCAGTGAGTGAGTGGTGGCACTGGGCACAGTATCCACTGTAGGCCTGACACAGAAGCTGGCAGACAACTAACTGCTATTCAATCTATTATAGTGAAAACATTTTAATTTTTTTTAAATGCAAGCTATTGTGACACCAGTGAGTGAGTGGTGGCACTGGGCACAGTATCCACTGTGAGCCTGACACACCCGCTTTAAGGACACTGACTGCTATTCAATCTATAACAGTGAAAAAAGTTTTTTGTTTTTAAATGCAAGCTATTGTGACACCAGATATGAGTGGTGGAACTGACTGGGCAAATGGGCACAATATCCACTGTGAGCCTGACACAGAAGCTGGCAGCAGTGGCAGACAACTAACTGCTATTCAATCTTTAACAGTGAAAAAAGTTTTTTGTTTTTAAATGCAAGCTATTGTGACACCAGTGAGTGGTGGCACTGGGCACCGTATCCACTGTGAGCTTAACACACCCGCTTTAAGGACACTGACTGCGCTATTCAATCCTATAACAGTGAAAAAAAGTTTTTGTTTTTTAAATGCAAGCTATTGTGACACCAGTGAGTGAGTGGTGGCACTGGGCTGAACTATCCACTGTGAGCCTGACACACCACGCTTTAAGGACACTGACTGCTATTATTCAATCTATAACAGTGAAAAAAAAAATTTGTTTTTAAATGCAAGCTATTGTGACACCAGTGAGTGAGTGGTGGCACTGGGCACAGTATCCACTGTGAGCCTGACACACCCGCTTTAAGGACACTGACTGCTATTCAATCTATAACAGTGAAAAAATGTTTTTTTTTGAAAATGCAAGCTATTGTGACACCAGATATGAGTGGTGGCACTGACTGGGCAAATGGGCACAGTATCCACTGTGAGCCTGACACAGAAGCTGGCAGCAGTGGCAGACAACTAACTGCTATTCAATCTTTAACAGTGAAAAAAGTTTTTTGTTTTTAAATGCAAGCTATTGTGACACCAGTGAGTGAGTGGTGCCACTGGGCACCATATCCACTGTGAGCCTGACACACCCGCTTTAAGGACACTGACTGCTATTCAATCTATAACAGTGAAAAAAGTTTTTTGTTTTTAAATGCAAGCTATTGTGACACCAGATATGAGTGAGTGGTGGCACTGGGCACCGTATCCACTGTGAGCTTAACACACCCGCTTTAAGGACACTGACTGCTATTCAATCTATAACAGTGAAAAAAGTTTTTTGTTTTTAAATGCAAGCTATTGTGACACCAGTGTGTGGTGGCACTGGGCACCGTATCCACTGTGAGCTTAACACACCCGCTTTAAGGACACTGACTGCTATTCAATCTATAACAGTGAAAAAAGTTTTTTGTTTTTAAATGCAAGCTATTGTGACACCAGATATGAGTGGTGGCACTGACTGGGCAAATGGGCACAGTATCCACTGTGAGCCTGACACAGAAGCTTGCAGCAGTGGCAGACAACTAACTGCAATTACATTACACAAAAAAAAAAAAAAAAAGCAGACTGATGTTCTAGCCCTTTTTGGGGTGCTGTCCTTACAGCAGAGATCAGATGAGTCCTTCAGGACTGTAGTGGACACTGTATACCCTAACCTAGCTATGCATTTCTCTATGTAATAAACAGCAGCTACACTTTCCCTCCTCTCACTAAGCATGCAGCTTGAGAATGAATCTAAAATGGATGCTGTCCAGTAGGTGGGAGGGTCTGCTAGGGAGGGTGTGCTGCTAATTGGCTGGAATGTGTCTGCTGACTGTGAGGTACAGGGTCAAAGTTTACTCAATGATGACGAATAGGGGGCGGATCGAACCGCGCATGTGTTCGCCGTCCGCGGCGGACGCGAACACGCTATGTTCGCCAGAAACTGTTCGCCGGCAAACCGTTCGGTGCATCACTACTCCCCAATATGGTAAAGTGCGAACAGAAAATGGGCAAACAATTTTTCCACTAAGCAATAGTACTGGAATTGTGTGAATATACAAGGTATTATTCAATATTTTAACCTTTTAGAGTCCCAGAGGAAGCTACTGTTTTCTGGTATATGATTCTGCCACACTTTTTTTCCCCCTCTTCTTCGCATTGGTTGGTGAAGTCAAACTCACAGAAATATTTTTTCCTGCCCTACAGGGCAATCTTTAATGCACTTACTGGTGGGACTTCCAATTAATTCCAGAGATTTTTTTCTACTAGATATGCTACATATATCACTCCCACTCTTGCAAAGAACTATGATTATGTATACTTTGGTGGGAGGTAATCTGAAGAAGTTGGCCAGCAAACTAATTTATGAAGAAATGTCACATAAACCTTCCGGTTCACTGTGTACATTTGATAAAGCCAGGTTGCAATGTCACAAAGTGATGATCTAGGTGAGGAGCATTCTTGTCCTCCACTGATATTAGTAAGTGACTCTAAGATACAAAACTCTCTACCCATATGTGTTCATTCTTGTTTTGCCTCTTTAAGATATTTATCCTGATAATTTTCTATTCCATTTTTTGTGGTAATAGTCACCCTTTAACATACATATATGACACAATTAAATGAACCAATGCCATAGTTTTATTATAATGATATACTAATTAATTTGAAAGCAGTTATAAACTTGCTTATATTACTTGCCATAGATTGGTCATTAATAGTGATGTCCCGAACGGTTCGCCACGGACGGCGAACATAAACATAAACTTTGACCCTGTACCTCACAGTCAGCAGACACATTCCAGCCAATCAGCAGCAGACCCTTCCTCCCAGACCCTCCCACCTCCTGGACAGCATCCATTTTACATTCATTGTGAAGCTGCATTCTTAGTGAGCTGTCCAGGAGGTGGGAAGGTCTGGGAGGGAGGGTCTGCTGCTGATTGGCTGGAATGTGTCTGCTGACTGTGAGGTACAGGGTCAAAGTTTATGTTTATGTTAGTTGTCCGTGGTGAACCATTCGGCGAAAACCGTTCGGCGAACCGTTCAGCGAACCGTTCAGGACATCACTAGTCATTAACAGTGTCTATAAATCTTTTCACAAAATAAGCAAATTTAAAAAAAATCTAATATAATGTCTATCAACTAAAAATCTTGTAAAAAGTTGGAAAATTCTTAAACATGTTCTTGGTAGTAAGTTAGTAAGAATAATATAACAAATGGAACAAGGTCATTTCTTCATTGTTGACAGGATTTAAAAATATGATTAAAAAATAAATTGGCTATACTTTACGAAGCCTTCTTAATGTGAGATTTACATTTAAAATGATGGTCTGCTTGCTGTTTATTAATAAGTTTTAGTAAAAAGATTTATGATTCCTGCAGCGTTTATTGTGAAGAACACTGTGTCCAGTATTTGTTGCCAAATCTTCTATATTTAACTTTGCCAATGGTTTGCATTCAGTATGAAATTATTTTTAGTATTTACAAAAAGTTGGGCTTCTTGTTAATATAATTATATTGAACCACATGCCCTTATGGATTTTAATTTAATAAGAATTATGACATGAAAATCTTGTACAAAGTAACAGTTTGCATTCAATAAATTAGATATTTAACAAATAATGGATCCACTCTAAAATATATCATGATTATTGGACCTTATTTAAGTTTATAGCGTGTGATGACAAGATGCATTTTACCTGTTTCCCAGCTGTGTCCCAGCTGGAATACCTATAATACCTACATTCTCAAGGAGCCATTTACAGAAACTTCAAGGTTGGAACCCTTTATAGAGGTTGTGCTGCCAAGTAGGGAATATGTTACTTTGATTAGTAATTTTTGCATTGTACTTTACTACCTGACATATTTCATTTTTTTAATGTATTTTTGTTTGAAACAATGCTTTATTGGTAAGCATGGAAACAGATAACTTGCTCCTACGCAGAGGAGTAAACATTAGTTACTGTGGATAACAGTACTCGTTTTTGGATTCTCTAGTTTTTGGGTACATGCAAATTTGTTACCACCTTTATTCACTTGTTTTCAACTGTTAACTGAAGGTCTGTTGTCGTGGATGCCCGAGGTCGGGTGAGATGGTGTGATTATGGTCGTTGGAGCCTAACCGTTCTGCTTGCCCTCCGATTAATAATGGAGTTATCTGTTGGGGTGTGTATGGTTGGTTGCTAGTGCTATAAGACATGATGGGGCTACTTTTAGGTGCCGTGCAGGTGCCCTGTGTGTGGGTTCATGGGCATGGGATCCGACAATTCGTCGCTCCGTTCCCTATGAGAGGTCCAGACTAGTGAGGTTGTTTGTGTGTTCCACTGCTGTGTGGTTCATGTCATCCCCCTCCACTGCAATCGTCACCTTGAAGGCGCCACCGAGCTCAGCCGGGGCGACTCCAGGCCTCAAGCTTTGATACTGGCGTGGGAAGGGAGGGGGGGAACGAAGGAGTGGAGTGGAGAAGAGTGATAGGGTGGAAAGCAGAAGTGGGAGAAAGAGGGGAAGGGAGGGGGAGAATTACTTTGTGGGGTCGTTTCGAGCCTCAGCTGTGCAGGGTGCCTGCAAAATCTGCTGATTCCATAAACTCCAATCAGTAGAATCACCACTGAGTGTATCTCTCTCTCTCTCTCCTTGACTGTGATGGCCTTCAGGTCCTCAAATCTTTGGTGTCCTCCACTTCCTCTACCCATCGCGTGGCACCGGGTGTCACTGGCTGTCTCCAATAGATCGGGATGGTGACTTTTACAGCATTCAGGAGTCTCAGGATCACGGAGAGCCTGTAGCCTTGTATCAGTTCCGTTGTGTGGTGTAGTAAGTACGTTGCCGTTTCCTCAGGTGGGGGTTCATCCGTTAACCAACTCACCACTTGGCTGATCTTGTCCCAGAGCAGAGTCATCATCCTGCAGGTCCACCATATGTGGAGGAAGGTGCCCAGTTCTTGTCTGCAGCGCCAGAATAGATCCGATTATTCCCGGTCTCGTCGGTGGAGTATGGTTGGTGTCAGGTACCACCTCATTATAAGTTTATAGGTGTTTTTGTGAGCTTGGGCTGATGTCGATGTTTTTTGAATCAGGGTGAGCATTTTGTCCCATTCTGCCTCCATAAACGTCTGCCAGAAATCCTCTTCCCAGCTGCGCATGCAGGGTGGTGGTAGTCGATAGATGTTGGTCACTAGCATAGTGTATATCGTAGATATCATTTTGGCGGTGTGGTCTCTTGGAGGCTGAGGTGCTCAAATTTTGTGAGTTCTCTTGTGAGTTCGGGCGTTTGTGGGATTGAGGCCACATAGCTCGAGAGCTGCCATCTCGGTAGCATGTGGAGCAGTGTATGTGTCGCGTCTGGGAATAACTTCGGCACCGGGCGGGTCTTCCCATCTTGTCCCACTACATCCTTCATCCTCTTGAAGGGGTTGCTTCTCGTTGCCTTTCCCAGAACTCCCTGGATGCCTGCCGGAAGTCTGGGTTACCCCTCACGAACAGCATTGGGCCTGTGCTCGTCATCAGGTAATGTTTGGGTCCCTGTCTATGCCATAGGCATAGCATCGCCGTGACAAATGGGTTTTGGGTTGCCTCGCTTCTGACGTACTTGCTATCGATCCATGGGAAGACTCTGAAGTCACCTCTAATACTATCTGCCTCCAGGCATACTCATACCTTGTCGCCCCTTGAGACTGTCCAGCAGAGGAACCGCAAGGAAGTGTGCCGCCAGGTAATATTTTTTGAACTCTGGTAGTGCCAGGCCTCCCCTCAGTTTGGGGGTGCACCACTCTCGATGATCTCCCTTTTCAGATGAATCTCTGCACTTCCGTCTTGAGTGTCTTAAAGATGATTGGTACCATCTGGAATGTGTAAAGTCTTGTAACATGGTAATCCAGGGTTAATGTGTTTTAAACATTAAAAAAAAACATATTGCAAAAATGTCACATGAGTGTTCCTAATGTCCCTATTGTTCCTCTGTCATTCGACAGGATCACAATTGTATTTTGTTTTTTACATTCTTTATTTTTGCATCGGACCACAGATGTGTTCTAATAAACGAGAAACTTGCATAGTGTACAAAAGTAAGTACACTGTGAAGTACATACAGTACCTTGCAAAAGTATTCACCCCCTTAACTTTTTACCTATTTTGTTACATTACAGCCTTAAGTTCAATTTTTTTTAATCAGAATTTTATGTGATGGATCAGAACACATTAGTCTAAGTTGGTGAAGTGTAATGAGAAAAATATATACATAAAACTATTTTTTAGAAATAGAAAACAGAAAATTGGCATGTGCGTATGTATTCACCCCCTTTGTTATGAAGCCCATAAAAAGTTCTGGAACAACCAATTATCTTCAGAAGTCACATAATTAGTGAAATGATGTCCACCTGTGTGCAATCTAAGTGTCACATGATCTGTCATTACATATACACACCTTTTTTGAAAGGCCCAAGAAGCTGCAACACCTAAGCAAGAGGCACCACTAACCAAACACTGCCATGAAGACCAACTCTCCAAACAAGTAAGGGACAATGTTGTGGAGAAGTACAAGTCGGGGTTAGGTTATAAAAAAATATCCAAATCTTTGATTATCCCCAGGAGCACTATCAAATCTATCATTACCAAATGGAAAGAACATGGCACAACAGCAAACCAATGAGAGATGGCCGCCCACCAAAACTCACGGATCGGGCAAGGAGGGTATTAATTAGAGAGGCAGCACAGAGACCTAAGATACCCCTGGAGGAGCTGCAGAGTTCCACAGCAGAGGCTGGAGTATCTGTACATAGGATGACAATAAGCCATATGCTCCATAGAGTCGGGCTTTATGGCAGAGTAGCCAGAAGAAAGCCATTACTTTGAGCAAAAAACAAAATGGCACATTTTGAGTTTGCACAAAGGCATGTGGGAGACTCCCAAAATGTATGGAGGAAGGTGCTCTGGTCTGATGAGACTAAAATTGAACTTTTCAGCCATCAAAGAAAATGCTATGTCTGGCTCAAATCGAACACATCACCCAAAGGACACCATCCCCACAGTGAAATATGGCGGTGGCAGCATCATGCTGAGGGCATGTTTTTTCAGCAGCCTGGACTGGGAAACTGGTCAGAGTTGCGGGAAAGATGAATGGTGCTAAATACAGGGATATACATGAGCAAAACCTGTACCACTCTGTAATGGTAAATTAAGTAATTTCTTTATATTTATGAAGTTCTGAATTTCATAAATATGAAATAATACCACAAATAAAATAATAAAAGGTATACTGGTCAATCACATAAATATTAGTGAATATCTTGAATGAACAGACAAGAGGCAAAGTTTTGATGAAAGTATAAACAAAACTTTACTGGGAATACAATTATCAAGCACACAAAAAAACAAATACTTTAAAAACATGCACTGCTATAAACAATACATTCAGGTAAGAAATCTACTTAGCTCTATTCATGGAGATTCAGCAGCTTACACAGGATAATTGAATCAGCATAACACACAGAACAATGAGGTGAGTTCCTTGCCACATGTTAAATGGATTTACATGGGCACCTCTAAAGACACCTGGCTTCTTCCGACCCAGTCATGAAACTGAAACTCTAGTTTCTGGAAACCCCTTGAATAACCTCCCATCTAGTATCCACCCACAGAGGTAACATAACCAATACCTAATGGTCATCTCTAGGAGGCGGATACTACATGTGGTCCTTTGTGAAAGGAAGTGACTTAAGAATTCTCAATACCTTCCTAAAGCACATGTCTCATTGACTATGCGGCAGCCATCTTTATTCACTCGACGTCACAGTGCTCACTAGGCCACCTATAGGTCACTTCCTCCCTAAAGCACATGTCTCATTAAATATGCAGCAGCCATCTTCTTGCTCTTAATGTCACATAGCTCACTACACCCCCTATAGGTATCATAAGTTTTTGCACATGAATGGGAACACAATAATATAACATTTATCATTGCCCATAACCAATATACACTCTGTGCGTGATTTGAGGCTAGGACGGAGGTTCACCTTCCAGCAGGACAATGACCCCAAACACACTGCTAAAGCAACACTTGAGTGGTTTAAGGGGAAACATGTAAATGTGTTGCAAAGCCCAGAGCTCAATCCAATAGAAAATCTGTGGTCAGACTTAAAGATTGCTGTTCACAAGTGTAAACCATCCAACTTGAAGGAGCTGGAGCAGTTTTGCAAGGAGGAATGGGCAAAAATCCCAGTGGTAAGATGTGGCAAGCTCATAGAGACTTATCCAAAGTGACTTGGAGCTGTGATTGACGTAAAAGGTGGCTCTACAAAGTAATGACTTTAGGGGGTGAATAGTTATCCACATTGACTTTTTCTGTTATTTTGTCCTATTTGTTGTTTGCTTCACAATACAAAAATAAATAAAAATAAAATTCTTTAAAGTTGTGGGCATGTTCTGTAAATTAAATGATGCAAATACTCAAACAAACCATGCTAATTCCAGTTTGTGAGGCAACAAAATACGAAAAATGCCAAGGGGGGTGAAAACTTTTGCAAGACACTGTATACACAGGATAGACAGTGGCATGACGAGTTGCACATTTTTTGCAAGTATATAAACAAGCTTAACATTGTTATGTCTAGTGCTGCATCAAGTTATGGCAGTGTTATGGTAGTTAAGGAGTGCTAGACATATGTGTTGGAAGTAGTGAGTGCAACTAAGGTGATATAATAGACAGTGCAAGTACAGGATAATAACGAGAGGGACTTTGTGTCTGGGGTGGCTGCAAGTTTGAGTTGCACTCAGCATTAGGAGGGTTACTGGGTATGTGTTAGTCACTAATAATAGTAATAGTATACCACCAGCCTCATATGTAAAAGTAAACGTAAAATGCAATACAACAGGTCAAAAGCAAATATCAAAAATCATGACAGCAATACTGTGACCCAAAATGTGTCAAAGTGGTAGGCCATGATCCATGACTAGTCCTGTTTCAGCCCAATATTTGGAAGCCATGGGACCATGATGAGGGGCTGAGGGTCCGTCTCCCTGCTGTTAGGTTAAAGTGATGTTGCAGGACTCCTGGAGGAAAGTCACTATGGTGGATGGCGAGGTTAGCTGGGCGGGTGGTTGTGAGGTGAGATATGAGGTAGGAAACAGTCCCTTGCATGGGGCGTGCCGTTTTTCCCAAACCTTTCTGTTCCGTCAGCATTGCTGCAAGCTTTCTGGAGGCCAGGTTTGTGGGGAGCCCTGATGCACGAGTTATTAGATGAAGCTCCAAGTGGGTCTCCGGCCCAGAAGGGGGCTGTGAAGCATGAGCCGTGGGTTGCTGTGCTGGGTCCGTCATAGTGGATTTTCGATGCAGAGCCAGAATGCTTAGCAGATGAGGTCAAATCTTCTTGCAAAGCTCGCCCTCCATGACAGTTGCTTGACTGTGTGGGATCTGCAGCTCAATGGCCATCTTAGCTCCACCTCGTGGCCTTCTGTAGGACTGGAGTGTAGGCTAGCAGTGCCTGGTAAGTATTACTCCTAGTGGGGACCAGGATATCCCCGTCCGGTCCAGAGGGGGGGGTGTCAGGCTGCTCTAACCGAGCTGGGAGAGCGGCCGTCTTTCCCCACTACAGGTCCCAAGTCTGCTAGGGCTCAGCATCGCAGTATCTGGATCAGATAACCCTGGAAGTGTGCCGGCTGGGCTCTTAGGTAGCAGACTGCTGCGTGAGTAAGCTGTATTGTAAGGTAGGTCCGTTCAGCAAGTTTTAAGCTTAAAACATTCGGTTTTTGCTTCTTTTTTACAGAAGCTATTGAGATGCACGTATGGCAATCTTGGATGTCAGGCCCTGCCCCCTTGAACATATTCTTTTACCAAAACTAACCAAAGCTTTGAATAGACTCACAGATGGAATAGTTCCTTAGCAGCAATTATTACTGTAAACCAAAACCCGGAAAGAATCTGGAAAATTGCAGGAATTATCGCCCAATTTCTCTGTTTAATCTTGATGTAAAGCTTCTCTCAAAAATACTTGCGTCAAGGCTTCAATATTTTTTGCCTAAATTGGTCCATCCACATCAGATGGGCTTTATACCAGGTAGGGAGGCTAAAGATAGCACACTGCAAATGTTTTAATTTCAACATATAGCTAAGAGGGAAGGTAGGTGGCTTATTTTGTTATCCACAGATGCCGCAAAGGCCTTTGATCGAGTAAATTGGCCCTTCATGATGTCAACGCTGCCTAAAATAGGGATTGGCAAAGTGACGCTCAAATAGATAGGGGCACTTTACCAACGAGCAAATGCAAAAGTTAAAATTAATGGAGCCCTAACTGCTGGTTTCCTATCAACAAAAATTAGGCAGAGATGCTCACTTTCTCCCCTACTTTTTGCTTTAACATTAGAACCATCTCTGTACATGTTTTGCCAAAAACCAGAACATCAAAGGGATGCGGAGTGGAGGACTGGAATATAAAATAGCAGCCTATGCAGACGATATGCTTTTCTTCATCAAGCAACCATTGGCCACCTTCCCAGCATTACTTAATTAATTCAAGTTACATGGAGATATGTCAGGCTTAAAATTGAAATTAAAATCCTAATAAATGATTGTATGTATTTATGTCAAAATTCTAAACAAAAATATTAAAAAATGAATCCTAATAAATGTGAAATGATAAATATTAATTATTCAGAGACAGAGAGTTTCCTGATCAGAACCCAGTTCCCCTTTCAATGGTGTGATGCTCAAATGAGATATCTTGGTGTCTGGATTCCACATAATTCTACGGAACTGTATCAATGTAACTTTGTACCTTTATTAAACAAAATTAAAGGAGATCTCCAACTTTGGAATTAGCAACACATATCCTGGCAAGGGAAAATAGCATAGAAATGAACAGCCTACCTAGAATTTCATGTTTGGTTCAGGCCATCCCATAAGCTTTACCCCAGGACTTTTTTACAAATCTGGGGTTTGATTCTATTGTATATGTATAAAGGATTTTTCACTGGTGATATATAATTTTATGTTAAGTATAGCTTGGTGAAAAGACGAGACATATGATAGAAACAAAATAATATTTCTATTTAAATATTTAAATATTTCTATTTAAATATTAAATTTTCTATTTTAAATATTTACATATTTAAAGGGAATCAACACAGTAAAGGAGGAGACTATATTTATAAGAAGAAAAACTACCACAACAAGAGGACTAGTCTTAAATTAGAGGGGCAAAGGGTTAAAAATAATATCAGGAAGTATTACTTTACTGAGAGGATAGTGGATGCATGGAATAGCTTTTCAGCTGAAGTGGTAGAGGTTAACACAGTGAAGGAGTTTAAGCATATGTGGGAAAGGCAAAATACTATCTTAGCTATAAGATAAGGTCAGGGACTAATTCAATCATTTTAAAAATTGGACAGACTATATAGGCTGAATAGTTCTTATCTGCCATCAGATTCTATGTCTCTATATATGGAGGGGGGAGTGTCACGTATTCATCTGCACATAAAAATATGGTTAATGGAATTTACTGTCCTGACAGGAAAAGTTGTGCTGAGCAACAATCATGCAGGTGGAAGCCTGGTAATTACTTTTGGGGTCAAAGGCCGGTCATGGCTTATCAAATCCACAGGAGGGTTTGTCTTGAGCAGCAATCATGCACATGGAAACCTGGTAATTGCCTTTGGGGATCCACAGGATGGGTATTTAAACCCAACTCTCCTCTTGCTCATTGCCCTGTCGTGGTTTCATGCCTATGGTTATCTGAGAGTGAGTTCCTGATCTTGATTTTCTGGTATTTGACTTTGGCTTTGTTTTGACTTCCTTGATATCTGGTATCCTTGACTTTTGGCTTTCCCTCATCTTTGTGTCCTCGGCAAGTATTTTGACTATTCTTGGAGACGTTAAGTCCGGCCAGTTATACGTTATCCTTAGTTTTAGGTGTGACACAGTAATGCATGCTGGATCAACTTGTAATCCTGACAGGGAGAGGGCAAGACTATGACATGAGATATTGTGTATGCCGAAATCCTGGGGAGGCTTAGCACTCTCTGACTTTCTCAAGTATCATCAGGCCACAGTCTTACAAAGGATTAAAGAATGGCACACAGCCTCCACAGATAAACTATGGGTGACTCTAGATAAAAAGAGTTTGAATCAGGCTATTATAGCCAGAAAGGGACACAGAGTGAAGGCAGGATCGACTCCATAGGATAATAACTCCAATTTTTTAAACTTTGAGAACACAGGATTTTCTACGTGAAGGAAAACACCTATCCCCAAACCCGAGCCCACTGATCCCACTAACATTTAATGAGGATATGGGGGGAGGGCTCACCCTGGTGGGCTTGTCCTTTTTAGGTCAAGAAGCATTTATTCCTTTAAGGAAAGTAATAGGCAACGCTGGAGTACTGCCTCTCAGCGAGCTATAATACAGACTCCCATGCAGGTATTTATATAAACCCAACTGAAGCATTTTATCCATAACCTACCTCACAATGCACAAATATACAGAGAATTAACATGGTTTGAAAATCTATAAATGGGGCACAAGAATTCTGGCGGGTGGATATCAAACCTCTATCAACATCTATCGGTAGGGAACTCCTCACAGATTTGACTTTTTCAGATGCACAATGGAGAAAAATTCTTATACTATAACATAAGAGCTCGGTTAGCTCAAAAATTAATGAAACAAATTATAAATTAAAAACTCATTAGTATCGTATTCCTGTTCTGTTACACAGAAACTTCCTGACAATTCCAGATACATGTTGGAGATGATAGATGTTGGAGATGTGAGTCTGATATAGGATATAAACAACATATTTGGTGGGATTATCCTGGTATTAGACCGTACTGGGAAAAAATAAAGGAGGAGATGACTAAGATTTTTGATGCGACACCAAGTTTTGATATAGCAACTGTCTTATTGCACTCAACGCCTTTATCCCTTTCTAAATATAAAAGATCTATTTTACGGCATCTATTTGACACTGCTAAATCATTGACACCAGCCCTCTGGATGCAAACACAGGCCCGGACAATAGAACAATGGCTAACAAGAGTGGGGGAAATCCAATCTGCAGAAGCCATCCAGGCAGATTTTTTTAGGAAGTAGGGAGAAGCATAAGGAAAAATGGCACCCCTGGTTTGCATATTTAGCACAGGATGCCCTTAATAGGGAAATACATGTCACTACTTGAAAGGACAACAGGGAGGAGACTTGGATGCTCTTTGTTTTCCCCTCTCTCTCTCTCTTTTCTTATTTCTATACCATAACTACATATTTAAGGGAAAGGTAATACAACACCCTAAGCACATGTGTTAAAAGAGAATAGTTCCCAAATTAATAGGGAATGATGTAGGGAGACTATACGATATGACCCCAAGATAAATGGATGCTACTCATTTAAGAAGGACGTTTTTGCCTTAATTATACTCCATCCCCTAAAATTATAGATTACATTTATATTTAGTGGTCCTGTGTTCTGGGAGAGTGGGAGATACGTAGTCTCCACCTTGGAGTAGAGACCGCTGAAGGATGAGTTTATTTTGAAATATGTAAATATTTTTTGCATTTTTTGCATGATTTATTTTATATTTAGACCCTGTATGATCTGTACAAATGTAATTAATTAGAGATTTGCGTGTCTCCCTGGCAGTCCTGATACATTGGAGTTATGGTGAACTTACCATATTTTATTTTTCTTTATCTTGAAAATCAATAAAAATAGGCAAACATGAAACACATGAAACGGCACATAAATAATGGAAACACGATAATAATACATGACAAATTATGCCTGTAACACGCAATAGAGCAGGCGTAGAAACAGACCCCAACGTTTCAGCAATGTACTTTTACGTTTCTGAGGAGTTAGGTAGCGTAATATTTAAAGAAAGTACTATAAATCATGACAAAAGAGAGGAATCTACCATCTCCTTGCCCATTGCTAGCAGTATTCCTAAATTATATATATTTGATCAAGGAGACCTAAATAGGGAGTGTAACCAAAAGCATTTATTTCACAACCAAAAGTGAATAAAGACATTATACCAAAAAGAACCATTACATCAGTTGTTTTGTAACACTAACCAGATGCTTGTTTCACATTTGAAACTGGAAGGACATTAAAGACACAAAGAACATAGGCATATTTTAGAGAAAGATACAAAAATTACCATGGCTTTTCAAAACAAAATTTCTGATGTCATTAAAACCCTTAAGTAAAGTTGAGCGAACCCGTACTGTAAAGTTCGGGTTCGTACCGAACATTACGTTTTTTGGACCCCAGACCCGAACACGGACATATCACTGTATGTTCGGGTTGGAGTTCGGTGTTCAGCGATTTAATGATGCGTTTTGAAAGGCTGTAGGGCAGCCAATCAACAAGCGTTGACTCGTTTGCCCTTAGAAGCTATCACAACCATGCCTACTAATGGCATGGCTATGATTGGCCAGTGCAGCATGTGACCCAGCCTCTATATAAGCTGGTTACTTATTATTTAATTATGCCCCTACTCGCTATACCGTGAGTAGGGGCATGTCTATTAAATAGTGAGCATTCCCCACTCCTGAGCCCCCACCCGCAACACACGAGTGGAGGCTTTTAAACTAAAGGGGGGACCTATTGAAGTTGCTGTTTAGTAGATAGGAGAGTGCGCTGGATCTTGTGTATTGTTTATTGTATAATATGGCCCCCAGCAGCACCCCATTTAAGAATGTTCAGGTGAGTGCAACCACACCCCCATGTTTCATATATATATATATATATATATGTATATATATATATTTGGGAGTCTAGCCAACTCCTTGGTTTTGCACCCCTCCCTGTTACAGGTGCCTCATCTCAGGTCCCTATTTAGCCTTGTACTGCAGAGAGCCTGAGATGGAATTTTTTCCCCAAGTAAGTGAGTTATTTACATAAGAGTAGATATTAGACTGTGAGAGTAGGACCTGCTTAAGTAATATTTACTTAGTATTAGTAAATTTGGCTGAAAGACCAATTTAGATCTTTCAGCCTTTTGGTAGATAGCTCCCTAATACCGTGGAAATTAGGGAGCTATCTACTAAGCAGCTGCTTATTTTATGAATTTTATGTTATTTTAAGTAATTTCCCTATCAACATTTGTTTGCAGGGCACTTGTCCTAATCTTACCCACCGGACCCGAACAACCAGGTGTCCGCTCAACTCTACCCTTAAAGGACCACTCTAGGCACCCAGACCACTTCAGCTTAATGAAGTGGTCTGGGTGCCAGGTCCTTCTAGGGTTAACCCATTTTTTCATAATTATAGCAGTTTCAGAGAAACTGCTATAATTATGAATGGGTTAAGCCTTCCCCCTAATCCTCTAGTGGCTGTCTCATTGACAGCCACTAGAAGCGCTTGCGTGCTTCTCACTGTGATTTTCACAGTGAGAGCACGCCAGCGTCCATAGGAAAGCATTATGAATGCTTTCCTATGTGACCGGCTGAATGCGCGCGCAGCTCTTGCCGCGCGTGCGCATTCAGCCGACGGAGGAGAGGAGAGCTCTCCGCCCAGCGCTGGAAAAAGGTAAGTTTTAACCCCTTTCCCCTTCCAGAGCCGGGCGGGAGGGGGACCCTGAGGGTGGGGGCACCCTCAGGGCACTATAGTGCCAGGAAAACGAGTATGTTTTCCTGGCACTATAGTGGTCCTTTAAGGGCAGAGGCAATTGTCCAAGTTCTGAACCAAAACAAAACCTAGAATTTGAGCTGTATTTCTGTGCAATCATAAATTACCTATTTAAAATCAAGTGCACCCCCACTTATTATATTTCATTTTGTTCAGGAGAAAATCATAAATATATATACAAAATATTATTATTATTATTATTATTTATATAGTGCCAGCAAATTCCATAGCGCTGTACAATGGGTGGACTAACAGATATGTAATTGTAACCAAACAAATGGACGCACAGGAACAGAGGGGTTGAGGGCCCTGCTCAATGAACTTACATGCTAGAGGGTGTGGGGTATAGTGACACACAAGGTATAAGTATGGCCAATGCAATAGGTTGCTAGAAAAGTATTCACTGAGAACTTATTTTCACAGTTGCAGGAGAGAAGTCATGGGGGGGAAGGGGGGAATGAAAACCTACTAACAGTTTAAATGATATGCTTTCCTGAAGAAGTGTATTTTCAAAGATTTTTTGAAGGAGTGGAGACTGGGTGAAAGTCTAACAGAGCAGTGAAGGGAGTTCCAGAGAAAAGGTGTACTCCTGGAGAAGTCTTGGAGGTGAGCATCAGATGTGGGAGTACGGACAGAGGATAGACGTAGGTCTTTTCAGAGCAGAGGGGCCTCAACGGGACATACTTGTGAATTAGGGAGGATATGCTTGCTTGTAAGCAAGCACCAGAATCTTAAATTGAGCCCTATATCTAGCTGGATGCCAAAGGGACAGAGGGGGGAGGCGTAGGAGGTGCGGCCGGACAAGAAAATTCATTATAGCTTGCAGTGGTGCAATCTGGGAATACATAAGACCACTGAAAAGGGGATTGCAGTAGTCAAGGTGAGAAAGAACAATGGCATGGACCAGCACCTTAGTCGTGTCTGGTGTTAAATAGGGCCGAATGCGAGTTTTGTTTTTCAGATGGAAGAGGCAGGATTTGGCGTTTGACTGGACACGAGGGGTGAAGGAGAGGTTGGATTCAAAGAGAACACGTAGGCAGTGAGCCTGTGAGGAAGAGGTGATGGTGGCGCCGTTGACTTGGAGACACGGGAGTAGCAACACTTAAGTGAGGAAATACCAGAAGTTCTGTTTTTTACAGGTTGACTTTAAGGAAGTGAGCAGCCATCCAGTTGGAAATTGTGGAGTGGCAGTCAGAAACACATGTCAAGATGGGCAGAGAGAGATCAGGAGATTTGTGTGTCATCTGCATATAAATGATAATTGAAGCCGAAGGAGCTTATACGTTTACCAAGGGAGGCAATGTAGATGGAGAACAGTAGGGGACCAAGGAGAGAACCTTGGGGAATGCCAACAGAGAGGGGTTGGGGAGAAGAGGCAGAGCCAGAGAAAGAAACACTGAAAAAGCACTGGGAGAGGTAGGAAGAGCACCAGGAGAGAGCAGTATCTCATAGACCGAGATTACGGAGAATGAAAAGAAGCTTTTGATGATCAACAGTGTCAAAGGCAGCAAAAAGATCAAGGAGAATTAGAATAGAGTAATGGTGACGAGATTTAGCAGTGATTAAATCGTTGGATACTTTGGTCACAGCTGTTTCAACAGAGTGACAAGCGCGGAATCCAGACTGAAGCAGATCAAGCAGAGAGTTGGATTGGAGGAAGTCTGTCAATCTTGCATGCACAACTCTCTCAAGGATCTTGGAGGCAAACGGCAGTAGCGATATAGGGCAGTAGTTGGATGGTATGATATAATGTTAATAAAATCTAAAAAAGTGGGAGAAATTAAGGCATTTTGTTCTATTCTGAATGGTATTTTAACTGTGAATACCATAATACTGTTAGCATTAATTTAAATACACATGTTTGTTAGCTGTGATCTCCCACAAGTACAACAATGCCCACCATGTAGAGGTTTCATAAGGTACAGTGTCAAATATAGAGCTTGCCCCTTTTACACATTGAAAGTTGACAGATTGGTTTGTGTTGCACAGAGACCACATGGCAGCCAAGGGATGAAAATTACATCCATCATGACATACCATCTGAAAAAGTATTCAACTCCATCATGGCAAGCATCTTGAGTACATAGTAGAATACCATTTTACTGTTATAACGTGCTGCAAGAGAGATGCATAGGCATACACCAGCTTCTGGCAGCATTCCTGAGAAATCTTACACCATTGCTTAAGAGCAATGGCCTCCAGTTCAGTAACATGCTGCAACTGCCTTCTTCAAATCACGTCAGAGATTTTCTATGGGGTTCATGTCAAGTGACTGTGATGGCCACTGTAGAATTTCCCAGGATGTTTTCTGCAACCAAGGCTTGGTGTTATAAGATATGATTGGGATCATTGTCTTGTTGAAAGATGACACCAAAGCTGCAGCTTCCTAAGACACAGCATGATATTTTCTCCTAATTATTCCTGATACTTCAATTAATCCATCTGGCCTTCCACATGCTGCAGGTTCCAGTGCCAGAGGATGCACAGAAGCCCCAGAGCATCACCATGCTTACCTGTAGGCAGAGTGTTCTTTCCAGCGTATGCTTCATTCTTCCTCCTACAGACATACCGCTGAATAACTGTGCTGAACATTTCTAGTTTTGTTTTATAGCACCACTGAACAACACATTTCTGTGGTTTATTTATATGAATTTGAGCATATTGGAACTGACTTTCCTTGTATATTTGGGTCAGTAGTGGTGTATGTCTCAGAGTTTTTGCATTGAAGTCGGAATTTAGTAAACACCTTACTGTGTTCACTGAAACCTCAGTGCCTATTGCCACTAAGTCTTGCTGCAGGTATTTGTCAGTCACTCAAGGGTTTGTCACATCCTGCCTTCTCAGAAATTTGGTTGCAGCCATTGATAGCTTCTTTTTTCTGCCCTATCCGGATAGTGTAACAATTGTTCCTTCAACTTTGAACTTGCAAACTATACTTCCAACTGTGTTTCTAAGAACATTCAGTGCATTTGCTATTTTTTTTGTATCCTGTTCTTTGTTTATAAAGGGTGATGATTGTTATGCCAAGGGTGTATAATTCATTGTTGCAGAATAGAATATGAATGTAATTTGTGTAGTGCATATATGAATTGACCAGTTGGTAAAGATCAGATGACAGAAGGGGTAGTGTGCATTGCATAGGCATGTGAAAGGGAGCAGATGCTCTGAAGGTGTGAGAAGTCACACATAATTGGCCTGGAATTCTAGCTCCAATTTAAACTAGCTGACTTCAGCCATATGGCCTCTACCTTTTAATTGATGAGTGGATTTCTTTGGTATGTTAATGATCATTAGCTTTCAAGAAAAGTAAAAAAAAGCCTTGCATTTTGTATCATATCCAAAAGAAAGAAATATTAATATTTACACACAGCCTCATTTTTGTTATATTTGGAATGTGACCAGCACAATCTTCTAATCAAGCCCAAACACGAGTTGCATAACTTAACCATAGGGGAAGGGATTGTGCTATATTGAGTCACAAGTAAAAACTATGACATATCTATGGAATGGAGAAATGGTAACCAATTCATAGATGCAATTATTATTTATGTGGAAAGTACATTAGAAGAGATAGAACCAAGTGTTTCCATCTGGATTGATGTTGATCTGGAACACAAGGAGTTGGTCACTTATAGTTGCTATAGGTACGCCTTATCTTCACCTTTGGGCAGGGCTTAGTAATCCACAGGATATAAAGTCTAATGATTCTGAAATGTGTACTGAATTGTACTTGCTTTAGGGGCCAGAATCTAATTCTAAGTGAGTCACCATCTTTCTTGCCAGAGAACCCCTGGGGCAGAAGTTTTACTTTGAAAAGCTGAGTAAGTGATTAGGACTTTCTTTATTGTATCCTTTTTTTAATATCTGTTGTTGGTGTAAAGAATTTATCATCTATTTTTTGTATTTACTGTGACTATTTTTTGCTTATAATAAATATTCCTTTATTAAGTTCTGCTTTTGTCTGGTAAAGAATCACGTTAGTATTTTGCAATTACATAGATATTGTGCATTTGATGGGTTTTATTAATTTACCTTGGAGACTGTGACAGATCCATCTGTATAGACTAAGATTGCTGGATTCATCTGTTTTGCCGTTTGCATGAATTTACCCGTTCGTATGCCTTTGTTTTAGTGCATGTATTTTTCTGCCGAATGGAACTGTCGAACCGACGACCACCCAGAAGAGAAGTGTGCAGCTGGTTAACCTATTGATCCCAATTAGAACGTTGCGGTTAACCACAGACACTTCTCAATTAAAACCGAATACAGGGTGGTCGTCGTTCTTATGTCGACCACGAGGCGGCGGCCATTTTAACCATGCGAAAGACCAGCGGTGTTCGACGGTTATTTCATGGAACTGAAAATGGACACTTTTTCAACCGAACACCGCTGAAGCCGTCAACCTCCCTTCTCAATCGACAGAAGTGTGCGAACACCGCCCGTTCGGGAGGTTTAAAGGCACGATTGGACTAACCCCAGATAGCCTTCCCATGGAGTCAATCGCATACCGAAGAACTGTAATAGACTTTGACTCCATGGCGATTGAACTATGCGTATGGGATCTGAGCGCTATTCGCCAATAATATGCACTCAGATCCAGGCTATCTGGGGATACGCGATACGAATGGGTAGCATTCGACAAATGTGAAGTTATACATTTTTATGTGTTTTTATGTGTTGAATGTAAAATGGTGATTGCCTCTGTCCTGGAGATAATTGAATTACTTCTCAATTATCTCCAGGGCAGAGGGGAGGAATTACTATTGCATGCTGGGAATATTTCGTGTCTGTGGGTCCTGAACTGCCAAATGTCTATCTGTTGTCACAGTCTCCCATTTGGTCCCCTAGGGGAGTGTCCACCAAGTGGGAGACCTGCATAAATACGGGCAGGTAGCCCACAGTAAAGCCAGTTCTTGTTTTACCCCAAATGCGGAGCTTGGTCTCGTTATTGGGGGGATTTACTACAGACGAATAGAGACTGCTGGATGGGATTATTATCCGCTTGGGAGATACCTGCGTTTGGCTGCTATTGGCGATTCGTGAGTTTGGCGCTGGTGAAGTGAAGTGCCCGTACAGACCCCGTTCGTGAGTTTTACAGCATTCCCTTGCTTGCGGTTCGTATGATTGTATTGGATATACATGCCGCCTGGGTTATTGCGAACGGGGAGCATTCACTAAACGGCGGTTTGTACATTTCATGCTGAGGGTACCGTAACAGAGACCAAGGCACCCAATTTAGAATTTCGTCTTGATGGTGGCAGCGATAAAATAGTAATTGTTATATTATTTGCTTAAGTGTGGGTGGCGTTCGGGATTTTATAATTATTTCCGGTCTAGTAAAGACAAATAGTGAACTTTAACCCATTCACCACCACAATTATGTCACGCACACGTTTGAAGTAGGGTGCGTTTGTGACAATGATCTTTTCTCTTAACTTTGTGGACAATACTTTTGACTTACCATCTTTCTATCATGCAGTAAAACTTGACACTCAACAAACAAAACCTCACTGCCTGAGCAATGTTAATCCCTTAAGGACTGAGCCAAATGTACATGTTTTGATCAAAATAAAACTGTTCAACCGTAATTCATCTCTTTCATATTGAGTGCACCCACACTTATTATATATATTATTTTATTCAGGAGAAACAGGGCTTTCATTTAACATCAAATATTTAGCTATGAAACATAATTTAATATGAATAAAATATTAAAAAATATGAGAAATTAAGAAATGTTTTTATATTTTTAGTTCTGCATGATTTTTAACTTGAATGTCATACATTCACAGTTAAATGGAATATGACCTCATATTTCAGCTCCCGACATCATCAAACTGCATGTGGGAGAGCAGAGAAGGGAGAACACAGCTCCCTCGCCGCCTCTGCCGGGAACACAGCCACCCGAAGGGGGAGTCCATTAGGTGGCCAGCAGGCCACCTCTTGGGCCCCGCTATGACATGAGGAACATGGAGAGTGGCATCCCGGTCTGACAGGAAGTGCTCGCTTAATGAGCACTTCCTGACAGACCACTTGGCCACGCTGCACACAGGCAGGAGGGGAGCAGCACAGCTCTCCCCTCCTGTCAAAGACCCAGGAGGTATCCAGGCGGTCCACGGTCGCAGGGGTTGAGGTTCAGAGGTGTAACTAGAAACCACGGGGCCCAGGGTGAAAATTGCCCTGGGCCTCCCCCATATGTCCCCACCTGCCCCCTCCCCACACACACATGCAGACACACACATTGACACACACATACATGTAGACACACACATCATACAAACACAGATACATACACACACAGACATATCGAGACACACACACAGACCTTCACATGCACTACACACACATACACTCATGTACACACATACACTAAAAGACACATACACACACTCACAGACACACACACTCAGATACACACATTCAGCCACACACACATTCAGACACACACACTCAGACACACACACACCCACTATCAGACACACACCCACAAATTATTCATATTGTTAAAATTTTAAAATGTTCACGCAGCCTCCCTACCTGGAGAGATGGCGTGAATCTGTCCCTTGGGTCCAGTGGGGTTTAAGTGAGGCAGGTGGCTGTGTTGCCATCAGAAGCAGCAAGAGAGCTGTGTTCTCCCACTCCGCTTCTTCGCGCTGCGTGGGTCATCTACTGATGCCGGGAAACAGAATATGACCTCGTATTCTGGCTCCCGACATAAGCAAATGGCATGCGGGGGAGCAGAGGAGGGAGAACACAGCTCCCTCGCTGCCTCTGCTGGGAACACAGCTGCCCGCTGGGGGAGTCCATTATGTGGCCAGCAGACTATCTCTTGGGCATCCCCCTCATGACATGAGGAACATGGAGAGAGGCATCCCGGTCTGACAGGAAGTGCTCGCTTAGTGAGCACTTCCTGACAGACCACTCGGTCATGCTACACACAGGCAGGATACATTTGCATTAATATTTGAGCAAATTTGGACCCACTTGTTTTTCAGCAGCCTTCTGAAGTAAAGAAGAGCCCTGAAAATGACTCATAATTCCATAACATTGGATGGAAATATTGTTCCTTCCCTTATTCCCAGACCTTGTGTAACATGGTCCAGACAATGTGTGTCCAATCCTTAAAAACTGGAATCTGAGCTTATAATTGCCCAATGAAGTTCTGTTCATAGTAAAACCTAGAGACATATTCTCTCTGTCAGCTACCAGGTAAGGTGTAACTCCACTGATGGTGACATCATCAGTGGGTGTCCCCAATTCATCTTTTTCTTGTTGAACTGAGATAGGAAGAACCTTTGAGGAATCCTGAGATGCCATTTGTGATGCATCACTTGGCACCCCGACTGGGTACCTTCACCAACAGATGCTTTCTAGCTGCAGGGTGAGGACTCTAAGCACCGCAGAGTCCCCAACCACCGCAGCTTAGCTGGGAAGTGTGCGAACACCGCCCGTTCGAGAGGTTTAAAGGCACGATTGGACTTACCCCAGATAGCCTTCCCATGGAGTCAATCGCATACCGAAGAACTGTAATAGACTTTGACTCCATGGCGATTGACCTTCCTCCCACCCTGGACCAACCTCTGATATCCAGGATATTGTGGGAAAAACCTCTCCTACTCCAGAGAGTGTAGCAGTAACAGCTCGTAGCAGGAAGAGCTAGTGATTAGAACCCAGGGGAGTATAAGGAGTATAGCAATCCCCAGTGTGAATATAGCAGTTCCCGTCCAATCACGAGACAAGGCTACATGTTGAGGATTAAGCAGGAATTCAATTTTAATGGAGGCATACTGGCCTTTTATGCAAGTTTTCCCAACTAGGGTGACACCCACATGGACCTTGTTGGGCACAGGGACACAAAGTTAACAAACCAATAAAAACAGAGTTATACAGTGAGACACTCCCATACAGTATACACAATCCTTCCCCTCTGCATGGGAGATAATTAAGGCAGATAATGTATTAACTTAATTATCTCCAGGCAGAAAAAACTAATTTTTTTATAAAGTCTCATGAGGCTGAAAATAGTTCCAGGGCATTCGCGGCTAAGTCTATTCCTCTGAAGTCTATTTGTGGTTTTGGTCCATGCAAACAAGATGGCCGCCACCACGTGATCGAATGTCAAATGACGGCCACTTCGACTGTTCGGAAGTTTGAAGTGCCACTTCGAAAGTTTGAATAATTATTGTCCAAATTCATAATAAGTACAAATAGATTTTTTTTCATCTTAGTATAAAAGGCATCACAACATAAAGCAGTAAAGGCACAGCTGCATGATGCACCACAGTTTAAAGATATTACAGCTTAAGGGACAGCTGCATAATGCATCACAGTTTAAATGCATTACAGTTTAGAGGCATTAAGCTGCATTTATTTATTTATATATATATATATATATATATATATATTATGATCTAAGTATATATTATTTAATTTTAAACTGTTTTTAACTTTTATTTAACTTTATTACAGGCAGCAGGGGGGCGACCTGTCATTCCAGGCACTCCCCCTGCTGGCACTGCTATGGACGGCTATTCCAGCCATGTGATCGTAAGGTCCTCGCAAGGACCTCGCAATCACATTGCGCCCAGGAGGGCTGGATCAGACACATGGGAACTCCCTGGGATGCCAGGTAAGTCCCCCCCCAGAGAGCAGGTAAGTGGGAAGGACGGTGTGGACGTACTATGTCGCCAGCCGGTGTTTAGAGCCCTTATGTCCAGTCTTTAAGGGGTTAACCACTATATAATAGGAATGCAAGCTCCCCCAAACTCCTCATGTCTCTGAAGAGTGATCTTTTAATTCCTTTGAAATTTCTCTTTCCAAACGTACCTTTTAATGTCCTTTTGAATCCCTGTACACAAGGACACTGGGATAATTATTATACAATAAATAGTTTAGACAATAAAGTCAAATTAAAAGCTCCCATTCTGCATCACCACGGTATTTAAAATACCACCCACTTGCTCTGGAAATTATGCTTCACTAGTTCTTGATGATATTTCTTAGTAAGGGAAATATCTAGGGTAGCTATAGCATCTTCTTTCCAATCAAAGAGGACTTTGGCCAATAAGGTGGACCTGCATTTCTTGTATATTTAACTTATAATATGAGATGTTACGAGATGTTACTAACGTGTCTTACTCTTTATGTAGGTGTTATAGAGAGGATTCAGGGTTTACCATGTTTAGAAGGATGGACGACTCCACATACACTAAACTAAAAATAATTTGTTTATCATATATTTTTATATGCACTGTGACTATCTTTTGCTCATAATAAACATTAATTTATTAAGTTTTGCCTTTGTCTGGTTAAGAATCACGTTACCTGAAGAGACTAGTTAGTATTTTTATAATTCCTTAAATATTGTGCTAAGTAATATTTGGTGGGTTTTATTATTGATTTACCTGGGGGACCAAGGCACCCCATTTATAAATTGTCTTGGTGGTGGCAGCGTTAAAATAGTAATAGTTATATTATTATGTTTAAGTGTGGGTGGTGTTAAAGGGGGATTTTGTCATTATTTCCGATCTAGTGCAGACAAATAGTGAACTTTAACCCTTTCACCACCACAACTACGTCACGCGCACTCTTGGAGTAGGGTGTGTTCGTGACAAATTGGTATCATTACTCCGTGTATTTTGAGGTGATTCCTGCCTGTGCTAGTGGCTCCATAGCTAACACAAATAACAGGGGTGACATTGGGCACCCCTGCCTTGTGCCATTTGTTATTTTGAATTGCTGGGTTATAAAACCTGAAAGGTGGAAACCACTGTTGTCTGTGCACCGTACAGAGCAAATACAATATTGATCAAATGTGGATGGCAAACTCATATGCATCATCACCCCACAGAAGTAACCCCAATGGATTCTGATCTAACTATAGGAGAAGAGTAGGAGTCCAACTTACTCCTATGTAATATGTCACACCAATAAAGTAATGTTGCTGTCTGTTGGCTGCCCACCAGTGACAAACCTCTCTTGTCCCTATGTATGAGAGTAGGCAAAACAGATATCAACCATGGTGCTATTGTCATTGCATATAGTTTGGTGTCTGTGTTGATTAAGGGGATTGGACAGAGTGCTGTACATTTATTTTGCCCAGCTTTGTGATTATGATTTAAGTTCTCATCTTTGAGTATCTAGCCAGAGACCATATAATTGTTAAATAAACATACTAGATAAGGTGTTTTCTTTTAAATGATTTATAGTATATGTGAGCGAACCCATCTTGCCCAAAGATTTTACCCACATTTTCCTTTGATGTAACTTTCCCCACCTCTTCCTTCATTACCGAGCCTACCAAAGATGTATGGTGCTTTGGTTGCACTTTTTTGATATCAACCTGCATCAAATAATTACTTATCCCTTCTGTAGTGGGATGGACAGTGGTAGGATACTCTTTCAGATCATAAAGTAACAGATTACTAATATCCACGGTGTATAATACATTCTCCTCCATAGCCTCTGATTTTCGACTCAGCTAAGCTGCAAGAAGGGTTGACATTTGTTACCTTTTGAATGCAATGTTTTCCTCAATCTCTCTAACAGTAGTTTCTAAGTGATGGCTAACTTTACTTTCTCCATCTCTTGGAGAGTCACTGAAACTAGGGGAGGACGTATGTAGCTGAGTGAGGTCATACAATTCCTTTTCTAAGGAGTTTGGGTTCTTAGGCCTTTGTTTCCTTATACACACCGCTTTTTGAATATAGTGCCCTTGGAAAACAGGTTTGTGCAGCTGCTATATAGTGACATCTGAGACATTTGAGGATTCATTATCCTACTGTCAGTTCATCAGTTCATCTCTCTACCACTATGAGCCTCTATTTTGCTCAGAAACAAATAATACAATGGGAATGGTGCATTTAGTCTCTCTCATTTTCATGTTTCACTCTCAATATATGGCACAACCAATATGTGTTAAGTAGGTCTGAATAGAGTTTAGCTTTTTTTACTGAGGAGACATGCTCGGACGAGGTCTGTGGTTGTCTGGAAATGTCTGGAAAAGGATTCAATACAAATTAGTGCCAAAACTAACTATCAGCTTGTCCACTTTCACCCTTGATACCCTTGATATATTACAAAAGAACTCTCAAACTGATACTGTCAAGTTTTGGTGGAATATACATTGACTAAGGTATAGGCAATATTATTAATCTTCCCAATCTATAAAAGATACCTTCCCTTAGTATCTCTAAATATTTTGTCCATGGAAAATGCTATATTTTTGTTGAATAAAACAAAAATAGAGTGATATTGTATAATCCATGCCTAGAGTAGAGTGAGGGATGATAATGTGTTTTGATTGCATCTTTTGAATGCATCATATATTAGCTGACAGTTTCATGAATTCCTTTAGCATTAATCTTATGTGGTGTATTTAGGCCCTTTGTTTTAAAGGCTAATTTGTTAATTCTGATTATGACTGTTGGAATGTATGTGAAATATAATGTTTGATTGTGCAGACACATTGTGTCTGATTTTTCCAGTTAGCATATTGAACTATAGGCTATATGTAAATTAGGGCCTCGTTTTTATGTGTACTGCTACGCATGCAAGACATAATATATACATTTATAAGAATATTCCTCCAATATATATTTTTGTATAGAACAAAAAAACAAACAAAAAATTACCTGCATAATATCACAAATCCTTCTGCGCATTTAAATAACTGAAGGTTTTTTATCACTCCAAAGGCCATTAAAGTGTAAGCTCACCTGCCACATCAAGGCCAAATTCTTAGGTGAGTCCTACACTAAGAGGCAAAAAGGCAAAAAGCAAGAGCTAAAAAGCCAAATCTCTACTGAAACAGAAAGGGGTATTTTTCTAAACACCTAAATGCTTAATAAGACATACATGGTGTGTGCAGAAGCAGTGTAACAGTGTAAGCCGTGTAATCCAAAAGCAAATACAAACATACAAAATCAGCCATGTGCTCAAACTCCCATTACTCATGGGTGGCCACCCATTTGATTCTTATATTGTTTCAACAGGCTGCTGGTCCACCTTACAAACTTTGCCTGCCAGCTCTCTGTGAGTTATTTACAATTGAGATGTCCTGATTCTAATTTATGCTATTTCTATTTTCATTGTAGATAGTTTTCACCTGTATATTGTTAATAATTTTAGAAATATTACTGGAGATAATTTAACATAGGGACATATTTTAAATGATATAAATAGTAATCAAACTCATATTTGATATTTGTGAGAGGAAAGCATAAAGTATGAAAATGATGTCTAAAATAATGGAATTCTTTACTATATTTTTGACAGATATAAACGTATTTAATAAATTATATATGATAAAATAACAAAAAATGTAATTAAATATCTCAATATGTCTTTAATAATATTCTAGATTTTACTTGCATGCTCATATGTGATTATTTTCTCATTGTATCCTAGATACATTTAAATATGTTACGAGCTTGCCATTGTGAGAAGAACATGAATGATAATTAAAATATAAGACATATGAAAAAGTAATTCTGATCATATGGCTTCATTTTAAATCAGGTGAATGAGGCCGTCTGCACAGTAAATGTTTTTTTTTTTGCAATTTGTTTTTTTGCATATAACAATTGAAAATGCTTAATGATTCTAGAAGCAGAAATGTCTTACTCCTAAGTTTATTTGTTTTACATAGTTAATTAAAAATAAGTTGCTAAGTAATTATATATATATATTCCTATTTGGATGAAAAGAAAGGGAAATGTGAGGCTGAAAATTAGTTCTATATGTGTAACGCAAGGTCTAATTTCACATGAATAATAGATGCCAGAATAATTATGAGCACAATAGGGATGCACAGTGGGCCAAAAAAAGTCTAATCTAAGCCAAAACTGAATCTCCTATGGTTACAAGGCTTAGCGAGAATACAGAATGAAATTCTAGGAAAAGTGAAACAAAAGATTATAATCTTATACTGACTGAAAAAAATAATGTGAAACACAAAAACAAACAAAAAGTATTACATTATTCCACTGTTGTTTATTGTGCTTTGAGCATTGTTCTGAAGAGAGACAAAAAGAGAGAGAAAGAGAGAAAGAGATAGAAAAAGAGAAAGCATGCTTTTTTTATTTTTTGTTCTACATATTGGGACTAATGTAACTTATATAGTCAGTGCTGCTGCACAGGAGTAGTGGGAGTTTGAAAGCAGGGCTTAATTCTGTATGTTTTAATTTATATTATAGAGCCACGTGACACTGCTGACACCCACCCCATGTATGTAATTACCTAATCCATTTGCATATCAGATTGATTCCAAACATAACTGCAGTGCAGAATGCTAGCACATTTTTTAGATGCTAGCATATCTCTTCACTAAACATACAGCAATGCTGGAAAATTGTTTTGGCTTTCTTTGGGCTTTGTCAGTAAGATGTAGCTGATATCCCTCTAGGCAGTGTGAGCACTTGGTCCCCATCTGAATTACCCTCTTAGCTTAGGGAGAGCCCAAGCAATACCTTGAAACAAAAAAAAGATGTATTTTTTTTCTAGAGGGATATCAGCTACACCTCACATTTAAGGCCCAAAGAAGGCCCAAACAATTGTCAGGGGTTGCTGTATCCCTTGTGCAGAGAGAACTTGCCACCATTTTGGTTCTGGACTGCCCATATGGTATTGGATCAGTCTTATACAGGTGATACTCGAAAAATTAGAATGTCGTGCAAAAGTTAATTTATTTCAGTAATGCAACGTAAAAAGGGAAACTAATATATGAGATAGACGCATTACATGCAAAGCAAGATAGTTCAAGCCGTGATTTGTCATAAGTGCGATGATTATGGCTTACAGTTTATGAAAACCCCAAATCCATAATCTCAGTAAATTAGAATATTGTGAAAAGGTGCAATATTCTAGGCTCACAGTGTCCCACTCTAATCAGCTAAGTAAGCTATGCCACCTGCCTTTAAATGGTCTTTCAGTCTGGTTCAGTAGGAATCACAATCATGGGGAAGACTGCTGACCTGACAGTTGTGCAGAAAACCATCATTGACACCCTCCATAAGGAGGGAAATCCTCAAAAGGTAATTGCGAAGGAAGTTGGATGTACCCAAAGTGCTGTATCAAAGCACATTAATAGAAAGTTATGTGGAAGGGAAAAGTGTGGAAGAAAAAAAAGGTGCACAAGCAGCAGGGATGACCACAACCTGGAGAGGATTGTCAGGAAAAGGCCATTTAAAAATGTTGGAGACTTTCACAAGGAGTGGACTGAGGCTGGAGTCAGTGCATCAAGAGCCACCACACACAGACAGATCCTGGACATGGGCTTCAGATCTCGTATTCCTCTTGTCAAGCCGCTCCTGAACAACAAACAACGTCAGAAGCGTCTTACCTGGGCTAAAGAAAAACAGACCTGGTCTGTTGCTCAGTGGTCCAAAGTCCTCCTTTCTGATGAGAGCAACTTTTGCATCTCCTTTGGAAACCAAGGACCCAGAGTCTGGAGGAAGGATGGAGAGGCACACACTGCAAGATGCTTGAAGTCCAGTGTGAAGTTTCCAGAGTCTGTGTTGATTTGGGGAGCCATGTCATCTGCTGGTGTTGGTCCACTGTGCTTCATTAAGTCCAGAACTTGCCTGACCTGAACCTCATAGAGAATCTATAGGGCATTGCCAAGAGAAAGATGAGAGACATGAGACCGAACAATGCAGAAGAGCTGAAGGCCGCTATTGACGCATCCTGGTCTTCCATAACACCTCAGCAGTGCCACAGGCTGTTAGCTTCCATGCCACGCCACATTATTATTATTATTATTATTATGATATTTACAGAGCGCCGTCAAATTCTGCAGTGCTTTACAATGGGTGGACGAACAGACATGTAGTTGTAACTAGACAAGTTGAGGCAGTAATTGCTGCAAAATGGGCCCAAACCAAGTACTGAGTCCATATGCATGCTTATACTTTTCAGAGGTCCGATATTGTTCTATGTACACTCCTTGTTTTATTGATTACATTTAATATTCTAATTTACTGAGATTGTGGATTTTTGGTTTTCATGAGCTGTAAGCCATAATCATCGCACTTATGACAAATCACAGCTTGAACTATCTTGCTTTGCATGTAATCTGTTTATCTCATATATTTGTTTCCCCTTTTATGTTGCATTACTGAAATAAATGAACGTTTGCACGATATTCAATTTTTTCGAGTATCACCTGTACAAATGGTATACATTCACTTTGTAATGGCACAGTAAGCAAACCCTATTTTAAAATCTTGCAGGGATTTATAGAAAGTTGAAGGAGGGGAGGGAGTGAGGGAGGGAAGAAAGAAAGGAGAGAAGGAAAGGAAGGTTGAGAGGGAGGGAAGGAATTAGGAAGGGATGAAGGAAGGAAGGATATAGATTGTAAAATTCAGGTATGAGTCCTCATTGAATAATTTGCTGTGGCAAATTACTGGAAACTCTACCAACACTTTGAAATAAATGCTGGCTGTATAGTCACAATCAAACTAATAAGAGGAGACTACATACTGTGATAAGGAGAATGGGGTGGTATGTTAGGGAGTTTATATTTTGACTAAATTGTTCAGAGAGGCATATGATTTTAACCCTAGGGGGAGTGTGTGTTACGGTGTGTATATAACCGAAATGAATGGGCCTCTGTGGTGGAGCATTTGGAGAGCAGGGTGGGCCAGTGCTCCACTCTGAATCAAGTCATTCAGAATAAAAAGAAAAAGTATTATCGGGACATGAGTGATTATGCTAATAATTGTATTAGAAAAAAAACAAGAATATCCCATCCAATATAAAGACACTAAAAAATGATTTTTTTACTGTGGAGATTGTATGGGCTGTAGAAATTATAAACAAGATAAAAAGGTGATTAATTTTAAATCGAGGGCAGGGAATACGATATACAAGATAGATTCAATTATCTCCTGTCATTCAAAGAATGTGATTTATATGCTCACGTGTCCTTGTGGGCTACAATATATTGGGAAAACTTCTAGATGCCTGAAAACAAGGATACGTGAGCATATTTATAATATCAGGAGGTTTTTTTTAAAACATCATGTATCACTACATTTTTTAAAATGCCATGGAGGGGACCCCTCTGGACTCCAGTTTTTTGGGATACAAGCAATGGAAGCCCACTGGAGAGGGGGGGACCTACAATCGGCCCTGAGCCGCTGTGAGATGAAGTGGATATTTAATTTGGACACTTTGTCTCCTGGGGGCCTTAATGTTGATTTTGAAATATCAGCATTAATTTAATTTTATTTAGTCACATGGCTTCTGGATACATATTTTTATTTGTACAATTCTTACTGAGTATTTTTTATTTTGGATCTCCATTTTTTTATATAAAAAATGTTTTTATATATATTTTTTATATATTTTTATTTGTGTTTAAATTTATAATTTGTATCTCCTTTTTAATCAAAATTGTTTTAATTAATTCCATAAAATTAATTGTTGTCCTTTTTTCCTTTGCAGGATTTTTTCCTCCTCTATATAGAGATTTATGAATTGTATCATTCATTATTTGTTATATATTTTTATGGGATGATATATTATTATTATTCCCCATTATAAATGAATTTCATAATGATTACCCTCCTCATATTATAAAGATGTTGTAGTATAATCTTCTATGCTGTAATTGAGCTCTCATTGTTTCATTTATATACATATATGTGTTTAAACATATTGAAATAAGAAGATTCAGTGTAAAATTTAAACTGATCTTTTTAGATGTTTCTATGTGTAGGGCTTGTTTTCCCATTTTAAATATGGCGAAAAACGCCAGGACTGTTGATACACATAAAGCTTGTGAAGGGAAGATCGAAAACCCGGAAGTGACATCACGACACATGATCACGTGATCGGATGTGAGGTCACGTGACGCGGAGGCATGGCGAACCCGGAAGTGAAGACGGACGCCGGTAAAACCGCGCTAAATTTGAAGATAGAAATACTATTTAAGAGAAAGAAGACCAACACTCACCACACACTTTGATAAAGACCTGGAGGTCGAAACGCGTTAGTGCTGTGGACTTTGTTATGTTATTTTAGCTTTTCCTGTATCCTGTATTTTAACCAGTAAAATTACCATTTGTTTATTGTTACTGGATGTCCTGGAATTTATTGAAAGGCTGGGAAAAGAAGCAGACCTGCTTGGAAAGCTGAAAGCTGAAAGCCAGAATAAGCTTATTATTCATCTGCCATCAAAGTTAGAGCCAGCTTCATGTGGCTCTACATACTGTGAGTGACCCAATACCTGTGACTGACCAATGCTTTGTATATAACAGTATTACACTATATATGTGTTTTTATTATAGGTCAATCAGGAGGTGTCCTACTTATACTAAGTATAAATATATTTTTTCTTTACTTTATGTGCACCCCCCTTATACTTTTCGTTTTATCACTTTAAATCTGAGTGCCATTTAGTGATTTTGGGCACTGGGGGTAGTTGCATATTCTCTGGCTCTTTAGTGCCAACCCACCATTTCTGTGTTGTTTTTATTCTGTTGTTAGCAAATGTTGTACCCATCCACAAGAAAGGTAGTAGGGAGGAGTCGAGCAACTATAAGCCAGTTAGCCTTACTTCAGTAGTGGGGAAAGTAATGGAAACCATGTTAAAGGATAGGATTGTTGAACATCTAAAATCACATGGATTTTAAGATCAGAGACAGCATGTGTTTACTTCAGGGAGATCATGCCAAACTAATCAGGGTGGTGCAGTAGACCAGTGTTTCCCAACCCAGTCCTCAAGGCACACCTACCAGTCCAGGATTTAGGGATTACCCAGTTGTGTCTAAGGTGTTTTTACAAAGAAGAAAAAAAACACCTTAGACACAACTGGGTAATCCCTAATTCCTGGACTGGTAGGTGTGCCTTGAGGACTGGGTTGGGAAACACTGCAGTAGACATTGCTTACCTAGATTTCAGTAAGGCTTTTGACACTGTTCCACATAGAAGGCTCCTCAATAAACTGCAATCTTTAAGTTTGGACTCCAATAATGTTGAATGGTTTAGGCAGTGGCTAAATGACAGGCAACAGAGGGATGTTGTCAATGGAGTATATTCGAAGCAAGGTCTAGTTACCAGTGGGGTACCTCAGGGATCTGTACTTGGACCCCTTCTCTTTAATATTTTTATTACTGATATTACAGAAGTTCTTGTTGGTAAGGTATGTCTTTTTGCTGATGATACTAAGATATGTAACATGGTTGATGTTCCAGGAGGGATAAGCCAAATGGCAAATGATTTAGGTAAACTAGAAAAATGGTCAGAGCTGTGGCAACTGACATTTAATGTGGATAAGGTAAAGATAATGCACCTTGGACGTAAAAACCCAAGGGCAGAGTATAGGATATTTGATACCCTACTAACCTCAATATCTGAGGAAAGGGATTTAGGAGTAATTATTTCAGATGACTTAAAGGTGGGAAGACAATGTAATAGAGCAGCTGGAAATGCTAGCAAAATGCTTGGTTGTATAGGGAGAGGTATTAGCAGTAGAAAGAAAGAAGTTTTCATGCCATTGTACAGAACATTGGTGATACCTCACCTGGAGTGTTGTACGCAGTACTAGAAACCGTATCTTCAGAAGGATATTGATACTTTAGAAAGAGTTCAGAGAAGGGCTACTAAACTGGTTCATGGATTGCAGGATAAAACTTACCAGGAAAGGTTAAAGGATCTTAACATGTATAGCTTGGAGGAAAGACAAGACAGAGGGAATATGACAGAAACATTTAAATACATAAAGGGAATCAACACAGTAAAGGAGGAGACTATATTTAAAAGAAGAAAAACTAACACAACAAGAGGACATAGTAAATTAGAGGGGCACAGGTTTAAACATAATATCAGGATGTATTACTTTACTGAGAGGGTAGAGGATGCATGGAATAGCCTTCCAGCTGAAGTGGTAGAGGTTAACACAGTGAGGGAGTTTAAGCATGCGTGCGATAGGCATAAATCTATCCTAGACTTAACAGGGACTAATAAAAAGTATTTTGAAATATTGGACAGAGTAGATGGACCGAATGGTTCTTATCTGCCGTCACATTCTATGTTTCTATGAGTGTGTATGTATGTATGAGTGTGTGTGTATGTTTGAGTGCATGAGTGTGTGTATGTGTGTGTGTGTGTGTCTTGTTGTGCATCTGTGTGTGTGTATATATATGTCAGTGTGCTTCTGTGTCAGTGTGTTTCAGGGTAGGTGTCTGTGTATGTGAATATGTGTGTCATTGTGTGTGGTTTTATTCAGTGTGTATATGTATCATGGTGTGTGCATGTATCAATGTGTGTGTGTGTCAGGGTGCATGTGTGTGTTAAGGTATGTGTCAGTGTGTGTGCGTATGTGTCGTGTCTATATGAATTTGTGTGTATGTATATCTGTGTAAGTATGTATGTATGTATGTATGTATGTGCTAGTGCATACATCTAAGCAGTCGTACACCAGCACAACATAAAAATGCAATCTAACTCAAATATTACATACAAACACACCCCTGCATTCAAACTCCAAAAAGATATACAAACACACCACTTTACGCAAACACAAATACTTCACACAAATGTACACCCTTACTTAAAAGTGAACATAACATTCAAACACACCCCTGCAATCAAACGCAAACATTACATACAAACACACCACTATATTAAAACACTAAAATGATATACAAGCACCTCTTCAAACACCAACACTGTGCATTACACTATAGCGCCAGTAAATGCCACAGTGTTGTACAGATATACAACCTAGAAATTTTGACTTGGGGTGCTTTGGAAAAATATCTAAATATTAAGGGTGCCTTGAATCTAAAAAGTTTGGGAACCACTGGTCTAGGTTGAAAAAAGACTAAATAGAAATAGGGAGCCAGGTATCTCCAAATAATTCAATAGTGTAAAAGCTAAATTCTTAATAATAGGAACAAAAGTGATAAAACATGAATACACAAGGAATAAAAAACCAGAATATACTAAAATGATAAAAACTCAAAGTAATAAAATGAAAGTGACAAAAAAGAAGTCATAAAAGCTGCATGCATCAAATAGATAAATAAAAATATGTATACTTAAAAAAGAATCCACATAATAAATGTTCTACTCCTCAGAGATGGATTCTGGTGGAATAGATATACATATCACAAATCAGTAGGCAGAAGAGAATGCAATAGTGCAGTTGATGAAAAACACAGGACACACACAACACTTAAAGTGTGATTGCACATATGAGGTGGAGCTACGACCAGCTCAAGTAAAAATGGTATGCAGTGGTATAAGTCCCCACTTATGGATATACAGATATCTTAGCTGTCATCACTCATAGGATGGTGGACATGGAAACCATACAATAAAAGGAAAACACAAAATAGGGCTTTCTGTATGCAAAGGTAATATCAAGAAATCTCACACAGTTTTTAGAGCAGTTCCAACTGCTCTGTGTATTCAGCATGGGTGGTAAAATCCCCACGTAGGAAATCCATAGGTGTAGTGTATCCAGAATGTCAGGTGGAAAAATACATATGAGATAAAAGTAACAAAGTATAGGGCAACACCAAAGAGGTTAAAGCCACAAAAAAATACTTTATTACTAAGAATGTTTGTGTTTCCTCTGTTACTAAGCGCTTATTTAATATCACCTCTTTAGTGAGAAAAATCCATATATTTATTGTTCTTATTTTAAAGAACCATTTCCTCTGCTATAAGTGAAAATGCCTTTCAAGAGAAATTGGTACAAATAAAACTTACGCTCCCTGTGCTGTCATTCAGACAACTGATCCTTTTACTAGACTTAGAGTTGATTTCTGAGACACCATGCCCTAGAATCTCAGGTGAAAGCAAATAAGCATTTTAATTTAACTGACCAATAAAGGGCAAAAAGGCAAATTATTCAAACAATCTATATTTCAAATCTTGTCTTTTCCAGACATTTTAATTGCAGCTCCTAAGGGAGGCAGACCAGCATTGAAACTGTGTTTTATCCTTGTTATGCTGTATTGGAGTGGTAGATAACATGGGTCATTGATTCTAGTTTGAGTCTAGGTTTAGTTTGCTGCTGTATTTAAATTGTTAGCTGCTTGCAGGGGTACTTAAAACAACTCTTTGTAGGAAATAGGAGACTGACAGTTTGACATTGATCCTAGTGTTAGATTAGTTTATAAATATATATTTTTTTAATGTTTGTAATGTTTGTTTTTTCGGGGGAGTATGTTCTGTAAAAAGCAAAAAAAAAAAGAAGAAAAAGACAGTTCCTTTTGTCTAGCGAATCCCATTTTTGTTCAGTGTCACACTCTTAGCCCCTGCCACTTAATACCAATTTTTAAACACCAATTTAGAGTTGCTTAAAGATTGTTGTTGCTTTTTTTGTTTTTGTTGACTGTATGGTCTAAGAAAAAAGTGTATTTGGTGAAATAGAAAAAAACAAGCTCCTCTTGCTTTGCTCCCATATTGGCACACACAATTTTAGTGGCAGTTGGTCTGGTTTATTCATTCTAGTTGCAGTGTCACACTCCTAGCCTCTGCCAATTAACACCAACAGGTCATCACAAATATTCAGTTGTTAAAAAAAAATATTTGTGTACTATTTTTTTAGAAAATTTCACATTCATAGAAATAAAATATCAAAAGTGAATCATAAGTCATGAAGAAACAAAATGCATTACTGAAGAATAAAATAAATATAATTTTCAAGAAAATGATGTTGGCACAGTTTTAAAAAAATGGGACAAAAAAGAACCTGGAACCTAAAAAAATGGGAAGATTGTGTAAACAGGAAATGCTCAGATTAAACTGACCCGGGTGTTGCATGTATCACCATTGATAAAATGTAAAATAATAAGTGGAGGCTATCACAATCACAGAGTCCAAGTACAATAGTTAATCAGTTGTCCAGTCAATGTAGAATTAATAATATAAAATGTAGAATTAACAATGGTTCGAAAATAGACAAATATATGTTGTATTATTTCTCTAGGGACCATTTAATTTCCTCAATGTTTCTGATCTGTTCCATGGGTTTACATCCAACCTTTACTTTCATGGAAAAAATAGACTTGGCTGAGGTCAATAAGTGAAACAGTAAAGAGCGTTTATATTTGTATTTAAAGAGATCATTATAATGGGATACATTGGAATCTGGATTGAACTGAATCTGTGTATTCATAATTTTCTCAATGAGTGTAAGGACCTCTCTACCTCCACAAAGAGGTTATGTCATGTTTATAGTACCAACAGATAGCAGAGGTGTCAGGGAGCATCTTGTACAGTCATACATTTCCAACCAGGGTGCTAGTAAGATAAAACTGACTTATTGCAACTTAACAATTGACTTAGGCACTTTCAGGGTTATTCACAAAATTCTGAACGGATCCATACCAATAGGGCAAAACTATCCAGCTGCATAAGGGACCATTCTGACTGCAAAATCCTGACATTGTTCATGCTATTCAATTAAATTGGGATATTGCAATTCGGGCTCTGAACAGGCCTGAAATTGCTCTGAATTGTGCCAGTGGGACAATGGTTAATTATGTGGTGACTGACTAGCAAGTGCAGGTCACATTTAAAAGTAAAACATTACATTAGAAAAGAAAAACCTGTTGGGGACCAATAAGGATCCCTGTTGGGGATCAATAGTAAATAACACCCCCATATTATTATAAGGGAAGTATTTCACGTCTACTAAAATTTAAAACTAGTGACTGAGTAGTTATTGCAACACAGTTGTTAGAAATGCCAAATTCCATGTGGATGGTGCCTGTGAAATAACTGGGGAAAACATAGTCCTCTCATGTCCCACCTATGACTAGTGGGTCGGGGCTATTTTAAAATAACCGGGGAAGATTTAACAATCTTCCACTGGCCCCTACCCATTCACATCAGTTGGAGGTCCTAAAAGCAATATTCAAGTGGGGACTTCAAGTAAGTAAACAATGGGGTAATAGACATATATTTAACATCAGATGCCTTATCGTGTCTAATTATTCTTTTCATGCGCCCCAAAAAGGCCAAATAAAAATCCATAAATTCCAACCCAACTAAGAATGAAAAAAATGTGATGCAATTAAATGAATTCATCATCATCCCACTAGGACTGAGCTCTCATAGCCCTTATAAAAGCTTTCACAGGCTATGTCATCTATCTGTAATATCAGTAAGAGCTTGTAAACCAACCAATCAGGACATTCTGATAGCCAAGTTTCCAGAAAAGTGCAGTTACTTAAAGTGACTAAAGTTATCAAGAAATATGAAAGTGACACATGCAATATAAATTTTAACAATGTTTCTATGGTTTGAAGATGAATTCCCACACCAATAAGTGAAGGATATGTAAGAAACTGCAAACACCCTTCAGATGGAAGCCTAAAAGAAAATATAAATTGATCAAAAGATAAAAATCTATTTAAAAATATCTGTCCTATATTAAAGTAGAGGCATTGAGCCTAATAACACTAGGTGGCAGGGACATACAGATGCCAATTTCACACACCATCCCATGGACATGTCTGCCAGCCCACTCTTAAACATGTTGTTGGATTTTATGCCACAGTCATACTAAAACAGCAGGTTAACAAAATCATCTGTTTACCCAGCTGGTCATTGTAGGTGGAATATCCTTTAAGCAGCTAAAACATGCTCTTGCTATTCAATATGTATATCCCTCATAATTCACTTTCAGTAAGAAGATAGTCTCATCATGGTACCAATCATGCTTGGTACTAGTGAAGGAGCAGCTGGCTAAGTCAGTGCATGTCACCACAGAGTTATGGAGAGCTCCTTGAAGGCACACCAATGACAGCCTATGTTGCCTGGGCATTGTGATGACTGTAGAGGAGGTCAAACCTTAGTAGCATTTCAGGCTGGAAATAGTTCTGGTGGGCATTAGGGATATTGATCTATCCTGCTACATGCTAACATGATGGGCATAGAGCACACTTTAGCAAACATAATGCAGGCAATCAGATGAATGGTGTCAACTTGATTAGCAGAGCAGGGTCACCTGAATGTCCCAGTGTTCTCAGCTGTACTGGACGCCAAAGGGTTTTCTGGGATGCCAAATTTGGGTCTGAATGGTGAATTTGCCAGACTGAATTCGGATCCTAATGGTGTCTTTGCGGGACCTAACTTGGTGCACAAAAATTAAATTTACAAATGAGCTATTAGAGATTTATACCTTTCACGAATCATATGAATATCACTTATGACATGGTCCAACAGAAATTAAGCTCAAACTATATATAATTACCTGTCTTACTTCATGTTGCCCTGTGGTTCTGGTAGCCCAAGAGTGCTTTCCTTGTATTTCCTGTTCCTTGTTTCTGATTTTGTACTTTTACTCAATTTTCCTGATCTCTGGTATGCTTTGATCTTGTCTTGTTATAATATTTATTCATATCTCTCCTGTCCATGACCTTGGCATTCTCTCTGACTCCTCTACTCTAAGGTTAGGTACATGGCATACTGTTATTGTCTGCACATTTAGATTCCACGATGAGCTTGACACAAAGCTCTGCAAGATGGCTTCTTTGTAGGTAAGTGGTATTCTACACACATCTTCCATCTTGAAGTGAAGGGTGCAATTCACAAAGCCAATACTAAGGTGCAAAACATAAATGAGCATTGCAGGGGGATTTATAGACAGTTCCATCATAGTTTGAGGGCTAGACAACTCTTGAGGGAGGATAAAAGATAAAAAGGTATCCCACACACTGTCTATTGCAGTTTATCAGCACATAAAGGAACAGCAAATGGTAATCCATAGTCGATCTTCCCTCCATTCTGTTGGCATTTAATCCTCATTGTGTGAGGTGTGAGGTCTGGATAATAATTATTCAATTTAGGAACATGATATAAAATTTTGAGCCACTATAATACAAGTTTGGGAGTTATCCCCTTGTTCACATAGAAACATAGAAACATAGAATGTGACGGCAGATAAGAACCATTCGGCCCATCTAGTCTGCCCAATTTTCTAAATACTTTCATTAGTCCCTAGCCTTATCTTATAGTTAGGATAGCCTTATGCCTATCCCACGCATGCTTAAACTGTGTTAACCTCTACCACTTCAGCTGGAAGGCTATTCCATGCATCCACTACCCTCTCAGTAAAGTAATACTTCCTGATATTATTTTTAAACCTTTGTCCCTCTAATTTAAGACTATGTCCTCTTGTTGTGGTAGTTTTTCTTCTTTTAAATATAGTCTCCTCCTTTACTGTGTTGATTCCCTTTATATATTTAAATGTCTTGTCTTTCCTCCAAGCTATACATGTTACATGTTCACCGACTTCATAACATGGAAAACAGGGAAATAGTTCCAAATACCACACACCACAATGATGTAGCAATAGTGATCAATAAATAGAATAAACCCAATGCTTGCCTTCACCAATGATTTGCTGTTTGTCCTGAACTGATGCTACCTTACCAGTGTGATGCTAGCATCAAGGGGAAAGTGGCACTCTCACACAGCATCCTAAAATACTGGAGGGGGAGATTTATTAACATTGTCTATGATTTCCAGTGTAAGAGATGCATTCTGGTTGAGAAATTATTAAGTTCTTATTGTCCACTTTTGCCAGTAGCAGAGGCAGCATAACTGCAAGACAAAAGAGTGGAGCAACAATTTTTTAGGGTTTAGCTGTTATGGAGGTGACTACATGAAAGCATAACTTGAGGAGACTGTCTGAAAGCAGTTTAAACAGTAAGTATTCCAGTTACCTTGTTAATCTCCCATGTTAAAAATTAGTGTAGGACCCATGCCAAAGATATCCTGATGAAGAATGGCCTAATTAAATAAAATCTACCATAAATAACCATAATCATAATCTACCATAATAAAATTCCTCTATAAATGTTTTCACTAATTTATCTGCTGACACACTAAAAAGGCGCAAAACATGTGACAGAATCTCTCAGAATGCACCAAAATTGCCCGAAATCGCAAGCCATGTAGGTCAGAATTTTGTATTGTGTGATTCCATGTGATTGATGTAGTGGACAGCTGACACGTTGTCCATCTTCAGAATGACAGCGCATTGGGATTGAGTTGGAGAGAAACTGCGGACAGCAAAGGAATCAGCCAGAATTTTCAAACAATTGATGTGGAGTGTTGATTCCAGATCTGACCATCTGCCCCTGGTGGAAATATTTCCTCATTGAGTGCCCCAACTGTGCAAACTTGCATCGGATTTGATTATCAAATCTAGATCTGTACAAAATATGGTGCATTCATTCCAAGCTTCAATGTGAAGAAACCACCACTGGAGTTCATCCTTCACTTCTGAGTCCAGAGTTACAATATCCATGTATGATGCGCTGCCCTAGAGATGAAGCTTGTAATCGTTGTAGTGCTTGATAACCAAAAGGACCTGAAAAATGGCCTGTATAGATGTTGCTTGAAGGCCTATCATTCTCGAAAATGGTTGTTTTAGAGAGAGTTGAGAGCTTGCTAGTGTTCGCCTATCTCATTCTTAATATTGGCAAATTTTGCCACCGGAAGGTGTAGAGTTTGAAGGGTAGAATCTACAAAAACCCAATATGACCCAGAAATTTGATTAATTGTGTGGGAATGATAACGGATTTCTCCCAATTGATCAGGAAGCCTAGGTTCTCTAGCAGAGTCAAAGTCCATGCAAGGTGGGTTAATTGAATAGACTGAGTCAGAATGAAAATGCCATCAAAATATATTACAAGACGTACTCCCCGACTCCGTAGCAGTGCGACCATAGGTTTCATGAGCTTGGTGAAGCACCATGGAGCCAAACTTCCATCTTGGAAGTGCTGATATGCCTAATAACCATTGAACTGTCTCAAATTTATCACTGGACAGATACCTTCGCCTTTTTTTGGAAACCAAGAAAAGGTTACTCTCGTAACTTAGGATATGGGCCGCACATCAGTTCTTTTATTTCCTCTGAAACAAGGTCTGCGTCTCACAGGGAAAAAACTATTTCCCTTGATGGGGAACATTGTACAGGTAGAGAAAGGAAGTCTATGCAATACCCTTTCACAGTGTGAAGAAACTAAACGCTTGATGAAATGAGGGACCACACATGGGAAAAATGTGTGAGCCTGATCCCCACTATCAGTAGGGAAGAATGGAGATTGTGAAGACTTGCCATAAGGTCTTTATCCTGAAGGGGCAGCTCTTGGGCCACTAAAAAAAACATACTCGACCAGATTGGGGTAAAAAGGTTGGTATAGTGCATGGTTCAAAGAAATTGGCTTGTCTAGTATAAGAGTCTTGGTTCTGTCTAAAATAACTTCTGTTTATTCAGCCGGACAGATGGCTCCTGGCTTTATGGCCCCATAAAAAACTGTGCTTTATCTAGAGCAGTCAATGTGTGGACAAAGGAGCCAAATTCTTTTACAAAGTTGTCCCCAAAGAGAAACCCTTTTGCCTGTGTGTCTGGCTAATTCAGAGCCATAGTTAAACATTTGGGCTAATCTGAGCAAAATCGATTTGCGGCGTTCTGTGGCAACCACAGTGTTAACAGATCACTTAATCTGTTAACAGATTACTCTCTGGATCCAACTACTTAAGGTGGTGTAATCTAATTCTAAATCATCCTCTACTGCTTCAAAAATCTTTTCTGCTGGGCCCAAGATGCCCTGACAGTTTTGCAATGAAAAATGTAAGCCTTTAATAGGCTTCCATCCTGTCTTACTCTGGAATTGAATGATTTTAGGATTGACTGATAGCGTTTTACATGCGTCATCAGGGACTGTTCGGCGTGGGCATTCAGCCGACAATTTATTTTGGTTTGCCTTTTCAAAAGGCTTGTGTACTCTAGATGCAATATACTTGGCTATGTGGTCTGAGGAGACCACTGGTTGACATAGGTCGTCAGGTTCGAATAGGGGTTCACCTTGAGGGTCCAAGATCCTATCAGTATTGCCTGAGGCCGCGTGATCTAACTCAGTCTTGGTAGGTTTAATAGAACCTGTATCCCATGCGAGATTAGCATCTTCTCCATCAGTAATTTTATAATCAGGATCAGAAAGATCCTCTGAATCCTCCATATAGGACTCAGGGAACTCCTCCTCAATATCACTGAGCTCAGACTCAAAGTTCAGTTGGGCTTTTGCTTTTTTCCAAAGTCTAGTCTATTTTGCCCAACTAGTGGTTCTTTTGTGCGGTGGTAAATTAATTGCGCCATCCATGACAGGTTTGGTACTGTCCATCTCTATTGTTTTGGAGGAGTGTATAGCCTTATATGATGCCTTACGGCCAGGATAAGGCAAAGCAGGTGTGAATGCAGGAACTGCCACCTGAGAAGTCATCTGAGCCGATCTCTGTGCCTGTAACAGGGCCTGGGCAAATGTCTGTGAAATTAGATCAAACATAATCCCCATCACTGACACCAGGGCCTTCGTCATTGCTTTTGCCTTGGAGGAGTGAATTAAAGCCTGCAGCAGGAGCAGCAAAATCAGCAGAAAAATCTGCCTCATCTCCAGAGATACCTGAATAGGCTTCTAAAGTAATCTGCATATTTGATGTAGAGCCAGAAGGCACAGAAAGATCCTGTCATACTGCATCATAAATATACAGACAAGTCTAAGGGAATAAATAAAGTAAAATAATACCCAAATGAAAGGGTTAAGTAGCCCACAAGTAAAAAATAAACAAACAGGGTAACGGAAGGTAAGTACTCACAATAGTGAACAAATAGCAAGTAGGAAAACGCAAGAGCTGTCCGGCTGCCACTTTTACTAAACCCCAACTCAGATTTCAGGCAGTTGGGGGCAGAGCAGCGGCAGTTGGGGGTGAACAGGAAATATTCTATAAACTATTGCATCGATTGCATTTGGACCCTGCACTTATAAGTAAGTTTGATAAATCTACTGCTGAGTTCCCAAAATTTCAGCAGATTAAGGACTAAACAGAAAAAGCACTATAAAAAATTTTCCATTTAAGAATCTCATTGATATCTTCTTTATGGATTTTTCATTTGGAACTTCCTAAGACAGATAAAGATACTAAATGATTATTGTAAAGAAACCTGGTATATCCAATACCCATTCGGTAGTTTCCTCCCGAACGGCCAGAGTAGAAGTGAATTATAACTCTCCATTTGATGAAATAAAATAAGTAATTTCCATACGAACAACAACTTCCCAAGTAGATTCCCTTAGTTAAGCAGTCAGGCACCCAAACATCAGCCGAAGTCTAGATGAAGGGTATAACAGAACTGAAGTTTAATGATGCCACACTGGCTTTTATGCAAGTTCCCATGCAAGGGGACCTCTCACAGGAACATAAATCATATAGCCAATCATAAACAGAGAAATAGTTAAACACTCCCAGTACAAATATATAATCCCTCCCCTAGACCTGGAGATAATTAAGGCTGATAAAGTAGTAACTTCATTATCGCCAGGCAGAAAATTAACAATTTCCCCCAACTTTTAGAACACCCCTTAAAATATAAGGTATCCCCTGATAGCCCTGATCTGGGTGACCAACATATCCCAAAATCACCCAGATCAGTTCAGGGGTTTTCGAATTCTATGGAAGTCTTAGGGGACCGGCTATCCACGAGGCTCCTGCCCAAAACAATTCCACACATTTTAGTGGTTTTGCCGGTCTTATTAGAAATGTCCATGAACGGTTACCCCTGGCTCCTAGCAGCGATTGTTCCCCTCATTCGAATGCACAAAAAGTACCGAACATCGCTCTTATTGCTGTTCGGGAAATGAAGATCCAGCGTTCGTGTGTTTTGGACCGGTGTTCGGGAAGTCGAGTGTCCGATTTTAGTTCCAGACACTCGACGACCAAGTCCCGCTACCTTTGTTCACACAAACAAGATGGCCGTCATTTTCTCAGCCACGTGGCGTTCTAGGGTATTCAATATGAGGTATGTCTAGTCTGTTTTAGTAGCCACTTAATAGCATACATTGGCCACATTTAGCGTTTATATTTTTTTTGTGTTTGAAAAATGCAAAAAACAAATATGAACGCTAACTTTGGCCAGTGTTTGTGACTGTAATTATATATATATATATATATATATTAGAAAAATAATCTTGCACTCCATTTATCCAAGTACTTGCCCGGTGCTTGTCAAGCCAAATACATAGAATATATTCCAGATAGCACTCCCAGGACTTGTCAAAAAGTAAAACATAGCTTTTAATTATCTTCACATAAAAAAAAAATATATGTTTCAGTTTTTTATACACAAACTTTCATCAGGACTAACAAATACAATACAAGTGCTTCACTATATACCTACTGACACATACATACAATTAACTTACCCATCACCAGAACACTACCCACTCCCTGTCAGCCCGTTGTGAATCTTGTACGGGTTCCGCCGACGTCAAGGTGTGCGTACGCAAATTCATCACGTGACATGGACGTCATTGCCTCATCACGCAAGCTAATAATCTAGGGAATCATTGGGAGATTGTTGCTATAGAAACAGCATACACCATAACATGTATAAAGATACAAAACTACACAGAAGCCAAACATCAATAAATACAGGTTTGCCAATCATAATATCAACAGTGATCCCAGATAGCCCGTATTCAACATATATCTGCCACATTTTTCATGAAATAACCCATTGATTGGGAAAAATGAGGAAACTATGAATACACCCTAAGCAGACACACCATCACATCCTGTGGGGGTCCTAATTGAAAAGAAGGGGACAAAAACTGTCCTCAGAGGGGGCTCAAACTGATTACCTCAAAGCACTATATTACAAAAACATATCCTTCAAAGAACCTATCAAAAAAGATTCTACAAATGTTTTTTTTTTAATCAATTTGTTCTTGTATATAAAAACAGACCAAACATTTGCAAATGCAAAATGAATTAAAGATAAGGGTAACGAAAGCTCTCATGTCACATATTGCTGTTCCCAGATACAAATAGAATAACAAGAGTCCCAAAGAGAACTTAGAGGGATACCCCAAAGTATTAATACCTTGTTAATATATACTTATTGCCTAGTAAGATAGAACCATATGTGTATATGTATACAGTGAGTGGAATAGACCCAGGCTCTTTCAGAAACATAGTTAAATGATTATCCTGTTGGGTATTAGGGACGGTAGCCTAGCCCAACAGGGTGGTCACCAATCACCCTACTCTGGATATAATCAATTACATATCTGAACAGGTTAAGATAAAAAAAAAAAAATATATATATATATATATATATATATATATATATATATACTTCCAAATAGGTAGCTGCACTCATGGATTTTAAAAGTCCAAAATTTATTAATAAATATTTAAAAGGCGATCAATGTTTCAGTCCTGCACATATTTGATCCTGATGAAAGTCCTCTGTGCAGGACTGAAACGTTGATCGCCTTTTAAATATTTATTAATAAATTTTGGACTTTTAAAATCCGTGAGTGCAGCTACCTGTTTGGAAGAATGGATAATACAGCCTTGGCTTGCTAGCACCCGGTTACAAAGGGACACTAAAGCGTGAGTGCAAGAGCATTTTTGCATATATATAACAAAAAGAAAGAACAGAGTCTGTCCCTACTACCAATATAAGTTATACACAATTAAAATCTCTGAAATACTTTATTAAATAATTGAGAACATAAGTCTGTAAAAAAAAAAAAAAAAAACAGCGATGGCTGCCTGACTAAACAAAAGTCAATTATGGCAGACAAAACAAGGAGCACACAAGAAAAAGAAAACAACAAAAAATATATGATCTAATGGTTAATTAGACAGAGTTTACACATAACATAAAAAAGAAAAAAGAGAATGAATATTTATATATGATGGTCTCAATAAATCCAAAATAGGATATAATCCAAGAGAATCCCACTGAATGAGGCTAACAATAACATTTAGTTACTGATAAATAGTATCAAAAGATGTAATAAGATACCTAATAGAATCTAATGTAGCTATTATGAATATTACTGCCTTCGATGTCAATTACATCCAGATGAGTTAATTTATATGTAACCAAAATTAATGATACACATAAGAGAATCCCTTCAGTCTGTTGATATCGCTATAGAGAGCAAAAGAATACACTACAATGTGTCAACACAATTCAACCACAAGAAAATCACCTAAAGTATAAACTCTATCTAAAATAAACTATTATTGTAGAAATGTTGTCACAAATTCTAATGTGAAAAAATGAGAGCAAATTTTATGGCATACTATATTAGTGTTCAAATAATCGTTGTTTGAATTTCTCCATTCAAGTGGTAGTTTGGTGATTATATAAACAAAATGTGTGATATCGCCAAATGAACCAAGTAAGAATGGTGCCTTCAAGGGCACCAGGTATAGGATAGAGGATGGAATGGAGAGAGTAGTCCTAATATTACTGTAACGAAATCCCCTATTTACAGACTATACGAACAAGCCTGTTCGGTTATTTGGAGGATTACAGCGGGATTTCGTGGAAATAACAATAAATGCGAATGAACTACCGAACCACCGACCTCCCACTGAGGTCGTGTGGTGCCTATTGACCACCCTGACTGTTGCAGTTAACCACAGACTAATTGGGGAATAGCTGGTGGTCCGCGTTCACCTACCGAACACGTGGCAATCGCCATTTTGTATTGTCGAACGCACAGCGGTAAATGGTGAGGATTCCCTGGAACTGATTTTGGCTACCTACTTTGTCGAACACCGTTGCTACCTTCGCCCATCCTCGTTCATACGGTGGAAAAACACACGAATGAAGGGGTACTACTTCATTTGTGCGCTGAAAGTATGCAAAAGTGACCGACCCCAGATAGCTATAGTATGGAACTTGCAGTCGGCTGCAAACACACGAACGGCTGGTGAAAGTAAAACTTTGGTCGACGATTCTGAGAACTGTGTTCGTGGGATCTGAGCGCTATTCGCCTAGAATATGCCCTCAGATCCAAGCTATCTGATGATATGTGGAACTTAAAGTTTATGTTGTCTAAAAAGAAAGTTATATATTTTTATTCTGTTTTGCTAAATAAGATAATTAAGGCTCTCTTTGCTACCTTAAGTTAATTATCTCCAGGGTGGAAAAGACGGAGTGATTTATGTAAAAGGGGAGTGCTTATGCTATAGCCACTGTGATTGGCTACTGTGTTACTTTTGTCTCAGTCTTCCATCTGGTCCCCTAGTCAAGTGTCCACCAGGTGGAAGACCTGCATAAATACCGGGCGGGTAGCCCACAGTAAATCAGATAGTTTTACCCCTTCATGAAGTCTCGACTCATGTTTGGGGGATTGGGAGTTATAATCACTTCGTTTCAGCTGGATTTCGGGAGAAGCTACAAGGATCATCGCTGCACGAATGCAAGGATCCTTTACAATTACTAATAAGCAGCACTCTCAAGCTATACTAAATAGAAAATATTAAATCTATATATGCTGATAAATCTGTACATACTACAAATTCTATACCAATGGCTACTAATATTGTGGTCAATATACAGGTCTGTGGTATGCCGT
>OW240912.1:293265002-293290844 GCA_933207985.1 Pelobates cultripes
TTAATCTAGTTGCAGAAAATACCGTAACACAGTATGTGCCAAAGATGAGCAAATAAGGCAATAGATACAAAGATACACATGGGGAACAGATAAAAAAGGAATAATGTAATAAGAAAAAAGAAATATAAAGAGAAGTAAGAAAAGAAAAAAATAACTAATTAATGGTAAATAATTCTTACTCATCTCTCACCCCAACTCACAATCTCTCCTTCAACCCAATCTAAACGTGGATTGTGTTTCTGGAGTCAAGGGAAACCGAGTATTATTGGACATGTACGTGAAGATATGATTTGAAAAACCATCTCTTCAAAATGAAGAATACCCACGGAGACAGTGATTGGCAGAGTTTCGTGTGTGATGAGAGGCTGGGTAAGAGGTCTTCCATCAATAGCCTCTACTGCTATGGGTCTCACTTTCTGTCTTAAGGGCAGGAGGAACTTTGCAGAGAATTCTTTGTCTAGGAAATTCTTTGCTACCCCAGAGTCAATCATAGCCTCACACTGTACGGCGGTCTTCTTAAAAGATAAGGTAACTTTGACAAGGAAACGGTTCTTAGTCAATTTAGGGGACATATATATCACACCTAAGGTCAGTCCCCATACATGGCTTAGGTGCGTAAGTTTTCCGGCCGAACTGGACATGAAAATCTTTGATGTCCCTTCTTGCCGCAATACAACCCTTCATTACGTCTGTGTTGTCTCTCTGCCTCAGTGAGTTAAGTAATACCCAATTGCATGGGTTCAGGTTCTGGAGGTGGAGCTTGGCTAATCAACACTGGGTTAGAGAAACGAGGGGCTATGGACAAGTTAGGATGTCTATTATGTTGTTTGTTTTTCTCTTTTTTTCTGAGCCTGTTATCGATCTCTATCATATAAGCAATAAAGTCATTGAGGTTAACCGGAAGGTCTCTAGCTGCGGTCTCATCCTGTATACTCTCAGCTAAACCTTCTGAGAAAGCAGCCACCAAACCACTATTGGCCCAGTTAACCTCGGACGCCAATGTTCTGAACTCTATGGCGTAATCAGCTACAGAGCAACTGCCTTGTTTTATTCTCATTAGGGCTTTGGCAGCGTTCTTTTCTCTGCCTTTAGGTTCAAAAGTAGCCTTAAATGCTGTTATGAAGACACTGTAATCACGGGCTACGTCGTCTCCACTCTCCCATAAGGGGTTAGCCCAGGTTAAAGCCTTTCCTGTTAATTGGTTCATCAGATAGCCAATTTTCGATCTACCTGTAGGGAATGAACCGGGGGAAGCTTCAAAGTGGTACTCAATTTGGTTTAAAAAACCTCTAAATTATTTCGAATCACCTTCATAACGAGGGGGAGGTGAAAGGGTTATGGACGGTGGTTTATGTGGCATGGGAGCCACTGCAGGTGGCGGAACCACATATGGTACAGGAGATGCCTCTAAATAGGCAGTTCTCTGGAGCAAGGTCTGAAATGCCTGGGCAAATTGATCTAACCTGTGGTCCATATCCTCCACCCTATTCTCGCAGGCAATCATATTTTTGCATAGTTCCGCAGGATCCATGGCCCTGTCGTAATGTCACGACTACTAGTGTGGTCCAGCACGCAGAAACTATGTAAACATATACATAGGCAAAAAAAAGGAAAATAAAAGGACAGAGCGTAAACTGGACCTTAGAATGGCTAGAGACAGAGAATGGTCAAAGGGAAAGCCGAGGTCAAGGAAGCCAGAAAATACACAATACCGTTTACACAAGCCAAGTCAGGGAAACCAGAATTCAGAATAACGAGGGAAAAGCCAAGATCAGGATACCAGGAAATCAGATTCACAAAGATAAAGCACTCTCAGGAAACCAGGAACAGGAAACCACGACAGGGCAAGGTACTGGGGTGAGCTAGGGATTTAAATATCCCTCTCTAAGGTCTGATTGGTCAGAGGGTGACCTCTGACCCCAAAACGTCGTCAACGCGCACGTCAGTATAAACTTCGGGGGCGGGGCTATGTTTAGGTGCGACCACGCAGTCAGCGCCATTTTGGATCCGGGCGCGAGGGACAGAGGATGCAGGGAAGCGGCTGTCGGGCCGGCAACCGCAACACATAATAGTTTATTTTAGATAGAGTTTATACTTTAGGTGAATCTCTTGTGGTTGAATTGCGTTGACACATTGTAGTGTATTCTTTTGCTCTCTATAGCGATATCAACACACTGAAGGGATTCTCTTATGTGTATCATTAATTTTGGTTACATATAAATTAACTCATCTGGATGTAATTGAAATCGAAGGCAGCAATATTCATAATAGCTACATTAGATTCTATTAGGTATCTTATTACATCTTTTGATACTATTTATCAGTAACTAAATGTTATTGTTAGCCTCATTCAGTGGGATTCTCTTGGATTATATCCTATTTTGGATTTATTGAGACCATCATATATAAATATGCATTCTCTTTTTTCTTTTTTCTTTTTTATGTTATGTGTAAACTCTGTCTAATTAACCATTAGATCATATATTTTTTTGTAGTTTTCTTTTTCTTGTGTGCTCCTTGTTTTGTCTGCCATAATTGACTTTTGTTTAGTCAGGCAGCCATCCCTGGGTTTTTTTTACAGACTTATTTTCTCAATTTTATAACATGACAGGAGGCTTCGTATTTGCTTTAGTCTCTCTTTACTAGAACTCCACAGCAGCATAGAAAAACAACCAATCAGAAAAAAGTTAGGTACTATAAAACCCCCTTCCCATTGCATCATTTCCTCTTTCTTTGCTGCTCCGCAGTCAGTACAGGTCAGAGTACCACTGCCTCCTGTTTATAGTGGGTGGCTTTGGGATTAAGTGTTATTTATTTATGATTGTTATTAATTATGCTTGCTTGTGAGATTTATGTGCCTTTCTGGCTCTTTTCTTTTCTTTGGGGAATGTTTCCTTTACATTACTGATAGTTTTACCATGTGTTTACTTACACAGATTACTGATAGTTTTGCCATGTGTTTATTTATACAGATTGCTGATAGTTTTGCCATGTGTTTATTTATACAGATTACTGGTAGATTGCCATGTGTTTATTTATACAGATTACTGGTAGATTGCCATGTGTTTATTTATACAGATTACTGTTAGCTTTTCCATATGTTTATTTATACAGATTACTGGTAGTTTGCCATATGTTTATTTATACAGATTACTGGTAGTCTGCCATGTGTTTATTTATACAGATTACTGGTAGTTTTGCCATGTGTTTATTTATACAGATTACTGGTAGTTTTCCATGTGTTTATTTACACAGATTACTGGTAGTCTGCCATGTGTTTATTTATACAGATTACTGGTAGTTTTGCCATGTGTTTATTTATACAGATTACTGGTAGTTTTGCCATGTGTTTATTTATACAGATTACTGGTAGTTTGCCATGTGTTTATTTATACAGATTACTGGTAGTTTTGCCATGTGTTTATTTATACAGATTACTGGTAGTTTTTGCCATGTGTTTATTTATACAGATTACTGGTAGCTTGCCATGTGTTTATTTATACAGATTACTGGTAGTTTTGCCATGTGTTTATTTATACAGATTACTGGTAGTTTGCCATGTGTTTATTTACACAGATTTCTGTTAGCTTTCCATGTGTATATGTCACAGATTTCTGTGAGTTTCCATATGTAGATATATCACAGATTACTGTGAGTTTCCATATGTAGATATATCACAGATTACTGTGAGTTTCCATATGTAGATATATCACAGATTGCTGTGAATTTCCAGGTCTAAATATCACAGATTTCTCGGATTACTGTGAGTTTCCATGTGTATATATATCGCGGATTTCTGTGAGTCCTTGGGCAGTATATACTTATATCACGGATTCTGTGAGTTATAGGACAGTGTATACATAAATCACAGATTTCTGTGAGTTCTATGTCAGTGTATATAGCACGGCTTGCTGTGAGTCTTAGTGCTATAGATATCACGGATTGCTGTGAGTTTCACTGACGGTAGATGTCAGTCCTGTCTATGCCGATACTATTCTATCTTATCAGGCTTCTTGGGAAGTTTCATTGCTTTGACAATTGTTTTTGCCCTACTCCTGAAGAGACCATGAGTACAATACCCTTCAGGCGGTACGATGATGATGATGACCTACAATAAAGATAAGATATCTCATACGGATCTGTATGTACATGTGCATTACAATTTACACTTAAAAGAGGGTATTGCTCAGCAGAGCTCGATTTTATGGACACTCCAGTGAACATGTCCAGCTCAAACCCAATACAACTGGTTTTACCTCTATGTTGCCTGCTGGGCACTTAGGGACCGCCGGTTACGGTTTATTTACACAGTAGTACGCTGTCCAAGATTAGTGTCTAAGGGTACTAGGTCACAGGATGCCTGGAGGATTTACAGATATTTAGGGGACTCTGCCAATCTCAGAGGTCCCCATTACTCATTTAATATGAAACATAAGATTGGCCTGCTATGTCTGTGCCCATAAGATTGGCCTGCTATGTCTGTGCCCATAAGATTGGCCTGCTACGTCTGTGCCCATAAGATAGGCCTGCTATGTCTGTGCCCATAAGATTGGCCTGCTACGTCTGTGCCCATAAGTTTGGCCTGCTTCGGCTGTGCCCATAAGATTGGCCTGCTTCGGCTGTGCCCATAAGATTGGCCTACTACGTCTGTGCCCATAAGATTGGCCTGCTACGTCTGTGCCCATAAGATTGGCCTGCTTTGGCTGTGCCCATAAGATTGGCCTGCTTCGGCTGTGCCCATAAGATTGGCCTGCTATGTCTGTGCCCATAAGATTGGCCTGCTACGTCTGTGCCCATAAGATTGGCCTGCTTCGGCTGTGCCCATAAGATTGGCCTGCTCTACCTGTACCCGAACCCCCCTTTGGACCACAAACCGTGGGGAATATCACTGAAGTAAGCTCAGTACCCTCTAGGTAGGTGTCCGGACAGGCACTGCTGTCAGATTATCCAAGAGGACACCAGGATATGGACATCAAACTGTGATTGGAAGGGTGAAGGCCCTACACCTCATGCCCTGAAGGGCAAAGTTTTTATGAGAATTCACGGGCACGCAATTACGGGTTATACCCAACGACGACACATCTCCAAGGGGAATTTCGCGCAAGCAGGGAACAGTGCTCAGACGCCATATTAGGTATTGGTAGTGTTTTTCTATGTCATGTTTAGCTCTTGACCTTTTCAACTGGATTCGCTTGATTCATTTTTTTCCAGTCTGCTATCCGACCGGCTTTCTGAGGTACGTATTTTCCATTTTCTACTTCATTGGTCGTTTCTATGTTTTTCGTGCCTTCTATTGTCCTATCGCTCGGGTCGTCGGGAGGCCTGATATGAGCTCCTCCGACCTCCCGGGCACTTGTGGATTGCGGAGAACGTCTCCAGCTTTCCTCAGACTACTGACGGTCATCCTGGAGCCCGCGCGCACGCACGGGATCCGGGCGGTCCGTTGATAGTTACCATCTTCAGCTCCGAAACGTATTTTTCTCATCATCCCTTTCTCTTAAGGTCGGACACGGTCCGAGGTTGTATACTTTGCTTATATTAAATAAGGGTGTAACCCCACGTTTGGTCACCCTGAGTCTCTACTGGACTCTGGTTTGGATTACAGAGGGTGCGGCCCTCCTTCACCTCGGCCCGAGACTGATATTTTTATTTTAAAGAGTAGAGGGCGAACCCCTCTCATTTACCAAATCGGACACTGATTCATTATTAGAGGGCGCGGCCCTCCCTCAACCTCGGCCCGATACTGAGCTGGATATAGAGGACATGCTCAGAGTGACTCATTCTCATAGATGGAACCGGACACAGAGGTAGACTCTAAGTTTGACTTCTAACGGGTGCGGTCCGCTCATACCACCAACCGTGCGCGGACTCAGAGTGCGATAACATTTTACAGAGTGCGACTCTCTCATACACTCAACGCACTATGGTGCCGTCCATTTGTTCCTCACACAGGCTTGTACCTGTACAGGTCAACTATGACCGCATAGAGGGGCGTCCCTCCTACACCCAATTTAAATATGATGACCACGCTACTGATTTCGTTCTAGAGGGCTACCTCATCGGGCAAGGTATACATAGTTTGACTGGATCCATCTTGTATCCACATGAGAAATGCCCTCAGAGGTATTAGTGGGGGAGGTTTCCCACTTATGTGCACACATTCCAGGAGACAGTACGACTAAGGAGGAGCCTCAGTTCTTACAAGAGTACAGGTTTTGGTATAACCTGTGCTGTTACAAACTGCCATTTGTAACTGTTATTTTATTTGACAAATTGCCCTGCTTCCCTGTGTTATGGAGAAGCCTAATTGCCAGCCTTCTGCCCCATGACTATGGACCTAGTGTGTATGGGGATTTGACTGTATTTGTGGGATCTGAGCGCTGTTTGGATATATTGAGCGCTCAGATCCAAGCCATCTGGGGATAGGTTGAATGTGGGGGTTCTGTTCAGTTCAATAGGAGTTATGTATTTTTGTGTCTTTTTGTGTCTTTTGCTAACATGTGGTTAATGGAGTCTGCCTCTATCCCTGGATAATTGGATTACTTTCCCCATTGTCCAGGATAGAGGCCTCTGTAAAACCGGTTTGGGCCAGAAAACCATGCTGCCAGCCAGGCCCCAAAAGACACTTTTGCTAACTTTTGAACCCCTTGTCTGATTTGTGCCATTTTTAATATGTTGCTCCCCTTAATGGATTGATTCCAAATATGTAATTTTTATGAAGATTGGATGTGTAGTTTGGAAGTTATAGTACATGTATAAAAACTGTATTTTTACTGTTCTGTTTTAATTATGTTATGTGTTTATCTGAGGGATGGGAATTTCCCCGAATGTATATTGTTCCGATTGGTTATACTGCTAATTATGTGGGTGTCTCCCTTGCATGGGCAGAATCTCATAAAAGCAGAGTGTGTGCCATTAAACATCAGATCTTCTTGACCCTCAATACGTAGCCTTGTCTCGTTATTGGAGGGAACTGCTATATCACACTGGGGATTGCTATGCTCTGCATACTCCCCTGAGCTTTTAATCACTTAGCTCTTTTAAGAGCTGTTCCTGTTACGCTCTCCTGGAGGAGAGGTCTTCCCCACACGGTCCTGGAGGACAGAAGCTGATCCAGGGTGGAAGGAAGACGGCGAGACTCCAGTTAAGCTACGGCGGTTGTGGAGTCTGCGGTGGTTGTGGTGTCGGCTGCAGTGTTTGGAGTCCTCAGGAAGCGCTAGGAGCATCCATCAACGGAGGGTACTCGGTCGGAGTACAGGGAGCTCCGTTACATGTGCTATATCAAACAGACATTGCACTCTGTTTCAGATATTTATTGTATACAAACTGTGCAGTCTATTCTCCCGTGTCAGGGTGACATGAGACCCTGAGACCTGCATAGGGCAAACGGGCACTGCCTTGCTCGAGTAACAAGACTGGAAAATTCACATAAACTGTCTTCAGGGGCACCGTATGCATGGATCGCATGGAGAAACCGAAATTCTCAGGACTTGGCTCCCTGGTCCTTACAATCTTGAGATAAAGTTGTCAGGACTGCTCCTACAACTCTGAACACACCTTGAGAACAGTGTTTTCTATATCCATCACGGGAACCATCTTGGTTTGGGTTCTCACTAGCCTTCCTATTCAACTACCATCAAGGAAACATACACTGGGAGTTACATGCTTGGACAGTCTATGAGACAGGAACCTAGGGGTCTCACTAGATTATTCCCTATCTTGTAGGAACCCCTACACGAATATTGACAGGTCGGGCATGGAACAGGATTGTACAAATGGTAATCAGAGTATCTCACACTCTCACTGCAACACGCAAGGGCTCTTCTGTGTTATACGGGTCCTAAACTCTATTGGATCCGGCCACCTTAGCACTCTTAGAGGATGATGTATTTGGATAGAAATCTCAACTCCAGTTTCCAGTCCCATCCCTTTGAGCTTTCCAGGATCCACAATTCTCAGAATAGTTGACCACCGTTTACCACACGAGTTCAGTTTGAGACCTTGATTGGACACCCTTTGGATGTCTTTTCTAGACCGCAGCCGTGGATTACGCAGTCCAGTTGGTAGATTGGAGTCTCTTAGGATACGGCTAGTATGGTCCACACTATTATCTGTATATAACTTGATTTCAGAGGAGACCATTCACCAGGTAGGTCATAAAGGAACAAATAGACACTATTCGGCTCTATTCGAGTATTGACGGTGGACTTAGGCACAGGCCTGAGGTTGGAGTTTGTCTGCAAGGCCACATCGCCTGGTGAACCTGACACGATCGGAGGAATCACCTCCCACATCAAGAGTCGAGACACGGTGGAAGTCTCTTCTCGTGACCCCTCGGCACTTTACACCTACAGGACTATGGCTAATAGGTCAACTTGACAGCCCATGGACCGACTGCTAGGGAACAGGTTGTAACCCCACGTACAATGGATCTATCAATGGAGGTCACTTCTCGCAGTTGGAAGGTCCATTTAGGATTGCTCTAATATTCTCGGAATGGGTACCAGCGAAACAAGCAGCGTTGGATTTGTTGGCTGAGCGTTAAAACAGCAAATACGAAGCCTCCTGTCATGTTATAAAATTGTAGATTATGCTAGCTTTAGTGTACCTATAATCTTAATTTTATTAATGACAGGAGGCGAGTATTTCCCACCCATTCTTATCCCTCCCTTGTTTAATTTTATAGTTTGGATTTATCAAGTATGTATACAACTCTGCCTGTTGTTTCTGCTACCTGTCACTTGTCCTTATGTCTGTTTTTCATAAGTAAGGTTGGGATATCTACATATTTCGTTTGCTACATTGGTTACCTACAAGTTTATTCAAAATACATTTCATTGGATAATCAAGCTGTTCGATTCTGTTTTTTCTCTCGTTTCAGTTTCCAGTCCTTCACCACTATCTGGCGTGGCACTTCTTCGTGGATGGTGGGCATTGACTTATTTTCAGTCCTTCGCTATCCGGTTGACAGTTCTTCTCAGACGTTGGACATTGCTGTATTCATCGTATCTGGACTTCGTTGCTTCTCATTATTTTTTCTGCCTTTGTTCTGTTTTGTCGCAGCTTGAAAGAGGAAATGATGCAATGGGAAGGGGGTTTTATAGTACCTAACTTTTTTCTGATTGGTTGTTTTTCTGTGCTGCTGTGGAGTTCTAGTAAAGAGAGACTAAAGCAAATACTCGCCTCCTGTCATTAATAAAATTAAGATTATAGGTACACTAAAGCTAGCATAATCTACAATTATTTAATAAAGTATTTCAGAGATTTTAATTGTGTATACCTTATATTGGTAGTAGGGACAGACTCTGTTCTTTCTTTTTGTTCTGTACTCTTTGAGGGTTACCCCCTAATCTGTCTCTATAGATTCCTGGATATTGACAATTTTTGGCCAAAATTCATTATTTTTCTATATATATATATATATATATATATATATATATATATATATTCAAATTCATCTCATATTCAGACATCATCTACTTGGGCAAAGTGGGTCCTTGCCTAAACCAAAAGGTAGGCACATATCACCCAACACCAGCCAGAACATCTGGCCTCAAAGGCATAACACTCTTAGGAGCAGTGGCGTCTGTAGGATTCATTTTTAAGGGGGGGCACATGGAGGGCCAGGGACAAAAGTAGGGGGGCACATTTAACCCCGCCCTCGCCACAGTTTGAACCCTCCCCTGTCGCATGTTAAGCCCCAACCCCGACATAATGTGTTGTATTTTTTTAATAATCCCTGGTGGAGGATTCATTATTTTCCACCAGGGATTATTAAAAAAACAAACACATTACCCTTGATACAGTGCCATAGTTGCCAACATTTTAATTTTTTTTCCATATTTTGCAGCACAGCTATCAATTACTGTCTGGGTATAATATCCCTGGACAGTCAGTGCTCTCTGTATAATACAGGGTTGTGTGTATAATAAATTTGGACAGTCAGTGCTCCCTGTATAGTACTGCTCTCTGTATAATACAGGTGTGTTTGTGTATAATATCCCAAGACAGAGAGCAGCACTATACAGGAAGCACTGACTATCCCGGGATATTATATACACACAGATCTGTATTATACAGATAGCTGAGCATATACCCCATGTCCCAATCTCTAGACTACTAATACCTGTCAACAGCAGCTCACAAACGCGTGTAACAGGAGTAAAGTGTGCGGCAGCTCACACAGATGATTCAGTGGTAAAGTGCACTCGCTGACAGAGCCAAACTGGGAATCCCTGGGAATCCAAAGCAGCCCTGGAAAAAAAATTCATGCCATTCCTACAAGTCAATATATATATATATATATATATATATATTGATCCTTAGGAAAGTCCCGTTTGGCGGGCTGAATCATTGATCGTGATATTTTTTTAAAAATGAATTAATAAAGACTAGAAATTTTATATTCCGTGAGTGCTGCTACCTCTTTGGATACATATATATATATATATATATATATATATATAGTACAGAAAGCACACAAGCTCACTGACATGCACAAATAGGCTTACTGACAGACAAAACTCTCTGACTCACACACAAGCTTACTACAGACAAACTCACTTGTATAAACAGAAGGCTCACTACAAAGAAGTTCAGGGACACACACAAGCTCACTAAAGACAAGCTCATTGACACGCACATGCTCACTAAATAGAAGCTCGCTGACACACACTAGCAGTACCATTTTAACAGCATTAAGGGCCCCCGGGCAAAGCAATGCACTGGGGCCCATCCTACACAATAACTCACAGGAATTTTAATTATTGATAGACTGCTGAGTCCATACACACACATACACACACACACACACACAGACTGCTGAGTCCATACACACACATAAACACACACACAGACGGCTGAGTCTATACACACACACGCACAGACTGCTGAGTCCATACACACACATAGACACACACACAGACTGCTGAGTCCATACACACACAGACACACACACAAACTGTTGAGTGCATACAAAAAAACAGACTGCTGAGCCCATACACACACACACACAGACTGCTGAGTCCATACCCACAAACACAGACTGCTGAATCCATACACACACACAGACTGCTGAGTCCATACACACACAGACTGCTGAGTCCATACACACAAAGACTGCTGAGTCCATATACACACAGCCTGCTGAGTCTATACAGACACAGACTGCTGAGTCCATACACACAGACACAGACTGCTGAGTCCATACACACACACACTGCTGAGTCCATACACACAGACACACACTGTTGAGTCCATACACACACACTGCTGAGTCCATACACACACAGACAAAGACTGCTGAGTTCATACAGAAACAGACTGCTGAGTCCATAGAGACACGGGCTGCTGAGTTCATACACACACAGGCATAGACTGCTAAGTGCATACAGACACAGACAGCTGAGTCCATACACACACAAAGACTGCTGAGTCCATACAGACACAGAATGCTGAGTCCATACAGACACAGACTGTTGAGTCCATACACACACAGACTGCTGAGTCCATACATATATAGACTGCTGAGTCCATACAGACACAGACTGCTGAGTCCATACACACACAGACACACACAGACACACACAGACACACACAGACTGCTGAGTCCATACACACACAGACTGCTGAGTCCATGCACACACAGACACACACAAAATGCCGAGTCCATACACACACATACAGACTGCTGAGTCCATATACACAGACTGCTGAGTCCATACACACACACAGACTGCTGAGTCCATACATACACACACACACACACAGAGACTGTTGAGTCCATACATACACACAGACTGCTATGTCCACACACACACACACACACACACACAGACTGCTGAGTCCATACACACACAGACTGCTGAGTCCATACATATATAGACTGCTGAGTCCATACACACACAGACACACACAGACACACACAGACTGCTGAGTCCATGCACACACAGACACACACAAAATGCCGAGTCCATACACACACATACAGACTGCTGAGTCCATACACACATACACAGACTGCTGAGTCCATACACACACACACACACAGACTGCTGAGTCCATACACATAGACACAGACTGCTGAGTCCATACATACACACACACACACACACAGAGACTGTTGAGTCCATACATACACACAGACTGCTATGTCCACACACACACACACACACACACACACACAGAGGCTACTGAGTCCATGCACAGACACACAGACTGCTGAGTCCATACACACACACAGAGACTGCTGAGTCCATACACGCACATACACACACAGACTGCTGAGTCCATACAAACACACAGACTGCTGAGTCCATACACACACAGACTGCTGAGTCCATACACACACACACACAGACACACACACACAGACTGCTGAGTCCATACACACACAGACACACACACACACAGACTGCTGAGTCCATACACACACAGACTGCTGAGTCCATACATACACAGACTGCTGAGTCCATACAGACACAGACTGCTGAGTCCATACACACACAGACACACACAGACTGCTGAGTCCATGCACACACAGACACACACAAAATGCCGAGTCCATACACACACATACAGACTGCTGAGTCCATACACACATACACAGACTGCTGAGTCCATACACACACACACACACAGACTGCTGAGTCCATACACATAGACACAGACTGCTGAGTCCATACATACACACACACACACACACAGAGACTGTTGAGTCCATACATACACACAGACTGCTATGTCCACACACACACACACACACACACACACACAGACTGCTGAGTCCATGCACAGACACACAGACAGTCCATACACACACACAGACTGCTGAGTCCATACACACACACACACAGACTGCTGAGTCCATACACACACACAGACTGCTGAGTCCATACACACACACACACACACACATAGACTACTGCGTGCATGCACAGACACACAGACTGCTGAGTCCATACACACACATTGAGTCCATACACACACACAGACTGCTGAGTCCATACACACACACAGACTGCTGAGTCCATACACACACAGACTGCTGAGTCCATACACACAGACTGCTGAGTCCATACACACACAGACTGCTGAGTCCATACACACACACACAGTGCTGAGTCCATACACATACAGACTGCTGAGTCCATACACATACAGACACACACACACACACACACACACACACAGACTGCTGAGTCCATACACACACACACACACACAGAGACTGCTGAGTCCATACACACACACACAGACTGCTGAGTCCATACACACACAGAAATACACAATCAGATTGCTGAGTCCATACACACACACACACACACACACACACATACTGCTGAGCCATACACACACACACAGACTGCTATGTCCACACAGACACAGACACACACACACAAACTGCTGAGTCCATGAACACACACACAGACTGCTGAGTCCATACACACACACATACACACACACAGACTGATATGTCCATACACATGCACACACATACACACACAGACTGCTATGTCCATACACACACACATACACACACACACACACAGACTGCTGAGTCCATGCACAGACACACACACACACAGACTGCTGAGTCCATACACACACAGACCGCTGTACATACACACACACACACACACACACAGACTGAGTCCATACACAGACACACACACACACACACACAGACTGCTGAGTCCATACACACACACACACACACACAGACTGCTGAATCCATACACACACAGACTGCTGAGTCCATACACACACACACACACACACACAGACTGCTGAGTCCATACACACACACACAGACTGCTATGTCCATATACTGACACACATACACAGACTGCTGAGTCCATGCACAGACACACAGACTGCTGAGTCCATACACACACACACACAGACACACACACACACACACACACACATAGACTGCTGAGTCCATACACACACACAGACACACACACAGACTGCTGAGTCCATACACACACACACACACACAGACAGACTGCTGAGTCCATACACACACACAGACACACACACACAGACTGCTGAGTTCATACACACACACACACACACATACAGACACACACACACACACACACACAGACTGCTGAATCCATACACACACACACACAGACTGCACATATTAAGCCTACCTGTCACTGGAGCCTGTTGCTGTGGGTCAGACAGCCATCTTCTGGCCTTTCCAGCAGCAGCAAGGTCTGCTGATTTACGACAGGGGCGAGGCTTAGGTGCGGGAGGCGGGCTTCGTTTGGGGGCAGGGCCTTGCCGAGGAGCCTGTCAGTGCTGTCTCCGGCCCCTGCATCTCTGCACAAACAGCACCCAGCGCTCCTCTATCCTGCATTCCTTCGGGCTGTAACAGACTGTTACAGTCCGAGGGAATAGAATTGAAGAACATGGCCAGCAAGTTGGCATTTGGTGGGGGCCCAAGGGGGGGGGGCACAGCATGATGTAGGAGGGGGCCATGGCCCCCTCTGCCCCCCCCCCCAGCGACGCCACATCTTAGGAGTGTCCACCCACCCAGATCTTATACTTCCTAATAGTGGAAGGCATATAAGACTGTCACCAAGCAGTACAAATCTTAGTAAAAACCAAGACACCTTGAGAGATTAAAGGACAACAAAACTAATTGTTAATACAAAAAAATACTCCTTTCATTGAGGAAATAGATTTTAATAAAGCGAGTGCTCTAATTTTTTCCATAAAAAGGTTGATTTATGACCAAGACCCTTTCAGCTATTTTAATGCCCTCCCCTTCAATGCCAGGAAAGTTTGAAATTAGCTTTGAGGAAAATCCTACACTTAATCTGCTTGGTTGTAACCCATTTTGACAATGGGTACAGGAATTAGAAGCCAGAAACCAAAAGGTGAGCCACGACACTTAATTGTTGTAGCTGCAATGCAAATTAGAGGACACCTAAAATAGAGGCAGCCAGAATGTCTTAAGAATACGGTTTGCCAGAGCCTTGTAATGGCACAGTAGAAGATCTATAAGCTGTTTTACAGGTTCTGTTAGGCAGACCTAAGGAAACACTGATCAAGTTCAACAAGGCGGATAAGCCTTAGAGGCTTACAGTTAGAGTCACCTCTTGATGTTGTGTGCAGAATTCATCAAATTCCATAGGGAATTCTCATGAAACCATGGTCAATAGTCTCTATACTGTATTAAGGGAAAAAAAAAGATCTATCCCCATTTATGCTTCAGGTTCATAGAGTCCTCAAGCAGTCACTTAAGGGCATAGAGATAAAAAATAAAAAATGATTGTTACGATTGCCTCCGGTCTAGCAGAAGGTTGGATCGCTTGGATGTTCTGGTTCCTGAAGTTGGAGAGTTGAACGCTGCTTACAGGTAGAAACCTGTAAGTGTAAAATATCCCACTAGCTTTAGTAAAGCTAGGATTCCCAGTTCCCTACAACACGAGTCGAGGCTGCGAGTTGAGGGTAAAACGAACTGAGTTTAATGGCACACTGACATGGCAATTTATGCAAGTCCCCAGGTCCAGGGACAGCCCCTTTGGACCTGATGGAACACAGGTACAACACAAGGATTCGACCAATCTCATTACACTGTATCATTCAAAATAGTACCTGCCCAGCTTGGAGATAATGAGTCCAACGGTTATACAATCTAGTTATCTCCAAGCGCCCAAAATGCCATGCTTTATTTTTGTCATAGAAAAGAGCATAAAAATATATAACTTCAACATTTTGTTAAGAATACAGCTCGTTCAACTATTCATTTGGTAGCTTAGATCTGAGTGCATCAGGTATACGAATTGCGCTCAGATCCCACCAACAGAACAGATGGCTTCTATCATACAAAGTCTTATTCGTTGCTTTTATCCCGAACTCGGGATAGAGGCCATGTTTTAAGGTCAGTCAATGGACAGCTTGACCTCGACCTAAAACTCATGGAGTGAGTGTCAGCTACACATTTGCACGAACCCCCGCTCTCAGTATGGTTGTCCCAGCCGTTCAGGAAATGAACGGAGACCGCCTGGAAGGGGGTACTTAACCTGTGGTTAACCGCAAAATCAACATTCTAATTGAGGCCACACGCCAGGATGTAGGTGGTCCTCGTTCGTGAGTCTTTTGGTAGTTTCCAGTTCAGGGAAATGTACATGAACGTGGATGCCCTGTGACCGTCAATTAGGCTGTGGTTAACCGCAGACCGCAGACCGCAGCTCCTATGGTGGTTAATTAGAGGCACGCTCTGCTCGTAGAGTGGTCGGTGGTTCGGTACTTTTGAAGGTGACCGGGGTTAATTGGCGGCACACGCCAAGGGCAGGGTGGTCCGTCGTTCGTATATACGAATGCGTAGATATAACCGTTTGTACAGTCTGGATACAGAACAGAGTATTGGATGAACAAAAAGGGGTTACTTCTATAACAGTTTGGAGGGTTCTTGTAACAATGATTTTATCTCTATGTTCTTCAGTGACTGCTTGAGGACTCTATGAGCCCTCTGCTGGAGGTTCCCATTGGCACTGGTAGTCTCTTATCAAGGGAAAATGTATTCTATCACCTCTCTGGGTGAGGTCACAGAGCTCCTGGCCTTCCGGAAGAATTATAGTCAACTTGGATTGGTTGGTCTGGCAGACCCTCTGTCCCTGAATTTTAAACTTTTAAGCTCTTTGTTAGTCTAAACCATTCATCTGAAAAAGATTCACATTGATTGTACTAAAGGCCATTCGAATAACGAATTATCTACCGAATGACTGACCACCCAGACCGGGAGTGTGGCGCTTATTAACCTCACTGCCCTTATTAACACCTCTAAACCACGAACACTTCTAACATTCTAAATGATCAACTGGGTGGTCGGCACGAACACGTGGCGGTGGCCATCTTGGAATACGAATGCGCACAGCGGTGTTTTGTCATTGAGTGTATGGAAGTAAAATCAGACACTCGATGGCACGAACACTGCTGAGACTTCCACTCCTCGTTCTGTTCGACAGTTAATACACGAATGGAGCGCCGTTCGTTAGATACAATGTACCGAACTAGTTATATCTAATGCTACTGTGCATGAGCAGCCCCATTCAACTCTTTTAATGGATTTTGAATATACGAAAGAGACTGACCGCACAGCCTAATCCTCTGGAGCTATTTTGTTTTGAATATTTTTATTGTTTTCACAATATAATCGCATATGTCAAACTGATTTGTGATAAAGCAGGTATATGCCCGCGCAGGGGCTTAAGCGTCAACATATAATAATGTAAGCATTGTGTCGCCTACGCAGAGGCGGTTTTGGTATTGCCTTTGTTTTGAATATGTTGATTGGTTCATAACATAAATTCCATTGCAAACGTATATGTGGTTAAGTGGTTAACCGCCTTCGCAGAGGCGTTGTTTTCGGTGCATGAATAATTCAAAGTAGCCATGTCCTGACAGAATGTGGGGGTACTTGTGTTCTGCAGGATTAGATTTTTCATTTTCGTTTAACAGGTTTGGTGTTGCCGTGTGTTAGTGTTATTGGCATATGTGTATAGCTGTGTTAGTGTCGATTAGTGGCTCATGGCCTGCTAACATGCATCTTTGTGTATTGATACGCTGAAGGAAGTGGTGGGGTATGTTCGTGTAATTATCTTGCGTTGACTGGTTCGTGTAGTTTCTATGTGTTTGTGGGATTATTTTGAGTATTTGTAGTGCTGTCATAGCACCCGTGTGGGTAGCATCTTCGTGAGTGGTGGGGCAGAGGTTGCCCACGCAGGGGCGTCAGGTTGCATTTCATACACTTGATGGCATTCCGTCGCCTTACATTGAGGCTGGATGGTCCTTGCGTGTACCATACCGCAGAAATATTCACAATTTGTTACTCGCATTTTACATCTGTATGGCTTGCAGTGTTGCTATATTACCGCTGCGCCTGCGTACATTGTTGTGAGTGTTTCTGCCTAATCTTATTCTATTTGTTCTGGTGCCTGTGCTTGTTTGCTCCCTGTGTGTCTGGGTATCTGTTGCTTTATGCAGTTTGGTGTTTCCTGGTCATGTGTGTCTAGGTGTGCCCTGCGTTTGTCTCCGTTCGTGTTCTAATGGGTCGTCCCCTTTATGTCTGGTTTTAAGGGCTTCGGTTGGGTGTGTGTCCGTGGCGTGGCCTACTCTTGGTTCCGTGTCTCCTATGTGTGTTTTTCCTTTCTGTGTTGTCTGTGGTGTTGTCCCCCACTGCGTCTTGACTGTCCATGGGTCTGTTGAGGGTTGAGTGTCTCGTGGCTCTAGGTAGGGTCGCTTCATTCTGGTGTTGTTGTCGGTCAGTCTCGCTATGAGGGGGTGTCTTGGTAAGGCCTTTAGGTTTCATTTTGCTACTGTGTCTGTCTGTCGAGGTATGTTTCTGGGTTTAACTGGTGATTGACATGGGGGGGGAGAGGGTGTTGGGGGGATGCGTGTGTCCGTCCCCTACCGCCGCCGTTGTCCGCCCCCCTTCTCTGCCTCCCGCCCCGACCCCATCCTTAGCCCCCTCCGTCTCATCATTCTTGGTTACCTTGTGGCCAGGTGGCGTTGAAAGTCGTTTGATGCGGTTAATCGTATCCAGTGGAACCAGCGTGTGGTATATCGGTCTCGAAGTTTCGGAGTGTTTGCCATTAGGTCTTCAAATTTCCTAGTGGTTTCCACTTCCTCTAGCCATCGTGTTATCGGGGGTGTGTTCGCCTGCTTCCAGTAGATGCGGATGACTGTTTTGGCTGCGTTCAGCAACCGCGGTATCACTGATCTGGTGTATGGCTGCGCGGTCATGTTGGTGTGGTGGAGGAGAAAGGCGGCCGGGGACCCCGGGAGTGTCTCGTCCGTTACTTCGTGTATTATATCCCTAATTGTGTCCCAGAAGGGCCGGATTCGTGCACATGCCCACCAGATATGTATAAACGTGCCTGTTTCCTCTCCGCATCTCCAGCATGTGTCTGGTATATCTGGGTTTCTGACGTGGAGTGCTGTCGGCGTCAGATACCATCTGGTGAATATCTTGTATGAGTTTTCTTGCAGGCGTGCAGAGCTGGGGGTTTTTTGTATGAGAGTGATGCATTTGTCCCAGTCTGTTTCCGACATGGTCTCATCTAGGTCTTCTTCCCAGTTTCTTATGCAGGGCGGTGCCAATAAATACCTACAAGTGATCAATATCGTGTATATCTGTGAGATAGCTCTGGGTGTTTCCGTGGTCTGTGTGCACAGGTTCTCAAATTGGGTAGTTTCCCTAAGTAGGGATGGTTTTTGCGGGATGGATCGAGCATATTGGGAGATTTGCGCTCTCGCTAATGTGTGTGAGAAAGTGTGTGGTCTGTCCGGGAAGAGTTCTGTTAACGGCCGTATGTCGAACGGGCATACCAGGACGTCTGTCATGCGAGGAATTGTTGGGTGTCCTGCTGGGCCCGGTGTGGGGCCAAGGTCGCCTGCTGGGAAGTCCGGGTTGCCCCTTAGTGGCAGCAGCGGGCCTGGATCCGTCGTCAGGTAGTGTTTTGTGCCCTGCCTGTGCCAGATCCGCATGGTTGCCGCCACAAAGGGGTTTGTGATGCGTTTGCGCCTGTACGCCGCGGCGGATATCCAAGGCAGTGTCCGGAGGTCGCAGTTGGTGGTGTCGGATTCCAGTTGGGTCCATGGTTTTGTGCCACTGGCTACCGTCCAGCTTATGACTCGTGTAAGATGTGCTGCGTGATAGTAGCGTTCGAAGTCGGGAAGCGCTAGACCTCCTCGGAGTTTGGGTAAAATGAGCTGGGTGTATGCTATGCGCGGGGGTCTGCCCTTCCATATAAACGTGCAGACCTCTGCCTTCAATGTCTTGAAGAATGTTTGTGGGGCTTGTATCGGTACTGTTTGAAACACGAAGAGCAGTTTGGGTAGCAGTGTCATCTTGACCGCATTTATCCTCCCTAGCCATGAGATGTAGTATGGGCTCCATCTACGCAGTTCCTCCGTCACTTTTTTCAAAATGGGGAGGTAGTTTTGGGTGTACAGGTCCGCCGGATTGGGTGTAAGCCAAACCCCCAGGTATCGCATGCGTTGGTCGCACCAACGGTATGGGTAGCGTCTCTGCAGTGTGTGGCTGTCCGTGTGTTTGACGGTCAAATTCAGTATCTCTGATTTTGAATAATTAATTTGTAGGTTTGAGATTCGTCCGTATTCCTCAAATTCTGTCTGTATCGCTGGTAGGGACATTTCTGGGTTCGTGACCACGAACAGCATATCATCTGCGTATGCTAGCGTTTTGTGATGTGTGTTTCCGATGGTAAGCCCCTGGACGGCGTCATTGTGCCTGATCCTGTTGAGGAACGGCTCCAGCGTCAGTGCAAATAATAGTGGTGATAGTGGACAGCCTTGTCTAGTCCCGTTGTGTATCTGGAATGGGTCCGTTAGTGCACCGTTGATCCTGATTCGTGCCGTCGGGTCGGTGTATAGCGCCCTCACCCATATGCCGTATCTCGGTCCCACTCCCGCGGCGTGGAGGGTTTCCATCATCATGTCCCAGTCCACCCGGTCAAATGCCTTCTCCGCATCTGTAGATAAGAGAAGGGTTTGGTTCTGTTGGGTTCTGACGTGCGCTATGATGTTCAGGGCTCTGATAGTGTTGTCCCTTACCTCCCTGCCCGGGATGAATCCTGTTTGATCCGGATGTATTGTGGCCGGTAGCAATGGTGCTAGTCGTAGTGCCAGTATGCTGGCCAGCAGCTTGATGTCGGTGTTCAGTACTGATATTGGGCGGTAGCTTGAGCATAGTGTTGGGTCTTTTCCTTCCTTTGGGAGTAGGGTGATATTCGCCGAGGTAAATTGCGCGGTTGGTGTGGCTCCCTCTTGTATGGAGTTCAGGGCTTTCAGTAGGTGCGGCACGACCTCTTGTGTAAAAACTTTGTAGTATTGAAGGGGTAGCCCATCTGGCCCTGGTGCCTTGCCCGTTTTTGCCTTCTTGATGGCATACGCCAATTCTTCCGGCGTGATGGGGGCTTCTAGTGCTTCTCGGTCCGTCTCTGATATTTCTGGCATATGCGCCGAGCCTATGTATCTGCGTACGTCAGCGAGTTTGCTCGATTGCGATTCTCCTGGTTCATCTTGTCTGAGGTGGTATAGGCCTTGGTAATATGTGCGGAATTCTGTCGCAATCTGGTCCGGGAGGTGCTTAAGTCGTTGCTGCGTGTCTTTGATCTTTGGGATGTACAGTTGGGTTTTACGTTGTTTCAGAAGGTTTGCCAGCAGCCTTCGCATTTATCCCCGTGTTCATGTATCATGTGTCTGTAGTGCTGGTATGAACGTTGAATTGCTCGATTGAGATGTGCGGTGAGTTGGTTTCGTTTGGCCGTGAGTTCCTGGTATGTCGTTGCGTCCAAGGTGCGTTTGTGTCTGGTCTCCAGGGTTGCGATGTCTCTGTTAAGCTCGAGCGTTTCCTGCATTGCTGCTTTCTTGCGGGTTGCGCATAGCGCGATGATCTGGCCTCTGATTACCGTCTTGTGTGCTTCCCAGCATGTTAGTGGCGTTACGTCTTCTGTCTCATTGGTTTGGAAGTATTCTCGTATGGAGTTACTAATCTTATCTGTCACTACCATGTCCGAGAGGATCGATTCGTTTAGTCTCCATGACATCTGCCGGGGCCTGTATAGCGGCGATTTCAGCCGCATTCGAATCGGGCAGTGGTCCGACCAGGTCATTGGCAGGATCTCCGCGGCGTTTAGTAGGTTCAGATTATGGTGTGTCATTAGAAAATAATCCAGTCTTGTGTATGTTAAGTGTGCCGATGAGTAGAAGGTGAAGTCCCTGGCAGTTGGATGCAATGCTCGCCAGCAGTCTGCCAGCTGGTGTTGGTGTAGGAGGCGGAGTGTTTTCGCATGTCTGTTTTGCGGTGTTGCTCCTTGTGGGGACGTGGCGTCCTGATCCGGGTGTAGTGCCAGGTATAGGTCTCCTCCGATGATCAGGGTGCCTTCCGTAAACTTCATCAGGGAAGCCACAGTGCTCCGGAGGAAGTGGTATTGTTTCGTGTTTGGGGCATAGATGTTGGCGAATGTGTAGGTTTGATCTGAGATAGTGCCTTTAGTGAAAATATATCTGCCTTGTTTGCATCTAAGGGTGGCTTGTTCTATGTACGGGATTCTGCTGGAGAATAGTATGCATACTCCCTGCGTTCGTCTATCTGGGTTGTTACTGAAGTACCCCGTTCGAAAGTTTCGGTCCTTCAGTGCCGGGGCCCTGTTCTCCTGAAAGTGCGTTTCTTGGATGAACGCTATCGACGTCCTGTATTGTTTCAGGTCCCTCAGGAGTCTTGTGCGTTTTTCTCTAACATTGAGGCCCTTTACATTGTAGGAGATTATATTTAAGTCCTCCCTGGTGAACACGCTGGGGACCGGGGCCGGCATCATCCGGGCGGCCGCAGGGGACGGACGGACAGCAGGGAGGGGGAGGAGGGGGTGTAGGTGTGTCTGTGGTATGCACGTATGTGGTTTGTGATGTTTGTGATGGTATTCTAGGTTTGGCTGGGGTGTGGGTGGGCCCTTCGTGGGTCCGCTTTATCTGTTGGGTTTCTGTGGTCTGTCCAGTAGTGGACAAGTATCCCGGTGAGTTGACCAGTGTGCCTAACCGACTGGTGGGCACTGGTCGTTTCCGGGAGTTGTACGCCCCCTATATATCGGGGGTTTCTGTGTCCTATACCTTTGGGGGGGTCGGGCAACTTGTCCGTGATGGACTGGTTCGTCTCATGTCTTGAGAACTAGGTCTTACTGTTTGTGGATTTTGGTCCTTCGTCTCTTAGGTGGCTGTGTGGCTGAAGCTCAGTCCGCTTTGTGTTTCGTTCTGTATGGGGTTTGAGGCCATGGGCGTGTGGTGTGCTGGGCTGTGTACATGTCGCCGTTGTCGCTATCTTGCGTCTACTCCGTGTGTGATTCACATTGCCGTGAGCGCGTGGTGTCCGGTGGGGTGGTGTCTCGTGAGCCGTTTAGAGTAAGGTCGGTCTAGGCTGGGTCAGCTGCGCAGGGACCTTTCGCTGTGCGCTCGCCTGTTGGGCATTATTTATTTAATCGAGGGCAGTAGGGGGGGGTTTAGCGTTGCATCCAACGCCGCGCGCGGGCCGCTTGGTTGCTATGGTGCTTCTCGCTGTGACGTCTACACCTCTGTGCTGAATACGCTGTCGTGCCTGTCTCTCTTTACACGTGTTGTGTCCTATGTTAGCTCTATTGTGGGTCATCGCATTTGTGACAAAGTTTTGGTACGTTAGGCTGGGAGCCGGATTTACCGTGCTCCACAGTATACCGTGGTGCGATTCAGTTGTACAGGGATAAAACATTTTTTATTTTTTATTTTTTATTTTTTGTCTAGAGCTAACACACTTGAAAACTTTACATCAGATTGCAATGATACATAAGATGTCCGTGTGCGAGACCTGATGTGGCCCCCAGCTCGCCATTCCCTTCCCAGTTACCCGTCACCTGGTCATATATGTTATGTGGCCTAAGTTCTATGGGTGGATGTCTGGCCACGTCTCTGTTTGCCAATAGGGGTGTCTGCTCCCGTTGCATATCCTGTGTCGCTGCGTCTGAGTTTCGGTCGGCCGTCTTGCCCCTTTGTTTTGGTTTTTATTTTTTTATTTTTTGTGTTTTCCCCCCTCCCTCCCCTCTCCTATCCTCCCCTTCCCCCTCTCCCCCATCCCCTATACCGTCCTGTCTCCCTTGCGTGTATCCTGTCAGTCCTCGCGCTTCCTCCCTCCCCTCCCCTCAGCCTCCAAACCTCTTCTTGGTCCTGTCTCATTGGTAGCTCCTGTCTCGTCTCCCTCCCCCTACCCCTCTGTTACCCTCCCCGCTTTCCTATCTCTCCATCTCCCCCCCCCCTTGGGTCCATAGATTATATATTAAAATATTTTGCAATGTCTTAAGCGTCTTTCTTATTTGCACCTCCTGGTGCGGGTCTGCGAAGGTGGCGGCTGGTGTGCCCGTGTGCCTCTTTTGTTGTCGGTTTTTGCAAATCCCCCTATCCCCCTCCCCAAAATGTCTTGGCTCCCCCCCATGCATGGTATGTTTGGTGGAATGAGGCCCTCCTGGGGCTTGTCCTCTTGGGGTACAGTTACCCATGTTGCATGGTAGAGGTGGCAGTAAATAAAGACTTCCCCCCTCCCCTGTATTCCTTTGGTCCCCATTCCCCTCCCCAATGCTTGCCGACCTGTGTGATGTGTATGGGTGTGCCCCTTCGGTTGTTACTCACGGTTCGTTCATGCTTTTCGTTGGTGCCTGAGTCCCCTTCCCCGTCCCCCGGCTTCGCTGCGTGAAGCTTGGTTATTGCTCCCTCCTTGCTGGGCCCGGGTTCCGGTCCCGTTGCCGCTGTTGCTGTGGTCTTTGTGGGCCTGCGTTGGGTCTGCGTGGAAATTGAGGTCCTGGTACTTGTTGGAGGAACGATCTTGCCAACCAATCTGGGACCTGTTGTGGTGGGAGGCCTAGACTACGTAGGAATCCCGGGACGTCTCCCGGCTTTCTGACTATGAGTTGGTCTTGTCCGTGCCTTGCAGAGAGCGAGAACGGATAGCCCCAGCGGTATTGGATGCCTGCCTGTTGTAGGGCTGATGTCACCGGGCGCAGGGCTCTCCTGGCTTGCAGGGTGTATCTGGATAAATCTTGGTAGACGGAGATAGTCTGGCCTTCCATGCGGACGGCCCCCATGCGGCGGGCTGTGCGTAGTATTTCTTCCTTAAGGTGATAGTTGTCGAGGCAGCATATGATGTCCCTGGGCTGTTCTTCTGGCGCAGGTAGGGGTCTTAGTGCCCTATGTGCGCGGACCAGGCCAATTCTGGGTACTTGTTGGCCCCCCAGTATGTGGGTGAAAATTTGCCGAAGCACTTCTGGCACGTTCTCTGAGGGGCCCCCCTCTCTCACCCCGCGGACCCGCAGGTTCAGTCTGCGGCCGCGGTTATCCAAATCGTCAACCCACGTGGTGAGGTATGCTATATCTGCCTCTTGGGTCATAACTGCTGTGTTAGTTTGCTCTAAGTCTGTTCTCAGTGCCCTGGTCTCGGTTTCTGCCACCGCCATGCGGGCCTCCACGTTCGCCATGTCGGCGCGCAGCTGGGCCACCTCCTCGCGTACCACCCGCCCAATGCGGTCTGAGAGTGCCTCAAAATCTGACTTGGTAAGTAGGTTGGGTATGATATCCCTCCACTCACCATCTTGCTGCTGCTGCTGTGACTCTGACAGTGTTGGGGAGAACCTGGCTGGTGTGGATGGGAGTGATTCTATGATCTGGCTTGCGGCCTCCAACTCCCGTTGCGGTGTCCGCGCCCGGGGCGCAGCCTGCAGGTATGACCGGATCGTTTGATCTCCCCCGTGTCCCGGGGGTCTAGGGGTGCTGCCAGGGTCTGTCTGCCTCTTTGCGCGGCCCATCTGCGGTGTGTGGGTGTGCTGGGATGGCTTGTGTGGAGCGATTAGTGTGGGCGCCACGAGGAGCTCCGGGTTTAAGCCGCCATCTTCTTCGGCTGCCGGACACGCCATCCCTCTGGAGCTATTTTGGGCATGAAAACATGCGTGCGGTCGGTCAAAAGAGACTTTCACCTAACTTTCCAAACCGGTCTGGGTGATTTTTCGATATGTTGTTCCTCCAGATCAGGGGATATATATTTTATGTGTTTCCCATATGTTTTTGGGGTGTTTTTCAAAATTGGGTAAAAACTTGTATTTTTCGTTTGGAGATAATTGAGTTGATACAGTAATTAACTCAATTATCTCCCAAACAGAGGGGAGGGCTTGTGTACAGTAACTGGAAGTGTTCAAGTGTAAAACTCTGGTTTTATTGGATTGTGAATTTCATGTCCTGTGCCCCACAAGGTCTACCTGGGCGGAAACCTTGTGGGGGAAAAACTGTATA
>OW240912.1:293294553-293460152 GCA_933207985.1 Pelobates cultripes
CAATTTAATTTGTTAAACACATTATTGATCAAAATTCATAACATGTGCAGTACTCTCCTATGACCTCTAGGGATCAATAGCCTACCTAGCATATATGTGTAATTTATACAAAAGTCCGCCTGGACTCTAGGAATTCCTATTATTATAATAGGGCATTCGGCTGTAATTATTTGAACGGCTCCCAAAGAGGAGGAAAGAGCCGCATAACAACAGAACGCTCCATTTCAACGAAGCACTATAACATACATGTTTGTGAGAATTGTAAGTATTGTTCTTGCGTATGAACTAACTGCCGAATGGGTGAGCGCAATCCCATGAAACCCAAAGTGTACAAACCGACAAGCAGTTACATAGTGGAAAACTACCGCACTGTACTTTCGTATGGAAGTTAACGAAAGACTATATGAATGCATACGAAACAGAGGTAAATATGAGAGATAGAGTTGGCCCGTGATGATGCTGTGCGCCTGCGACAGGGCTGTGAAAGTCAACCAACTCACTGTTACTGCAGCTTCGAGACGGTAAGTGGAAGCGACCGAAGGAGAGGGGAAATGTCCCAGAGACCATGGATAGCTGCACTTGAACCAGGAATGGGCAGACACTCTAAGAGCAGGTAAGGTTTGATAGTTAGCCACCAGCCAAGTCAATTTCCTAATGAGAAAAAGGTAAGCAAAATGGCGATCTGCTGCAGCCGGAAGCCCAGTTATGCAAATTGCTAGACCAATAACGGTAATCTGGTGGTCATTAAGTAGGGAAATCATGCCCCTCCCACAACTACAGGCCCAGCCCTCCATATATAAGAAAACAAGCTGTATTATTTCAGTGCCGGGTGCCAAAGCCTAGGCTCACATAGATACAATTTCCAAGATAAGGCTGCACTCACAGTCTTCATAAAATCCAAAGATACTTTATTTCAAAAGTTTAAAAAAAGATAAAGTTTCAGACCAGATATGGAACTTTACATACATACATACATACACAATTTACAGTATAACCTTGCCATCCTGCCCAAACAAGCTTCTTATGCCGGGTGCTAGATGTTGTCCTTAAATACAATTTTGCATAAATGTATCTGCCCTCATGGTCTTGTTGTATATTGTTTTGTATTCCTTCATATAGAAGTAATTGCAATGCTGTACAGAGATATCAATGATCAGTCTCCATTCAGGACTTTCCTCAGGACAGGTAAGTAACAATTTAATATTAGACAACAGTATACATAGGTACACAGGTTAAGAACAAATATCTTACTATAAGTGCAGGTGTGCTCGAATACTCAGACTTTGCCATGTGTGAGCATGTATTGATGTGTCACCCTCCCACGTGATGGGATATCTACAGAATATCCTGGAGCACTAGAGTGAATGGGCTAGACCACTTGCTTAACCCCTTAAGGACACATGACATGTGAGACATGTCATGATTCCCTTTTATTCCAGATGTTTGGTCCTTAAGGGGTTAAGGAACAAGTAGAGGAGCTCTGTACATTTATTAGAGAAAGGAAAATGCTGTTGGGAAATTAAAATGCCAAAAATGTAAATACAACCGCTAATGTAAATCATAATGCATCTTAAAAACCTCTATATCATAATACCTCACAAGAAGCAATGAGGGAGTTACTAATTCACTGGACATCAAGGGGCCCCCGGTTGAATTTGTGATGGAATTTCTTTAATTAATACACCAGAATAACTACTTCAGATTTGAGAATAAATGGTACATGCATTCTCCTTTTATTGTGTCCAGCCTAAGGCACACCTTTGCAATAATCATGCTGTCTAATCAGCATCTTGATATGCCACACCTGTGATGTGGATGGATTATCTCGGCAAAGAAGAAATGCTCACTAGCACAGATTTAGACAGATTTGTAAACAATATTTGAGAGAAATAGGCCTTTTGTGTACATAGAAAAAGTCTTAGATCTTTGAGTTCAGCTCATGAAAAATGGGGGCAAAAACAAAAGTATTGCGTTCATAATTTTGTTCAGTGTATATTAAGTTTATTTCAAACTGAAATGTTGACAGTGCAATAAAAGTGGTTTATATAATTATATTTGGGCTAATTATAGATCCAGTCTGTCCAGAATGTAAGTTTCATTTATTGTGATATTTCAGTTCACCGGGTGGCTTTGTTTGTTAAAGTATGGGTGCATTCAAGAGTCATGTTACCAAAAAGGTTTCCCTTTTAAAACTCAGGCATGCCTTGTGATATATAAGTGCATTTCATTGTTCAATTAATGAAGCCAATGAGAGTCTATTGCACATGTGCTTCAAGGTCATGAATGCATCAGTAATTAAATTATAGACATCATATAAGTGCTTTGCCACAGGAGAGCAGTGCCCAGTGGACTGATGTACTGAGTCTCATCTAGACTCTCTTCTCCCTCTTCTTTCCTCCAGAAAAATATGGAGGAAAGGGAATAAATCTTAAGGAATGAAATGGTAATCATAGACAGCCCACCCAGTTTATAGATTTAACATACCACATACCATTCTGTCAAAGGAATGTGTGAATAGGATGTAGTCTGTGGTGGTTGTTAGTCGGTCTACCATTAACTTCCAGTAACACTAACATACAAAGTGTAATTTAGCAAAAACACTCATAATTAAAACGAATACATAAAATGCTATATGTATTCATAAAAAGACCAGGCATTTCCATGAGTGGAAGGCAAGAGAGTGTTTGGTAGGCTCCAGTGGTTAATAGTATAGTCTGTGAACCATGTGAGATGAGCAAGCTTCTTGGTTCCTATGGATCACAGATATTTTAATATTATTTTTAACAATACTGGCATTGTAATGACAGCAAATAGCAATAATATTTACTGTTACAGCTATATTTAACCACTGTCTTCAAAATATAACTAATTTTACGAGGTACATCAGTTCTTTTGGCAAATAGTAAATTAAAACTTTAATATTGTGATTATATCCATTGTACTCTGTCACAATATATAAGTGATTATATTACTTTATATCTGTTGCCAAATGTGGAAGGTTAATATGTAGATTATAAAAAGGCATATTTAGCCTGTTTATAATCTGCTAGTAATTTGAACTTCTCTTTTGCATTTGTATCCTGTAAATTCCAAACAAAATCTATATGAGCATAGGTATTTTTTATGACTGAGCTTGTAATATAACAACTCATTCCCAAGAGATGGACCAATGTGTCAGAGGCATGGAGAATGGAAAATTACTTGGATAATATTTTTTTTTTCCTACAGTACACAATAAACCAAATAAATAATTTGCCTTTGGATGCACATATATAATACATATTACTTTCTTAATTTGTATAACATTTCTTTAGTGAGAGGCTGTTTTGTAACTGTAAATCTTGCAACTTCTCTCTTTTTTCTTCCTTAAATATTAGATTGATGTTAATTCTAGTTTGTAAAACTAATACGTACATATTGTGTCCCCAAACTTATTGTTATCTTAAACTCTCTACTGACACCTTCCCTTCTCTTCTGCATTATTTATGGACATCATTTAAATATTACTGATGGAACATATGGAAATGAAATGCATGATTATTTGGATATTTTGGAAAAAACTGCAAATGATATGAACCACTGGAGGCTTGCTTATCTTTTCCCATTACTTATATAGTAAAATACATGAAAATAGAATTACATTGATTCAAGGATTGAATCCTTGAAGAATACTATTGTACCTTTTATGAATACTAATGTTTTCAAAGAACCTAATGCTAAACTAATGAAAAGTTTATGAAATTTGAATGACGTTCGTTAATAAGAAAATAGAAATATATCAGAATGCATATCATATTATGAAACCAATTATATGTGAAACTCTATGTATTCTGTCATGTAATTTAGAAATAAGAGTTTACATTAAAAGTCACAAATGCAGTGATACTAAAGACAGATCAATGGTTTTTTCATATAGGAAATGCCATTTGAAATCAGATAGTGTGCTACTTGTAAAAAGACATATGCCCACTCATATATGTGTTTTACAGATGCTTATTATGATTATAAGTAGCATCTTAAAAATAGCTTAACACAGTTTTTTTTTATTTGTACAATATATGTTAACTATGCATATTTTTATTGCATGCCCAGCTCTCTCAATTCATTGAGAATTTAGGACAATATTTAATTCAAAATGCAATTTTTCAAGCTTTCTCTGGTGACACCTATTCTTAAAAACTGATCTTTTCCCCAGGGTATGTTTACCTATCCCTTTCATGACCTTTCAGAAACACGCATATAGAGGTATAAGCACTTGAGGGCAGGTGATCACTTTATTTCATTTGACAAATTAAAAGACAAGCTTCCCTATCACATGATGACTTATTCCTCTAATTACTGTTAGCAGTTACCATTGTCCAAATATGTCATTCTAATGTATATTATGTATTACCAGTTGTTGAAGACCTGTTGGGAAAGAATAGGACCTTTTCCCAGCAGGAATGGATGAGCATGTTCATTTGATTTATGATTCAGAATTTGGCACAATTGAACTAAAAAAAGAGATGATTGATAGGGAAAAAAAACCAGCAACAAAATTATATCTACATATTAAATAAATAATATAATATGTAAATATAGGTTATTTTACTGTTCCTCCTCTTTTTACCTCTATTTACTTTCTCTCACTTGACCCAATATGGTGGGAAAAGGAATCGGTTCACTGCAAAATATAAAAATATTATTTACACTATGTACAATTGTAATCAAAATGATTCAACCCCAGGGGCGGAGCCGACACTACATGGAATGGCCACAGAAAAGCAGACCTTGGTGGCTTAACAAGCATAACAGCAGGAGCAAATCATTTTTTTGACGACAACAGCGACCGGGAAGATGTCCCATCATAAATCCTCCTTCTTCACGGCCAAAACACAGGCTACGTCACAGTGCAGGAAGGCCTCCAAGATGGTGGCTGGGAAGTCAGGGAAAGCTGCAAATATAGCCCCACGCTGTATGACCAGAGGGATGGGGAAACTTCACTGACCCCTACACTGCTCCAAAAGATGATCAACACGCAATCTGAGCAAATGATTGCTAAATTCCAATCATCCATACAGGATCTGAGAAAAGAAATACAGGACATTGGCACCCGTACATTGCACCTTGAGTCCAAAATGGACGAGTTTGCCATCGCGCACAACTCAGTGGTTGACCAAATGCTAAAAATTGAAAAACGGCTAGCTGCGTTTAAAGCAAAACTGACCGACCTCGAAGATCTCTCTGGCATGAAAAATCTCTGCTTCCGTGCAATACCAGAGTGAGTGACCTGACATCTTATGCCACGGGTTGTTTCGCACACTGTGCCCAGATATGCCAGTGGACATGTTCCTTCTTGACAGGATACACTGGGTGGCGAAAGCACGGATGGCCCCACAAACTGCACCACAGGATGTACTTCTTAGAGTCCACTATTATCACATTAAAGAGGCCATACTACGAGCCAGTAGAGCTGCAAAGGAATTGCCAGGTGTTATGCGCAGATCCAAATCTTTGCCGACATATCGCCTGCTACTTTGGTGCAACAACAGCGTTTCACTCCCATCACTACGGCACTTCGGAAGCAACAAGTGGCTAACAGATGGGGCTTCCTCATTCATCTGTTGATAAATAGGAATAGACAAACATACCAAGTGAAAAACCCAGAGGAAAGGTATACTATGCTGAAACAGTGGGATATACCGTTTGAGAACCAAACATCTAGTCCAAGCAGGCCACAGCGCCTATCCCAAGAATGGCAACCAGCGAAATGCTAACAGAAGTGGCTTGACTGCTACTAATGCTGCACAACAAACCACAAACTGCATGTAAATACGCAAATTCCTCATACCGAAATATGCCAACATAGGCCTACCATTAGCGAAGCACTGATTGATGTGGAATGACTACCACTAGAGTCGCAAGAAAACCATGAACTGTATGTAAACAGGCAAATTCCTATTACTGAACTGTGTCGCAATAGACTTAAGAAGTACAGTACGAGACTGATTCACTTTTCCCAAAGCACCAAAGGCAGGTGAAGTTTAACGCATTGAAAGTTCATGGGGTATCACAATTCCCAAGACCAATGATCCGCCTATACCTGAACCTTTGCCTGATTCACAAAATCAATCTGACAGATCTCGCTACATTTAGATGTCTGCATTGGAGCGTATGGTTTAATCTTTCGGGGCTGGGAGGACTTTAACCCAGTGATACCGCAACATAGTTGGCATGACAACCACGGAGTGCTGTCCACATATGACAGATAAGGAACTACGGATACGGCTTGGACCCTGTTGATACGGAGCTGCGGGGGGAAGTTAGGGGGGTGCCCCTATATCTGTGAGCATGCTTAGCATGTATTTTGTATAATTTCATAGGTGCTGCATTCATTGAAAGTTAAGCCCCTAAACAACACCCATGGTCCCACGATATGTGTTGTATAGCCCAGAGCTAGCCAATGCTTACTACTGCTCAGGGGGATGTATACATCACCCCACCCAATATGTATGTGAGTGAGGGCCAAAAATAGAGTTGTTCATTTGTCTTAGTTTTCCATACAGGCCCGGGACACTCAAGATAGTGGGGTACCCACGCACACGATTTCAAGCAGGGATAATATGTGATAGAGGTCACACTCAGGGGACAAGCACACAGCTGTGGGAGGTTGGATGAAGCCACTAATGTTTAGACAGTAGATGGGGTCTAAGCTGTAGTTAGCAAGGCGCAGGTGGGAACCTTTGAAAATGTTGCCCCTATAACTCATTCTAGGAAGTTGTTTGTTATTTTTGGTTTACCGGTTGTTTGACGCGTTTCATATACTATGTATAGTTATACATTGCCTGGCCGTCTCGTCTGTGTGGAGTGAGCCTTGGCGGTGAACCTGCCTGTTTGGTGTCTACCAAATACCCCCAAGGGCGCTGAGAGGTCTCACTCAGCACACTCAAAACCCACTGTAGATTGCCGGAGCCACTGTATGTTCTGGCTTTGGAGCCACTGGCCATACAACTTAGGACGGAAGCCGAAATTACCGGCATTAAAATTGGAGACACTGAACATAAACTGAGTCTATTTGCGGATGACGTACTCTTGACACTTACACAACCCTTGACCTCCATCCCGGCCCTTACGACGATATTATAGGATTACAGTAAATACTCATACTACAAACTGAACATGACCAAGACCCGGGCTTTACCTATACACATAGGACATGACACAACACAACTCCTGAAACAAACTTACCAATATGACTGGAGGGAGGACTACATTGTATACCTAGGGGTGAAAATCACCAAAAACCCTCAGGACCTCTTTATGGCCAATTATGACAAACTTACCTCCACAATTCGATCAGACTCAGAAAAATGGAAAGATAAACCTATATCGTGGATAGGCTGCATTGCGGCCTTTAAGTTGATGCTTCTTCCGAAGCTACAGTTCATGTTTAGATTACTAGCAATGGCTCTGCCGTCCTCCTACCTACCCTCGATTCAGAAGCAGGTGAACCATTTTGTGTATGGGAGACATAAAGCGAGGATTACCAAACACACGGCGATTGGAAAGTTAATGGATGGGGACATGGGGAGTCCAGACGTACTACTATACAATAGCACTTCCTTGCTTAATCAGGTGATTAACCCCGAACCTCAAGATATCTCCGCAATTGGTGGAGAATAAATCACACCGGGCATCATCCAGGGGTATTCCCTCCTTACTGTGGATACCAAAGTCCATTAGACCACAACAACAGGCATTCTCCCTACTACTGCTCTTATGGTGCGCACTTGGGACAAGTATTGAACAAAAATAACCACGTGGGCTCCAATATCATTGGCTACACCCTTAGTGTGTTTCAAACACATGATACCCACATTTGACAGCAGGGACTGACACACTTAATCCACCTGTGGGAAGGATCTACACTAAAACAATTTACACAGTTCCAAAAAGATCATGACACCCATCCACGCAGTTCCTGTCTTACCTCCAACTGAGATCCACACTCCTGGGACACACCCAGACACGCAACATCTCTATTGAATCTCAGTCTTCTGATCTATCGATAATAGAGAAAATGTGTGTCGGCCTAGTACCCAAAAAGAAAGGTCTCTCGGTATGTTACGCTATTTTGTACAATACAAAATCCCTTTTACCTAGCTATACTAAGGAATTGGAGAAAGACCTAGGACACAGTATCCCTCAGAAACATTGGCACAAGGCTTTTTCCATCCACAAAAAAAAATACACCTAGATACACTTAGAACTTATGAGAAAAATTGCAACACTAAGTGTATCTGGTACTGACTAGACTAGCACATATGTTCAAACACACCTCGGACAAATGTTGGAGATGTGGCCTAGAGAAAGGGTCGATGATATACATATGGTGGGAGTCCTTGAAAATACGCCCTTCCTGGAAGATGATAGCGGAGGTAGTGACCACTGTAACCGGTCAGACGGTGCAGCCGTCAGCTAACTGTTTCTTGCTATCTATGCAGCCGGACACTCTAACGAAATCCCAGGGTATGCTCACCATCCACATCCTGGGAGCAGTAAACTTATCAATCGCCAGGAGATGGAAGTCGACCACAGCACCACAGAGGGAGGAGGTGCTCTGACAGGTTACAACTAATGGTATTTATGAGAAAATGGTATGTGACAAGACCAATCTCGCCACATTGCATTGGAGAAGCTGGGTTGCTCACCTGTTGCCTTGGGATTATGGCCCCATGTTAAAAGGCTTGATTTTCCCCTGCAAAGACAAGAAAGCATTTGGTGCTTGCCCTGTTTGAGCAGTGATACCCCAGATAGCTATGCCATGGAGCCCATTTGTATAATGAAAGACTATGGGAAAGACTTTGGCTCCATGGAAATTGAACTGTATGTGTGTGCTCTGAGCGCCATTCAGTAATAATGTGCGCTTAGATCTAAGCTATCTGGGCATATGTTGCATGTCTGTATTTTATGTCATAAATGTAACCTTGTGTATTTTATTGTATTTTACTGTCTTTTTGCTGCCATGTGTTCAGTGGAGTTTTGCCTCTGTCTTTGGAGATAATTGGATTACTTCTAATTATCTCCAGGATAGAAGACTCTGTGGAACTGGTTTTGGGCAGAAAAGCCATGCTTCATGTGGTCACAAAAGACTACGATCTATCTTTTGAACCACTGGACCAATTTGGATGATTTTGACGTATGTTTGTATTTGGAGTATGCTGATTCTGAAAATGTAATTTTATGTGAATGTGATGCATACTTTTCAAGTTATGAATAATGTGGGAAAATTGTATTTCTCTGCTTGTGCTAAATTACATTACCCATTGTGTAAGTTAATTGTATCACAGGCAGAGAGGAGGATTTTGTGTAATTGCTGGGAGTGTTTCTGTAATGTATGTTTATGATTGGTTGTTGTGTAAAACACTGTGGGTGGTACTAATGTGTAAGAATGTGTACATAAGCACAATAAACCCACAGCTCTGTCTGTTCACTGCTTGACCCTCAACACAGAGCTTTGTCTCGTTCTTGGGGGGATTTATTGTATGCTGTTCCAGTTCGACTGCTAGGAGTGTAAACCTATTCGTATGGTTTTTCCTATTCGGGTGTTTACAGAATTCGTATGGTTTCCTGTTCGGCGGATTGGTGTTCTGCAGTAGCTGTGCCTGCATCTCTGGAAGGGGACGATCGCCTAAACGGTTTTAACCCTCTTGGATTAAGAGGGCGGAAACTGTATAACAACAGTGATAGAAGAAATTATAAGTGTGCCACCTCCAAAGGGGCGGGATCACGGCCAAAGGCATGTGTAGCAATGGACTCATCCATGAGATGCCGGCATCGTTAGACCAATCCATAGTAAATGGGCGGAGCTTGTGTTCCAATAGATGGTAGCTTAATCGTAACAGTAAGGGAGAGATCCCGATTTGATCATGAACATAAGTTCATCTATCAGGGTGAAGTAAGCTGTAGTATGAGTATAAAAATTTGTCATATTCAAAGAGATATCTAAGTGTTGTACTCCTGAATAGTGATGTCCTGAACGGTTCGCTGGCGAATAGTTCCTGGCGAACATAGCGTGTTCGCATTCGACACGGACGGCGAACATATGCGATGTTCGGTGCGCCCCCTATTAATTTACTAATACTAAGCAAAAATTACTTAGTATTAGTAAATTGTGCCCCTACTCGCAATACCGCGAGTAGGGGCATGTCTATTAAACAGCGGTGGGTGGGGCCCTAAAAATAACAATAAGGGGGGACCTACTGTCCCCCCCCCGGCCCCCACCACTGAGCGGTGCATGGGGTCCCTAAAATTAACAATAAGGGCGGGACCTACTGTCCCCCAACAATAGGTCCCCCCCTTATTGTTATTAGGGCCCCCACCCACCGCTAAGGGGTGGGGGCCGGGGGGACAGTAGGTCCCCCCTTATTGTTATTTTTAGGGCCCCCACCCGCCGCACAGGGGTGGGGGCCAGAGAGGGGGAGGACTGTAGGTCCCCCCCTCATTATCTTTATGGCCCCCACCCGCCACCCAGGGGTAGGGGCCGGGTGAGGACAGTAGGTTCCCCCCTCATTATCAAGTCTATGGCGGTTCGCCGGGTTCGCGAACATTTGCGGAAGTTCACGTTCGCGATTCGCAAACCGAAAATTTTATGTTTGCGACATCACTACTCCTGAATGGTAATGGTAAATATAGTAATTAAGAATTATGACCTAATACAAGGTCAATATGTACAGCATCAGTCTACAACCCAAATTAGTAGGTCCCCCCCTTATTGTTATTTTTAGGGCCCCCACCCACAGGGGTGAGGGCCAGGGGGGAACAATAGGTCCCCCCCTTATTGTTAATTTTAGGGCCCCCTCCCACCGCTCAAGGGTGGGGGCCGGGGGGGACAATAGTTCCCCCACTTATTGTTATTTTTAGGGCCCCCACCCGCCGCACAGGGGTGGGGGCCGGAGAGGGGGAGGACTGTAGGTCCCCCCCTCATTATCTTTATGGCCCCCACCCGCCGCTCAGGTGTGGGGGTCGGGGGGGGAGGACAGTAGGTCCCCCCCTCATTATGATTATGGCCCCCACCCGCCACCCAGGGGTGGGGGCCGGAGAGGGGGAGGACAGTAGGTCCCCCCCTCATTATATTTATGGCCCCCACCCGCCGCCCAGTAGGTCTCCTCCCCCCCCTTCAACCACTATTGTGGCCAGAAAAAGTCCCTGTGGGTTTTAAAATTCGCCGCCTTTTGAAGTCTATGGCGGTTCGCCAGGTTCGCCCGGTTCGCGAACATTTGCGGAAGTTTGCGTTCGCGGTTCACAAACCGAAAATTTTATGTTCGCGACATCACTACTCCTGAATGGTAATGGTAAATATAGTAATTAAGAATTATGACCTAATACAAGGTCAATATGTACAGCATCAGTCTACAACCCAAATTATGTCATTAAGAAAGGGGCTCCAAAGATCTGAATATCGATACCATCATCCTCACAATATTTGCCAGTATAGTTGGTGTGTGTAGATGCCAGTCAATAAGGGCATATGGCTACATCTCCCAAAAAGGATAACAGTAGAGTGTGTAAACGTTCTCAATAATAATTGTCCTTTAGAGATGATATAACATAGTCTGTGTGTACTTCTAAGGAAAATAGGGCCCTATGAATTACCTAATATGTTATTAATGTATTATCATAAAAATGAAAAGGGTGTATTAAACTGGAAGTAGAGATATTAAGCATAGATCAGAGTAATACTCCATACATCTATAAATTATAGTACATCATAATCACTAGAAAAGGGGGTGGACCTAATGATTGTTTAGATTACTATAAATAACGTGATCTATAACACGGATGTATCTAAGACATGTTGGGCAATGTCATCCTGCTATAAGAATGTAGCTGTGAGATAAATATGTTCAGCAGGTGTTAGGCTTATAAGTAAAAGAAAAAGGGGTTGGTATATTCGATGATGATAAGTACAAATAACATTATATACAATAGTTACATATTAATTGTGTTCCTCAATTGATTCAAAATGGCTCAAACATATACATAGGGAGGCAACTCTAAATAAGCAGGCAGGAATGAAAATTCTTAATTCAATCCGTTTGGTGATAACATTTTGTGTCTATATAACCAGTAGGCTTCCCTCTGGCGTAATTTAATATCCCAATTGCCTTTCCGAGGCGGTTGTGGTTTTGATTCGATACCCAAAAACCTAATCCCTTCTAAAGAATGATGATGATGTTGATGAAGGTGTCTGGAGATAGGAGTCTCCAACTTCCTTTTTACTGAGTTAACGTGTTCTCGAATTCGACATTTGAATGGTCTAAAGGTCTTGCCCACATATTTCGTACTGCATGAACAGATCAGGAGTTAAGTCACTCCTGCTGTTCTGCAGTTAAAGAAGGAGCGTGCTTTAAAGCTTTCAGTTTGGTCACTGTTCAAAATTTGGGGGGAGTTTTTAGATGCCCATAGGAAGGTATTGTTTTAGGTTGGTAGGTGACATCATATTTAGGTGGCTTGGTACTAATAGGTCCCTTAAGTTCCTGCCCCTTTGTGCCACAACTGATGGGCGATGGGTGATAGCATTTTTAAGGTGTTGGTCAGACATTAGAATAGACATTAAAAATCACTTGTATAGAGGGGCGTGGCCTGACAGCTCAACATGTCGGAAGCATTGGCTACTAGCTCCTCCGTGCATTGACCCTCCACAGCGATTAACCAGCACTGTTTGTCCCTGAACGGCCTCAGAACCCTGCACTGACCTCTTTACAGGACATGGCATCCAGGTCAGCGAAAAAAATTAAACACAAACAGACCTTACTGCAGGTCCGGGCGCTCACCCCACCGCGACAGCAGGCCCAAGATGGCGCCGACACGCCGAGATCACCGGCGGCCTACTCAGATCATAGTGATCTTACATCGGTCTCTAAACCATCGGCAGCCCCAGCCACAGACCTTTCAATTCACAAAATGTTGAAAGCAATGCAGACCTCGTTACAAGCTGACTTTACCAAAATGGCCGGGACATCAGAACAGATATCCAAGCACTAGGGGAGAGAACAACACATCTTGAGGACAAGACTGAGGAACTTATATCAGCACACAACACTGTAGCAGACGCTTACACTGACCTGAGAGAACGTCTAGAACAACTTACTGATAAAGTGGCAGACCACAAAGACAGGGACAGGTGCAGCAACATCCGCATCCGTGGCGTCCCAGAGGAAGTCATGCCTCAAGACCTCCAGGCGTATGCCATGTGTCTCTTCCAACACTTGGTCCCAGACCTATCACAACAAGACTTCCTCATAGACCGCATACATCGCTTACCAAAGCCAAGATTCCTCCCTGCATCAGCCCCAAGAGACACCGTCGCAAAACTGCACTATTACACCTCCAAAGAGAAGATCATGAGAGCTTCCAGGCGCACCCTTGATCTGCCGGAGAAATTTAAAGGTGTTTTACAGATCTCTCTGCCTCCACGCTGTCGAAACGGAGGGAGCTTACTCCCATCACAAGAGCCCTGAGGGAGGCCAACATTCTGTACAGGTGGGGTTTCCCAGCCCGCCTAATCGTTCGGCGGAATGGCACAGACCGACATATTACAAACAGCGAAGAAGGCAAGAGACTCCTGAAAGAATGGGACATCTCCCTCCTGCAACAACCTGACCAAGCCGCCCAAGAGGCACATCGAGGACCTCTGAGAAAAGTCCAGAACGACTGGAACGTGGCAACCTCAGCTAAGTGACTACTCCACACTCTTACTGCCTATACCCCACACTCCAGGGCATGTCTGCCGGGCACCCCTGTCAGCGAAAGCTACTGACTGTTTCCTTCCTCTACAACCTTCGCATTTGTATCTATTAATTACTGTCTAATGTTTATCTAATTTGTTTATTATAAGTTTTAACTACATTGCCCAGAAAGTACCCGACTAGGCCTTGCGGCAATGGTGGGGCCCCCTCTGAGAAGGCCCGGCCAATGCAAAAAGGGGTAGAAGAAAAAAAAAAAAAAACACACACACACGTAGCACTTGTTAGTGAATGACCCACAAGCGCCATATGTGCACTACCCTGACTGCCACCCGGAGACAGATAGGTCAACCTAAGGAGGGCATACAGACAAATACCATCCCTAGGCAAACAGAGGTCAACTCCTAACTTGCAGACCCCTATCCCCTGATGGGACCCCACGAATCACTGAGGGTCAACCACCCGACCGTCCACTGAAACCCCCAGGCTCAAGTGAGCCTTGTTATCCCCGTCCATGCCACACGGCACTCCCCATGACGGAACTCTGTATATAGTTGCTCCTGTTCTACTGTATCAGTTCATGGTACGTATATGCAATCTCTCCCTACCCCCCAACCCTGCTAAGCAGTTACTACAACAACCGAGGTATACAATCGTATTTGTGAACATACGAAGGCCTACCCGACACCTAAACCACACTGGCATGTTGATCAGGCCTCCCCATGGTAACGACACTACCGAGATAACCGTCACTGTAATATATAAACACAGGATTCCAACCTCCCTGATCGGTCCCTACAAAACGCATTATACAATACGGATGACAACATCCCAAGTTACTTTGCTACAGTACTCACGCAACACCACCAAACCAGGCAACATATGGGTCATCAGTACCCACCCCACCGACCACCCAGCTCAAAGACATTACCCAAATAAATGACGCTCACCGTATTGTCCCTAAATGTTAAGGGCCTAAACACTCCCCATAAACATAGACTAGCGTTGGAAGAGGCGAAAAAACACAAAGCCCATATAGCGTTTTATCAGGAGACTCACTTCAAATGGGGTGCTCGCCCCAAATTCTGTTCCAATTTATTCCCTCACGACTACCACTCATGTTACAAGAAGAAAAAAAGAGGGGTATCTATTTTGATAGGACGAACTGTTGCGTTCTCTCTAGTAAAGAAAATTGGGGATAAACAGGGAAGATACCTGTTACTACAATGCTATATCAATAACGAGCTGTACACACTTCTTAATATATACGGCCCCCACACAAATCAAACGGAATTTCTAGATAGCGTGTTTGCCTTAACCAACCTACATAAATTTGGGGAACTTATCATAGGAGGAGACACTAACTTCCTTCCTCTTTAGATTGCTCTCTCGATTCTACCTCAGCTCACAAACTAACCGGAGCATCGGCACGCAAACAATACAGATCTACCTCACGACAATGCAACCAGATCCTACAAAATAACTTCCTAGACCCATGGAGAATCCTCCACCCAATGGAACAGGACTACACCTTCCACTCCCCAGCCCACAACACCTACACCAGAATCAACAGATTCCTCCTGCCTGCCACAACGATGCATAAAGTACTGTCAGCCCACATTGGCCTGATTACCTGGTCCGACCATGCACCAATAACCCTGGTCCTAGCGGAACAGTTTCCCACGGCAGGCAAGGGAACATGGAGACTTAATGACTCCCTACTATTAGACCCAAACGTAGTGGACCAGGTCAGAGCAGACTTGATCTCCTACTTCCACACGAACACAATACCTGAAACCGACATATCAATTACATGGAAAGCACACAAAGCGGTCATACATGGCCTCTTCATTAGAGCAGGTAGCTATGCTAAAAAGCAAAGGCTCAAAGACTATACCACACTGGTATCAGAGATAACAGATCTAACGCACAAAAACAAAACCAATCCCACACAAAATCTCCAACACCGACTCCTCTCACTGCAAACTAAACTCAGAGACCTTGAACTCAAGAAAACAACCTACATACTTTGACGCTTCAAACATAACTTCTTCACCCAGGGCAACAAGGCAGGCGCACTGCTGGCGGCACAACTCAAGGCGCGCTCCGCCAACACGAGAATAGCCTACATTAACACACCCTCGAACCAAAAGCTCACAAACCCACAAGATATAGCCGACGCATTTGCCTCCTACTACAGTACGCTCTACAACCTTAAGGAAGACCCAGAAGTAACACCGCCCCCTCCATCCCTCATCCAAAACTTCTTAGCAAAGGCAAACCACCCCAAGCTGACACCTGAAGACATAACCTCTCTAACTGCACCATTCACCACACAAGAAATAGAAAAAAACATAACACAACTACCCAAACACAAAGCGCCAGGCCCAGATGGTTATACCAATATGTACTACCAAACATTTGCACCCATCTTGTCCCCCCATTTAACGGCGCTATTCAACCAATCCTATGAGAAGGGTTCGCTACCCCCCGAGATGTTGAAAGCCCATATCTCTACCCTTCCAAAACCAGGCAAACCCCCTACGCAGTGCCACAACTTCCGACCTATCTCCTTGCTCAATGGAGACGTGAAACTTTATGCTAAGTTCCTAGCAAACCAAATATCTGATATCCTCCCAAAGATGACACATAATGACCAATCCGGATTCGTCAAAACTAGACAAGGTTTGGATAATACCCGAAAGATTTTAAACATCCTCACACAAACCCACACTGATCACACAGAAGGTCTTCTCCTGGCGCTAGACGCAGAGAAGGCCTTCGACAGGCTCAATTGGGACTATATGCGATATGTCCTTCAAGCATTTGGCTTCACACGACCCATAATCTCAGGCATCATGGCTCTCTACAACAACCCGACAGCACAAGTAGCTAATGCAGGATTTCTGTCCACACCATTCAACATCACCAACGGCACCAGACAGGGGTGCCCCTTGTCCCCGTTGCTGTTTGTCCTATCTTTGGAACCGCTAGCGCACATCATTAGACATTAAAGGCATATCAATAGGTCCCAGCGAATACAAGCTATCGATGTTCGCTGACGACATCCTTTTAACACTAAGGGAAGTCACCACGTCACTCCCAACCCTGATGCAACTCCTGCATACTTATGGTAGAATAGCATACTATAAACTGAACCAGTCCAAGACACAGGCTCTGCCCATCGGCCTCCCGCACAATCTGGTCCAGGACCTCACACGAACCTATAAGTTCGACTGGAGAGCCGACCACATCACTTATTTAGGGGTTAAGATAGCGCCCACATCAGAACGAATGTACCACTACAACTATAAACCACTACTCCGCTTGTGTAAAGCGGAATGCCTCAGGTGGAAATCGGTCAAATTGTCATGGTTAGGCAGAATCAACAATATTAAAATGACCCTCCTGCCAAAACTACTGTACGTGTTTCGTCTCCTACATGTACAAGCCCCACCCGCCTTCTTTAAACAGCTCCAACTGACTTTGTCTGCATACATATGGGACTCACACAGACCCAGACTATCCCATCGCTTACTACAACAACGCACAGTAGAGGGGGGTGTAGGCCTTCCAGATATCTATGCATATTACAAAGCAGCTAATTTAGAAACTGCAGTGAAACTGCATACCCCCAAAGGCACATATCAGTGGGTGGACATGGAAGCTGCGAAATCCACCACGACACCCCTAGTGGATGTCCTATGGACCCCCAAAACGCTCCGCCCCAAAGGCAACATCCTATTCCCAACCACATTACTTACCCTACACCACTGGGACATGCTAAGACACACGCAAAACACCACCCACAAATTCCACCCACTCACACCACTGACAGCCCTACGAGCAATCTCACCATGGCTCTCACTAAACTCCTGGGTTAAATTGGGAATCCACAAACTCGACCAAATTATGCACCACAACCTTATCAAGCCTTTCCCAGACCTACAACGGGAATTTAAACTGACCAACTCCTCAATATTCCCTTGCATGCAACTCAAGAGCATCATACCCTCACACGTGGCACAAACCACTGTAGAAGGTAACCATGGCACAAGGGTAGTAGACACATTATATGATAGATGCTGGCTCACCCCAACCAAACCCAAAACTCTTGCCCTATGCCACCAGGTAGTTACGAAAACGGCTCCATACTACTCCCCTCCCTTCGTGACCCAATGGCTCGCGGACTGCAATGAGCTGATAACTGACACGGAAGTGGCGGCGTCCCCAAATGCCCTCAAAGGTATTACACAGTGCTACTCACACGCAGAGGCCCACAAGAATCTAATATGCAGGTGGTACTTAACGCCCCACAGACTCCACGCAATGTACAGCTCTGTATCACCACTCTGCTGGAGATGCGGGGAAACAACAGGCACAATGTTCCACATCTGGTGGACATGCCAACGTATACGCCCCTTGTGGGAAGAGGCACAATCCATCCTATGAACCATTGGCATCACAGCACCACCACTAGATGCACATACAGGGTTATTCCTTTCCTACCCACACTCAACCCTGAAGGCGGTGAAATGCATAATGGCAATTACCGCATTGGCAGTACAAAACCTTATAGCAAACCAGTGGAAGCAGCCTCATTGTCCCTCTAAAACCCTCCTACTATCCAAAATCCACCAATACCACACATATGAGAGTATGATGACCAAACCTGCTTCACAAAAAAAGTCCTTCCAGGAGTCCTGGGCACCATGGGCGAACTACTGGGATATGGTAAACACTACTTAACTACTTAACTACTTAAAGAGATTAAAGACGGTGTTGGTACCACTGACGGAGTACAAATCCTAGTTGCTTGTACACAAAACTCTATAACTTGAATAGATACAATCTCTCCCCCCAGTTACCACAGAGGCCTGTATACTCAGAACAACACACTCAACCACAGGGTAGACCTACCGTAACACGTATCGTAACACGTCGTTACATGTTGCTGTATATATACTATGTATCACGTTCAAACACCACTGCTTAATACCTCCAGAGTGTACCCCCTCCCCCATCCCTCTGTCCCCCCCCAGTTAAACTCCCAACTTCAAACTGAAACAAACTTGACTACATTGGTGTAATCGCCCATAGATCGGCTCATGACTCATGAGGTTAAGTATCCACCGAGATACAATATGCCGTACACAGGGAACATACTCCCACGACTCCAGTATACTGCTAAATACTGACTATACGCATATCAGGGGCGACCGTATCCCCTGTTCATACTTCATGCCGACTGTAATGCAGATATTGACACTTACAAATGCTTCTATGTCAAGGCATGCTTGAAATGGAGACAAATGTTGTATAATTTGACACCCCCCTACTTGCTTCCCCTCTTCTTTCTGTACCCCATTGCCTTTATGAAAAATAAAAATTGTCAAATTTAAAAAAAAAACAAAATCACTTGTATATTATTCCAGCCAGCATCAAATGTACCTGTGCAGAATATGGGGGGAAAGGGAGGGGGAGCTTATTGTTCTTGCTGTGTTCCTTAATCAGGGAATCCCTATTTGTAAGTAGAGCTTGTGCGTATGCTCTTTTCAGAATTTAGTTGGGGTACCTCTATGTCTAGGCTACATAATATGGCTTCTTTGGGTAGGGATAGATGTGCCAGAAAGTATAGCATCTTGGTATCTCAAATGTAGGATGGTAATTTCTCTACTATTGGAGATAGTAACTTTTTAATAAAGATGCTGTCTTTCTGGGTCAAGTTGCCACTGCCCAAAACTATTTGTCTTCCACTTGGGTCCACTAGGGAACTGGGTAGGCAATAAAATGTTAACAGGACTTGATGTTTATTGTATATGAAATCAAACTCTTTTTTAAAATAAAATGGTGATCGAATGCCTCCATTAAAAGTGTACGTAGTTCGATTAGGTACAGAGATGTGGGATCGTTCTTAATGACACGGTAGGTGTTAGTGTCGGTAAGTAAATGATCTGCCTTATTGATATACTGTTGTCTATCCATAATAACAATATTGCCACCTTTGTCTGATGGTTTGATTATTAAATTGTGCTTACGGTAGTTTGTAGCTGTTTGAGAACTGTAAGTTCTTGGTTGGTCAGGTTACCATTAGGGTGCATAGGAAGATCCTCTATCTTCAGTGAATCAATTTCCCTGCACACTAATTCTAGAAAGATCTCTAGATTTGTTGTAGTCTTTAAATGGAGAGATTACCATCATTTGACAAATTTACATGGACTAAAGATATTTATTTATTTGTTAGAAAATTGGCCCTCCATAAAATGCGGCACAGTGATTGGCACCAGGTTTGCCCTCAGCTATGCCAACTTGTTCATGGTACACTGGGAATCAGTTTACCTGGGCGAGGGGAGTGGCTGGGCAATAATGCCCAATTGACAAATGGCCGATACTCTCCTAACGTCCTGACAAAGTTGGAAGGAGAAATACGTAGACACACAAAACACTGACATCACACTGTGGGTGGAGCTTGAATCCCGCAACTTATTTGCTACTGCATCAACGAACTATGCCGATTGATGACCGGGCAGCAGAGAGGTCAATAAGGATCCCCTGGACACTAACACAGATATAGGAGCTGTCATTTTCCAACATCTACTGGGGTATAAAGGAGACTTTTTTGAGTCTCAGCACCTCCAGTGGACATTATGCTCTACTTGGTTATAACCAAACCAACTTTTGTGAATATTGGTGTCTCCAAACCGCACATGCTCACTTATTCTGTAAGAGGCTGCACAATTGATTTTTTTTACGTATTACTTTTTTGTATTAATAAATGAGTATAATACCTTTATAAACTGTTCAATATACATGTTATACAGACTATACTATTATTTGTTCTCTTTTTTTTTTCCTTTCATATATGATCTTACACGGAATTCTACCTGAGCAATTTTAAGTGTTTGCATATATTTATTTTTCTTTTGCACAATGGGTCTGTAATTTTGTGTTCCACTTATATTCTATATTTTCCATTTGTATCTATGTGTGTTAATCATCTTTTGGGGCACTAGCACTTAAGTGTGTAGCAGAATTATGCAATATATTTCCTCAACACCGTTTTCTAAATTTCATAAAATTTTTAATTTATTATTTTCTCTTAAGGAGACACTTTTAGCCATTTTTTCTCTCTTTTTGAATGCCTGATTGTGACTGACCCAGCCTTCATGAAAATAAAATGGTTCCATTTTCATCAGCTGTCACTTACTTTAAAAGTTGTTATCTCCTGCTCTGTAAATTGAAGTTAAATCAAACACAAGAGGCTCCTGCATGGTCTAGCAAGCTTTTAAACGTTTTTAGAATGAGATATGACATTTTAAATTAAACATAATTTGCAATAAAGGAAGTATAACCATTAGATGGCTCTTTACAGGAAGTGTACAGGAAGGTTTTGCAAGTCACATGTAGGGAGGTGTGCCAATGTCTTTATAAACAAAGGGATTTAACTTTTAAGTGGCAGATAATTGAGCTGTGAGACTGCAGGGGCATGATCTATACACCAAAACTGCTTCATTAATAGGGATGTGCATGGGCAAAAAATTTGGTTCGGTACAGAAATTCAGGTAAGTAAAAACAAATTTGAACTTTGGACATTCGTAAGCATCTGAATTTCATGAAATTCATCCGAATGTACATTCTGAACGAAACAAATTGCACATGTCTATTCATTAAGATATAGTTGTTTTGAAGAGTATAGTATTCCTTGAACCCCTTAAGGATGCAGCTTCAGAAGGACATTTAAGGACACAAACTATTTTTGCATTTTTTGCTATTTGTGTTCAACTGCAATTTGCATTTTTTTGTATTTATTGCACCAACAAATATTATATACCATTTTTTTTAAGGATAAAAGGGGATGTGACAAAAACATACATAAATTCTAATTTATTATAAAAGAAATACTGTAAAATGAAAAAAAAAATATTTCACAGCTTTGGCAATAATAATTGTCTATAATATGTCCAGCTTAGGAAGAGTAATTCAAAATAAATGTATTTATGTGTCTTGATTTAGCGACTACTTAATATGTGTAGGCCTTTAGTTTATATTGAAAGTTATAGGCCACAAAATACATACAAACAAAAATACATACAAAATACAAAGTAAAATAAAATTCCAATGTGAAACAATTTTAGAAGTTAGTATGTTTGTCTTCTAAGTTTAACCCCTTAAGGACGGAGCCAAATGTACACGTTGTGAACAAAACAAAATGTAAACAAAACCTGGCATTTGCGCTACATGTTTGTCCAACCGTAATTCACATCTTTCATATTAAATGCACCCACCCTTATTATATATCATTTTATTCAGGGGAAACAGGGCTTTCATTTAATATCAAATATTTAGCTATGAAACATAATTTAATATGAAAAAAATGGGAGAAAATAAGATTTTTTAAAAAATTTTAAGTTCTACATGACATTTTAACTGTCAATGTCATAATACTGTTTGCTTTTACTGCAATAAAATACACATATTTGTATGCAGCAAAGTCTCACATGTAAAACAGTACCCCCTATGTACAGGTTTTATGGCGTTTTGGGAAGTTACAGGGTCAAATATAACACATTATATTTGAAATTGAAATTCGCCAGATTGGTTACGTTGCCTTTGGAACTTTATAGTAGCCCAGGAATGAAATTTACACCCATAATGGCATACCATTTGTCATAGTAGACAACCCAAGGTATTGCAAATGAGGTATGTCCAGTCTTTTTTAGTAGCCATTTGGTCACAAACACCGGCCAAAGTTAGCGTTAGTATTTGTGTGTGAAAAATGCAAAAAACGCCAATTTTGGCCAATGTTTGTGACTAAGTGGCTTCTAAAAAAGACTGGACATACCCCGTTTGCAATACCTTGGGTTGTCTTCTTTTGCAAATGGTATGCCATCATAGGGGTAATTTTCATTCTTGGGCAACCATAGGGTCTCAAAGGCAACATAACCAATCTGGCGAATTTTAATGTGAAAAAAATGAAACACAAGCCTTATATTTGACGCTATAACTTTTCAAAACACCATAAAACCTGTACATAAGGGGTACTGTTGTACTCGGTAGACTTCGCTGAACACAAATATTTGTGTTTCAAAACAGTAAAAAGTATCGCAGCAATAATATCGTCCATGTAAGTGCTGTTTGTGCGTGAAAAATGCAAAAAACATCACTTTTATTGGCGATATCATCGTTGTAATACATTTTACTGGTTTTAAACACTAATATTTGTGTTCAGTGAAGTCTCCCGAGTAGAAAAGTACCCCCCCATGTACAGGTTTTATGGTGTCTTGGAAAGTTATAGGGTTAAATATAGTGCTAGCAAATTAAATTCCCTTTACTTTCGGCATGGGTTGTCAGGCAGGTCCCGCTAATTGTAATTAATTAAGATACCTAATTATGTAAAAATATTACATAAATATATATGTAGAATTAGTATATGTACGTATATATTTATGTATATAGATATATATATATTATTTCGTTCTATGTGTATTTTGATATAAATGTATATATATTAATATCACAATACAGTTAGAACGAAATAACACACATGTATATATTTTTTAATTATTTATTTTTAATTATTTTTTTAAATTTAATTTTTTAACGTATTTACATATTTTTTTTTATATTATATATAAATATATATATATATAACAATAATTATATATATTTAATCAGTATCAGTCTACGTGTAATTTGATATTAATATATAAATATATATATTTATAGTAAAATACACCTAGACAGTATATGTGTGTGTATGTATATGTGTATATATATATACTTAGATCTAAGTATATAATTTTTTTGTTTTACACTTTTAAACTTTAATTAATTTTATTTAACTTTATTTCCAGCCAGCAGGGGGACCACCTGTCATTACAGGCAGCCCCCCTGCTAGCAATGCTGCAGCCAGCTATCCCGGCCATGTGATTGTGAGGTCCTCGCAAAGACCTCACTCTCACATGGCCGGGAGGGCTGCTGGAGTGAAGATGTGCCGCGGGGGGGGCTCCCTGGCAAAACCCCATATTGTGTTCATTTACATTTGCTGAGTACAACAATACCCCCGTACTATTCAGTGAAGCTACAGTGATGTATGAGAGACCAGGCTATTTCAGTTTCTATGGTTAGAATTTTCATAGTTAAATTTGATGTCTCATTTTGGGGCATTATACCAGTTTGACTGTTCAAATACCCCACAAAGTCCTACCATTTGAGAAAGCAGACACTCCAGGGCATTTTATATGGCATTTATTGTGCCTTAACGTGCCGCCATTTGTTACATCAATTTATGTTAAAGTTTGTGGTGAAAAAAAGGCATTTTTACACACATTTCATTTTTTCTGGGAATTTTGTACCACTGTCATAAAATCCCCCATATTATGCTCAGTTACATCTTCTTAGTAAAACAATATGACCAATGTATGTCTGTCACAGTGATCACATGTGCAAGGACTGCACGATTGGTTGCTGCAGCAGCATTAACCCCATGATTGCTGCGATCACAGTGATTTGGGGTTAATCTTAATAAATAACAGAAATTTGACGTCATGCATCATGAAGGGTAGGACAGCAATGACAGAAAATTTTGTCTAGCGTCGCAAAGGGGTTAAGTTAAAGTTTAACCTTCCTGTCTGATTTCGCCACCTTCCATTAATTGATCACACTCTAAAATCAATTAAAAGTAAAAATTATTATGAGTGTACAAAAACACTGGAAATAAGGATATGTCAAAAATAAAACATATGCATTGTCGCTATCTTTTCCAAACTTCAGCTTGATTGCTTGGCTTTACAATCATGCTGTCTATAAGTTACACCTTTGCTTCTAGACTAGTATTTATTTTCAATGTTAAACTTTTGTAGTTCAAAAAATATCTAGACTTTTTCTGCTTTCCTACTGTTAAGACACTACTGAGAGTCTTTCTTCTTTCCTATATTGATTATTTTGATGATCGTCAATTTAGTCTAGTCTCTGAAAAAAAACATTCTATGCTGCCTATAACATATTTTCTCAATTTAACTCAAACTTCCTGTTAAGACTGTCATTTAAAAAAAAAAAAAAAAAGCATTATATAATTATATCATATCTATCTATCTATCTATGCATGCATGTTCAGATGAGTGCAGCCTTTTTGGTTTTATATATATAAATCTAAAGTCTTTTTTATTCAAATCCTTTCACTTTCTTTTGTATCTGCTTACAATGTTCTACTTTGTTTAATATCCATAGAATCACTATGGATATTAAATTACAAAAATCCACAATTACAAAACAACGAATGAAACTCTATGTTTTATTTTCAACAAGTTTAGGATTAACTGCTGACTGAGGTTTATACTTCAACTCTGAGTGACTTGCTATAGGGGTGAGTGGAACTCTGGCTGATATAAATATATTTTTTTCATATCTGTTTTTTAAGCTGGGTTCCACCCCCATGGTACTTAGAGAAGCATAATTATTTTAATGTATTCTTTGATTCAATAAATTATATATATTTTTAATATATCTAAGTCCTTCCTTATCCACTACTGGAATTGGCACCGCTAGCCTGAATTGGCACCCTTGAACCTGCTATACAGAGCCTGGTATGGCACTGTGAAATGTGAGTGGTAGTCCAAAGTTATAATTTTGTTCTGTATTTGAAACAGTTCACACTATGTTGATATTTATTTTTTAGGTACTATCCTAACTTATTTCTGCTCATGGTAGTATCTTTTATTTTGTATAATTTCACATATTTGGAGTGTGCATGTAGACTGGTATACTTTGTTTACTTCTGAATTTTTATGTTTGGTGCTATTGGGAAGCACTTTTATCAGTCACATCATCTATTTATCTTTGAAATATTAATTGTGAAGCGCCATACACTATTTTGATTGTACTAACTGTTTTTCTTACATACCCTGTCCTGTTCAACTGCTGTGTGTAAAACAATACATGGACAGTGTGTTCTAAAAGGACCTATGTTTCCCACATGAGAGTACATTGGTTGTGTGGCTTTTTAGTTACAAATATAATATGTTAACTACAATATTCCCAAGGTTGTGGCAGAAGTATCCAATACAGAGAACAGAATGTGTAAGCAGACTAAGTCACAACCGTATCCATTGCCAGATTAACCCCTTCCCGACCGAGGACGGTTCAGGACCGTCATCGGCATTTTCCCATTGCCGACCGATGACGGTCCTGAACCGTCCTAACGGTCTGAGTTACTTACCTGATCGCCGTCGTTCCCCTGGCGGCGATCAGCGTGGCTCCGGTTGTGGGGAGACTGCCTGCAGCCCAGACAATCTCCCCACACTGATTTAGGACACCTGTGGCCATGTGATCACTTAACAGAGCGATCACATGGTCACAATGGGTGTCCATGTGTCTGCCTGCAGGGGGACTGCCTGTGCTGACAGGCAGTCTCCCTGCTAGTGTAAAATCAGAAAAAAAAATAAAGTTAATGTTAATAAAAAAAATAATAATAATTATATAGGTGTATATATGATATATAGACATATATTATATCTATATAATATATGTCTATATATCATATATATAATGCCATACTAAGTGTATTTTTATATTAATATGTACTTATATTAATATAAAATACACTTATAATTAAATTTCACACGTATATATATAATATATATAATAACTATATATATTGTATATATATATTAATATAAAATATAAATAATAAGTAATTTAAATTAAATAAAAATTTTTTAAATAATAATAAAAAATTAAAAAAAAATTATATAGCTATATGAAATTTTATTCTAACTGTATTTTAAAATTAATATATATATATTTATATCAAAATACACTTAGAATGAATTTGTATATATATCTATGTATATATAAATAAATAAAAATAATACGAAATATACATATGTCCATATACAAAATTACATAAATAATTATATAAATATACACGTAGACTTAAACTATATAAATATGCATATATATTTAAATTCTACGTGCGTATTTATGTAATATTTTTACATAATTCAGTAATTTTATTGATTGCAATTTGAGGGACCTGCCTGCCAACCCAGGCCGAAATTCCAGAGCATTTAATTTGCTAGCACTGTATTTTACCCTGTAACGTTCTACGACACTCTAAAACCTGTACATGGGGGTACTGTTTTACTCGGGAGACTTCGCTGAACACAAATATTAGTGATTCAAAACAGTAAAACATATCACAGCGATGATATTGTCAGTGAAAGTGACTTTTTTTGCATTTTTCACACACAAACAGCACTTTTACTGATGATATAATTGTTGTGATACGTTTTCCAGTTTTTAAACACTAATATTTGTGTTCAGCGATGTCTCCCGAGTAAAACAGTACCCCCCATGTACAGGTTTTATAGCATTTTTGAAAGTTACAAGGTCAAATATATGGGTCAAATATTTTTACATTGAAAATGGCCAGGTTGGTTACGTTGCCTTTGAGAGCGTATGGTAGCCCAGGAATGAGAATTACCCCCATGATGGCATACCATTTGCAAAAGAAGACAACCCAAGGTATTGCAAATGGGGTATGTCCAGTCTTTTTTAGTAACCACTTGGTCACAAACACTGGCCAAAATTAGCGTTCAATTTAGTTTTTTTACTTTTTTCACACACAAACAAATATGAATGCTTACTTTGGCCAGTGTTTTCGACTAAGTGGCTACTAAAAAAGACTGGACATACCCCATATTGAATACCCTGGGTTGTCTACTTTAAAAAAAATATGTACATGTGGGGTGTTATTCAGAGATTTATGACAGATAATAGTGTTACAATGTCACTATTGATAAATTTTAAAAATGTATGTTTTGAAACCGCAATATCCTACTTGTACCTATAGCCCTATAACATGCAAAAAAAAGCAAAAAAGCACGTAAACACTAGGTATTTTTAAACTCAGGACAAAATTTTGAATCTATTTAGCAGTTTTTTTCATTCGCTTTTGTAGATGAGTAAAAGATTTTTCAAGTAAAAGTCAAAAAACATGTATTTTTTTCAATTTTTCATCATATTTTTTTTATTTTTTTTAAATTAAAATACATGAGATTATATAAATAATGGTATGTAAAGAAAGCCCCTTTTGTCCTGAAAAAAACAATATATAATTTGTATGGGAACAGTAAATGAGAAAGCGGAAAATTACAGCCAAACACAAACACCACAAAAGTGTAAAAATATGCCTGGTCGCAAATGTACAACATCGCAAAAACAGTCCAGTCCTTAAGGGGTTAAAGGTACACTTCAAGCACCATAAAAACTAAACATGTTGCTGTGTTTGGGTATTCATTTATGTACAGGCTGATGGTCAATGTCCTGAATTAGTTTCAAGATGTCTTTTATTTATTTATTTATTTATTTTTGTGATCTTTTGCTTCTCTGAAGTGATTAATACCATTTTCATAGTATGTGTCTAGGCACATACATTCTCTCTAGCCTTCCTGAGCAACATGAACATTGCCATCCATAGTGAATGAAGATTGACAGGTAACATTGTAACTTGGGAAGCATATAAATCCGGATCTGACATATGAAGTTCTTATCTCTTCTACAAAAACCTCTTTTAGCCATTGCTTGCTCAACTAGTTTTTCTGTGCCTCAGTCTGTATATTAAAATGAAATGTCTATGCTCGAGATGTCCATTTTATAAATACATATGGAGGTGGTTTTGTATATGGTGGCAACTCTCGCCACTGGCAGAGGTCAGGCACATGATTGTGTAAGGACAAGATGTCATGAATTAAAATTTTGTACAATACAAAAATGGTTCAGGCACTCCAAGGTTCAGAACAGGCAATTTTATTAGAACTCACAGCAACTTTTCAACCTTGTGGTCTTTGTCAAGCTATCAAATATAAATCTCACAGCAAATATATAGGCACACTAATTAATTTAATCAAACCATATTAGACAAATGTGTAGTTAAAAAGTGTATAAAAAGGAGGCAATGACAGCTGTTGCAAATGACCAGCACCAATGGGAGAATATAAAAAACAAGTTTAAACAGTAATAACTACTAACCATTAGAGATTGATACCGCCAAATTTTGCCCATCCATACAGACACCCACACATGTGCAGTACAATACCATAGAGCGCACTCGCAGATCCGTAACCGTCATGTCTGCACATGCGCAATATGATGAAGCTCACTTTGCCTTGTACAAGTGCAGCAGTGAGAGTGTTCTAATCGCTTGCCAAAACATACGCATAAGCTCAGGAAATATCCAATTAACACAGTGCATATCATGAAGGGCTACAAAATCCACATGATTAATTCATGAAATGAACATAATCTAAATTCACTTATGCTGAACCTAAGAAATTCTAAAAAGAAAACTATTAAAGTTAATAAATAAAAAATAATTTAAGTAAGTTTTATAAATAAAAAGTGGATGGTGTACATTACTTATAAAACTACGCAATGTAAAAAATATATATTAAAATCTATAAAAATAAATGTTTATTATTATCTTCAATAATGCCAACCATCGGCTGAAAATTACATCAGCTGTCACTGTCTTGTACAAACAGAGAAAACATAGTAACAACCACTGGATGTTGGGCTAAGGTAACATCCCCAGGACATACTTGAAAACCAGAGTAATCTGAATGTACCTTTCTTGGTTAACCCCTTAAGGACTGAGCCAAATGTACACGTTGTGAACGAAACAAAATGTGAACAAAACAAAACATTTGCACTACATGTCTGTCCAACCGTAATTCACCTCTTTCATAGTAAATGCAACCGCCCTTATTATATATCATTTTATTCAGGGGAAACAGGGCTTTCATTTAATATAAAATATTCAGCTGTGAAACATAATTTAATATGAAAATAATGGGAGAAAATAAGAATTTTTTATTTTTTTTTAGACATTTTAATGTCATAATACTGTTTGCTTTTACTGCAATAAAATACACATATTTGTATTCAGCAAAGTCTCACGTGTAAAACAGTACCCCCTATGTACAGGTTTTATGGCGTTTTTGGGAAGTTACAGGGTCAAATATAGCACGTTACATTTGAAATTGAAATTCGCCAGATTGGTTACGTTGCCTTTGGGACTTTATAGTAGCCAGGAATGAAATTTACAAATGCAAATGAGGTATGTCCAGTCTTTTTTAGTAGCCATTTGGTCACAAACACTGGCCAAAGTTAGCGTTAGTATTTGTGTGAAAAATGCAAAAAAACACCAATTTTGGCCAGTGTTCGTGACTAAGTGGCTACTAAAAAAGACTGGACATACCCCGTTTGCAATACCTTGGGTTGTCTACTATTGCAAATGGTATGCCATCAATGGGGTAATTTTCATTCTTGGGCTACCATAGGGTCTCAAAGGCACCGTAACCAATCTGGCGAATTTTTATGTGAAAAAAATGAAACGCAAGCCTTATATTTGACTCTGTAACTTTTGAAAACACCATAAAACCTGTACATGAGGGGTACTGTTGTACTTGGGAGACTTCGCTGAACACAAATATTTGTGTTTCAAAACAGTAAAAAGTATCACAGCAATAACCCAATCTGCCCACTGACAGACATTGTTCAATTAAAGAACAGACATAAATGTTAATCAGTGTAGAGCAGGAGATGAAGCAGATAATTAACTATAAGAAACATAGAAAATCAATGTCAGTTGCATTTACCATGTATTACTAGGGAAGGCCTATTCATAAATTGTTATTTGATCAATTTTAATGGAAATATTTAAACATCAAAGAACAAGGGAAACTAACCAACCCATTTTTTTTACAATGCTCTTCCACTATCTGGGTAAGATACCAGGTATTATGCTAAAAACAACCACTGCAGATGTGCATCTCAATTGAGATTGCAAGATCTCCATGTTAAATAAAATTTCTTGGATTTCTTTTCTTTCAACAAAGATGATTACAACCATATGATATAGGGCCTCATTCTGCTGGTTTTAATGTGCTATAAAACAATCAAAGTGATAAACATTTGCCTGTTTTATTATTCTATTACCACCACTAATGTCCTTTTCTGCATATGGAAAATAAATATTGCTTTTTATATATACACACACAATACAATATATACATACATACATATATATATATATATATATATATATATATATATGTATATATATATATATATATATATATTTATTTGTTTCTGCATAAAACACCTCAATAAAACCCACAGACCTATTGTCTGTGAATAGGTTTATCACAGGCAATTATTATTATTTTTTTTGCAAATAGCATTTTTCTTCCGAAGCCGGGCATTCTATACAACATTTCAGACCTATATCCCTTTTAAATAGTGATACAAAACTCCATGTTAAACTCAACTCAGTGTATAGAGTAAATAGAATTTTACCAGACTTCATATATTATGATCAGATATGGAAAAATAGGCAAGTATCAGACAGCACTAGAAGATTAAAGGGACACTATAGTCGCCAGAATAACTACAGCTTATTAAATTTTTTTCTTGTGAGTAGAATCATTCTCTGCAGACTTTTTGCTGTAAACATTGTATTCTCAGAGAAAATGCAGTGTTTATATTACAGCCTAGGTAAAACTCCACTGGTCACTCCTTTGATGGCTGCTAAAGCTGCTTCTTTGGGTAATGCTGCAGAGTAAGAAGCACTGCCATTCAGTGTCTCCAGCCTCTGCATATAGACACTGAACTTCCCTTATAGAGATGTATAAGTAAAGGAGTTTAAGCATGCGTGGGATAGGCATAAGGCTATCCTAACTATAAGATAAGACTAGGGAGTAATGAAAGTATATAGAAAATTGGGCAGACTAGATGGGCCGAATGGTTCTTATCTGCCGTCACATTCTATGTTTCTATGTTTCTATGTATTGATTCAATACGTCTCTATGAGGAGATGCTGAGTGGCCACAGCTGTGTTTGACTTGTGCTGGCTCTGCCCCTGATCTACCTCCTTGACAGTCTCAGCCAATCCTATTGGGAAGCATTGTGATTGGTTCAGACCACCACTTCTGATGATGTCAGCAGACAGGGGCACGTCTGAGGCAGGCATGGGCATAGCCAGGAGCTGCAGACTTGACTTTAAGTAAGATGTTACTATAGTTAGTGAGGCAAGAGGGTGGCAGGGGGGCTAGATAGGGGTTTTAACACTATAGGAATACATGTTTGTGTTCCTGACCCTATAGTGCTTCTTTAATGAATATTATACTACAGGCATGCCTCCCTAATTAATGGGATTTTATGCTGATTTAAGACAAAGAAAAGACATGTGAAAGTCCAATTGCCCAATTCACTCATTATATGCTGCTTTGGTTTCTTAAACACAATCATTAACATGATCATGGCACTCTATACTGTATGTATGCCACAGCAAGAGGCTTTAACTCTCTATTTTAGAATTACTAGTAGTATAAAACATGTGTAACATGTACCTGTTTTTGATTTTGCTGAGATTGAAACTACTGCCCATCAAATGACCAATTACAAATATATTTCAGTAATATTTATCAATGAGACAGACTATTTCTTAAGGTGGCACTGCCACACCGAACTTACCTCTCCTATTGTGTCCTTGTCTCTTCCTTGCTCAGAATCTCTTCTTCTTTTCATCATTTCTGATTTTGTTTTCTTTAAAACATAAGATAAAGTAGGGACTACTTTGTCTTATGTATTTTTCCTACACTTGATTTTCTTTGACCCAAAAATGAACCGGATGTGACTTGTCGCGAGTGGTGCTACATCAATTCCGGTATTCTCAAATCGGACCACCAATGGATGATACATACATCCTATTTGCCCTTGAACAAAGAAAAAGAACAAGTAGAAACAAGTATAAACATCTTGAGGGGAAAGCTGTGGATTAACCCGCACTCATTAAGGCTCTTGTTAATGGTACCACAAACGATGGCAGGAGCAGGGAGAGAAGAATCAAGTAAGGCCACTTGAGGTAACAGGGGCAGAGCTATCCCGCCAAGGGTTTGGAGGACAGCACAGTGGTAAACAGAGTGGTCACCACTTGGGGGCATCAATACCATGTAAGTCTCCATCTTTAGAACCCATTTTTTTTTGTTGCTTTCTATGTTTAGTGAGCGTGTGGTTGATTTTGGTTTTCAGTCAGGTTTCCTTGAGCTACGGATGTTGGATTGATAATGTTGGCACCATTTTCCCCAAATTTTAGAGATCTTATGTTTTTGGTTAGCTGACACCGTAGAGGAAATTTCATACAGATAATTTAACCGAATCTTGTCCATAAGATTCTCTTCAGTTGGGCAGTTAGCTGATTTCCAGTTTATTGCGATAACGACTCTAGCAGCTAGTATCACTTGTGTGGCCAGTGCCTTCTCTGGCATTGTCCAGTTGGTGGGAAAATCCAACCACAGACCGGACTCAAACTCCGCCGGAAGGTTGATACCAACATTGTTATATAGCTTATTAACACCTAACCACACTTTTTGAATACGTTCACATCCCCACCATATGTGGAACATCATGCCTCTCTGCGTGCGGCATCTCCAGCACCGATCAGGAATATTTGGGTATATTTTAGAGAGCCTATCTGGCGTCAGGTGCCATCGGTACATTAGTTTTCTATGGGCCACTACATGAGAGTAGCACGTTGTATGTCCAACTAACGCATTGACCAAAGTAAGCAATTTGTGAGAATTCAGAGTCTTCCCACTTTCTCTTTCCAATTGGGACATAAACGATAGGCATGGGGAGTCTGGGTGGTTTGAGAACGTCTTGTAACACATTGAGAGTAACTTGGGACTAAAGGGGGTTTTCCAACAAGTCTAGAGAAGATCAAATTTCTTTCCTTGTTCCCCACCCATGCTCTCAGTAGCTCTATCTATGTAATTTAGTTACAAACTCTTAATTTGGAGGCAAGGAAAGACATATCTAGGGGATAGGTTGTACATCTGTTGCAACTCTGCAAAAGGAGTGACCCCATTGCCCATAAGGAACTGGGAAATTTTGGTAATACCTGCCTCTCCCCATGAAGTTAGTGGGAGCCATGGTAGAACTGTGGACAGGGCTCGTAATGGAGCCAGTCTATGGAACATGAAAGGATTAGGTTGGATGGATCTTATCCCATATGAATATGGTCATTTTCGTGGTGTGAAAAAGGGTGTGTGCCTTTCCTTGCTTGGATGGGGGAGACCACACATAATCCAGGAGGGTATTATTAGATCATTGTGTGCGTTCCATGTCAACCCAAAATAATTGCCCTTTATCTGCTTGAAGATTTACCGCATGGGACAACAGGGCCGCTAATCTATAGGATGCCACATGAGGCACATCCATTCCTCCCATCTTGAAAGGTCTATATAGGGTATGTTTTGCTATTTTTGCTCTCTTGTTCTACCATATAAAGCTATTGATTATGGATTGAGCCTTCTTACAAAAAGCTGGTGGGATGTCTATAGGTGATATTCGGGATATATAGAGTAGTTTTTATAGCATTGATTCGCCCTGCCCACAAGAGCATTGTGCCTTTCCATGAGTACAGATCCCTGTGAATTGTCTCTAGAAGTGGTACATGATTTAACTTGTATAGGGAGTGTACCGATTTGGCAACTCACACTCCCAAATAGGTTACCGACTCCATCCTCCAATCAAAGTTAAAAGCCTTTCGCAATGCCTCTATTCTTTTCTGATAAATATTAATCGGCAAAGCTCGTGTCTTAGCTGTATTAAGTTTATAGAGCCAAAAGTTGTCAGGACAGGCATGAGATTTGGAAGTGATATGTCTGGTTGTGTACCAATATGTCATCAGCGAACAGCGATAATTTATATTGGTATTCTTTGACAGTGACTCCATGAATGTTTGGGTTTTGCCTGATGGCCTGAGCTAAAGGTTCTAAGCAGAGGAGACAGAGGGCACAACTGTCTCGTTCCGTTCGTGATTTGGAAGGGTGGGGATATAAACCCTGCATTGGTAACGCTAGCTTCTGGAGAGAGATATGTATAGAGGTTTCCTACCTTTTAGGTGCAGGAGGGTGACTTTCCCTGGGGTCCAGTGGTGGCTCAGCCTGATGGGAGTCAGTGTTCCCACTCTGACTCTCTTCTCTTCCTCCCGTGCGGCTCCTGGTGTAAGCTGGGAGGAGTGACCAAGGCAGTCACTTCCTCCCAGCTGTGATGTCATCCCAGGGGGCCCATTCGTGCTGTTAAAGCACCACAGCTCTGACCTGGCCCCCTGGAAATTAACTTTCATTGGGTGGCCCTGAGAGCATGGGCCACCCAATGGACCCCTTAACCTGCGGCCCTGGCAGTTCTACCGCGTGGCCGGACCACAACACATGGTGGCAGGCACCGCAGTCACAGTGGTCCGCAGGGCCGCCAAGCCCCCTGAAATAGCGACCGCGGTAGTTCTGCCACTGGATACACACAATGGCACATACAAACATATATACACAGACCTTGACACACAAATACACACATACCCAGATACACACAGTGACACATACACACACTTGCACCCACAGATACACACACTGGCACATACACACATTCAGACACACACATTGACGCATACACACACCTTGACAGATACACACACTGTCATATACACACTGACACGCAACTATACATATTGACACATGAAAACACACTGGCACATACACACACACACACACACACACAATCTGGCGTACATCAGAGCCACCCTCCTGTTAACTTATCTTGTGATCCTGGTGATGTTGGCTGAGGCTGATGGGAGTGAGCTGCTGAATGCTCACTACAGCCTCTTCTCTGCCATGCATGGTGCTCCTTCTCTGCGCTGCCATCCCCAGTCCCATGGACTGGAGTTGTACAGCAGCAAACCTGTGATGCTGGGAGGAAGTGCTGTCACTTCCTCCCAGCGATACTAAAGGGGCCCGATCATGCTCATATATATAATATCATATATAAATCATATATAAATGATCTGCTTAATGTCTGCAAATCCTCAAATGTACACATGTACACAGACGACACAGTAATCTATGCGAGCAAATCCAATCTACCACAGCTGAAGGCTGTGCTCCAAGACCAGTTTACAGAGGTAGAAAAGTGGATCGCAAAAAACAAACTCTTCCTAAACACTGACAAAACTGTCACAATGATCTTTGGCACAGTACCTAATTACACAATTCCCACCTATCCATCAAAACAAATTCAAATAGCACACTGACCGCAGTTCACTCTTTCAAATACTTGGGTATGTTGTTAGACCCCAATCTATCTTTTGGCCTCCACATAGAAAAACTTGCATCTAAACTTTATCCAAAACTAGGTGTCCCGTACAGAAACAAATCCTGCCTAAACCCTACAGTAAAGGAAAATATTGTACAACAAATGATGATGCCAATCATTGATTATGGGTATGTAGTATATGCATCTGCACCACAATCCCACATTAATAAACTCAATACATTGTATAACTTGCTCTGCCGATTTATGCTACAATGTAATTACATGACCCACCATTGTGAAATCCTAAAAGAACTAAACTGGCTGTTGCTGTTATCCAGACGCACAAGTCATCTTTCCAGCCTTGTGTTTAAGAGCTTTTCTGGGAAACTCCTGCCCTACCTGAGCAAAATGCTCTCCTCAGCTGTTCCTACTTTCTATAACCTCTGATCCAGTACCAGCACTTTATTTAATCTACCTCAATACAAAAAGAAAATGGCACTATCCTCCTTCTTCCACAGAGTGTCACAATTGTGGAACGACCTCCTGCACACTTTAAAATCTTCCCCAAGCCTAAAGTCCTTTAAGAGATCCCTCTCTACATACCTCAAAACAGAATGCATGTGTCATGGTTGATTATGTATTTCCTACCTGTTCTATGTTAAATTTTGTATATATTGTGCATTAATATTGTTTTTGTATTTTATTGTACCATAATGTATCAATGCAATGTTTGTGGACCCAGCACATACTTGAAAACAAGAGAAATCTCAATGTATCTTTCCTGGTAAAATATTTTATAAATAAAAGAATTATATATATAAGTATTATTTGTGTGTTTTTAATACATGTTTATGAAGTTTGGAAACATTATTTTACATACAGCATTGGACATTGATACACTGTGGTTAAAATGAGCATTTTGGTTATCTAAGTAGTAAGGGATTAAATACCAAATTAAGTTTTCACAAACGTAGCAGATTCCAATATATGTGGTCCCTGGTTGGCGTCTATTAAACAGTGCTTAGGTAAAAAATAGTAAAAAAAAATATGTGGAAAAAAAGCACCGAATAGTATAGAAAATCATGCAGCTACATTACCCATGACACAATTACTGACAAAATCCACAATACTTAAAATATACAAAAACAATAAAGTGAAAGCACACACAACATCAAAATAAAATATTATCCTCTAGACCAGGCATAGGCAACCTCCCGTGATGCATTGCCAGCATTACATAGTTACATAGTTACATAGCTGAAGAGAGACTTGCGTCCATCAAGTCCAGCCTACCTCACATTTGTGTTTTGCTGTTGATCCAAAAGAAGGCAAAAAAACCCAGTTTGAAGCACAATTTTGCAACAAGCTAGGAAAAAAATTCCTTCTTGACCCCAGAATGGCAGTCAGATTTATCCTTGGATCAAGCCTACATTGAAAGATTATATCCTTGAATATTCTGTTCTTGCAAGTATGCATGTAGTAGCCGTTTGAACATCTGTATGGACTCTGATAAAACCACTTCTTCAGGCAGAGAATTCCACATCCTGATTGTTCTTACAGTAAAAAAAAAACCTTTCCTTTGCCTTAGACAAAATCTTCTTTCTTCCAATCTAAATGCATGGCCTCGTGTCCTATGTAAAGTCCGGTTTGTGAATAGATTTCCACACAATGGTTTGTATTGGCCCCGAATATATTTGTATAATGTTATCATATCCCCTCTCAGGCGATGTTTTTCTAAACTAAATAGGTTTAAATTTGTTAACCTTTTTTCATAGCCGATATGTTCCATTCCTTTTATTAGTTTTGTAGCCCGCCTCTGCACTTTTTCTAGTGCCATAATATCCTTCTTTAGAACAGGTGCCCAAAATTGCACAGCATATTCAATATGGGGTCTTACCAGTGATTTATAAAGAGGCAAAATTATATTCTTGTCCCGAGAATGAATGCCCTTTTTCATGCATGACAATACCTTACTGGCCTTGGCCACTGCTGATTGACATTGCACATTGTTGCATAGTTTGTTGTCTATAACAATTCCCAAGTCCTTCTCATGTGTTGTTATCCCTAATTCGCTTCCATTAAGGGTATACGTTGCTTGTGTATTCTTTACGCCGAAGTGAATAAATTTGCATTTTTCAACATTAAATTTCATCTGCCATTTGAGTGCCCAATCCCCCAGTCTATCTAAATCCCTCTGCAGCAAAATAATAGCTTGCTCACATTGTATTGTTTTACAAAGTTTGGTGTCATCTGCAAACACTGAAACATGACTTTCAATGCGGTCTTCAAGATCATTTATAAACATGTTAAATAGAAGGGGTCCCAGAACAGACCCCTGAGGGACATTGAGGAAGATGTAGTCCACAACATCTGAAGTCGCGAAGGTTGCCTAGCCCTGCTCTACACATAAAAATGCATTGGCATATATATATATATATATATATATATAAAAAACAAGCAGATTCCTAGCATAATTAAATCTCTCTTCAATTGTTCTCTCTATTTGGTTTCTCACCTTATGTCTCTATGCTGTGCTGGAAGCATGGAGGAAAGGAAGAACTGCAGAAGAACAAAACTTTTAACAATTGATTTTTTTTAAAGAGCTAATATTGCTGTCTCTGGAGATTGTAAGTGCAACATTTTATTATGTGGAGCTTCATTCATTTAGATGTGTTGCTTTATGATTTCTGCTTGTTTTTTCTTTATAGATTTGCCCATACCTTCATGTGCCAAGCGGGTAACATTTTATTTTGATGTTGTGTGCACTTTATTGTTTTTTTACATTGTCTGAGGTAAGTGCCCACTTCGATAATGACAATGATTCAATGAACAATGAATGAAAAGGCTGCCTAACAGCATGCAGAATTCAACTGGCCACACATTTTGTTTACGTGTTTAACTTTGTCAAGAACAATTAACAAAGTAATCCAGCCTTGGAGAAAGATCTACATGTATATCCAATTAATAATATCTAAGTAGACCAAACTAATTGTAAATGCTGAAACATAGAAACCAATCTCCTTTGATTTGAAAACCCTATCAATTATAATACACTTCAACAAGTATTAAGCACATAATCACACAGCAAAAACTGAACATTATTTGAGCCAAAGCATTATTCATACCCTCAAAAAAAAAAAAAAAGACCAGTTTAGTGGAGGCCAATATATTCTGTAAATTGTTTCCTTTCATGTATGAAATCACTGGTAGGTTCAGTTGTAGCCACAGCTCCTTATTTAGGGGATGCCAATTTTGGTTAAGGATGTTGTCTATGTCATTATTACATGTATTAATCTAAGTGATAGAAATGGGACTAAAATTAGAATTAATATTTCTGCTATCTATTCTCTACTATCCATTATAATTGTACAGCGCTACGGAATTTGCTGGCACTATATAAATAATAAAATAATAATAATAATAATTAGTACTACATCAATAACACTCGATGTAACCACAAAATAATAAAAAAATCTTCTTAACCCCTTCAGGACAGCGGGTGTGCTATGCCGTCCTTAGGGACATGGCTCTAAACGCTGGTGGGCGGCATAGCACGTCCCCACCGTCCTATGTACTTACCCGGTCGCCAGCAATTGTGGTGTGGTGACTCACCTGGGAGCCCTGGGAGTCCCCTTCCATCTGTTTCGGCCCCCCTGGACCATGTGATCACGAGATCCTTGCGAGAACCTCGTGATCACATGGACGGCATATCTAAACGCATTTCGCCTTAACAGGCTTCTTCAAGTAGATAGTGGGAAAGAGGGGGGGCATACCTGACATACATAAGCTTATATAGTGTATAATAGTACTTTAAATTTAAAATTCCCGCCAAAATGACGTCATAAAATTAGCATATAGATAATACAGGGAAGTTATTATAAAACAGTTATTGCACACATAAAAATTGACAATACAGTGATAAAAAGCATATTTGCATTATTTAAATATTAAAACGAAGGTTATAATTTACTTTTTAAGTAAAAAAATAAAGAAAACGGTCATGTGACACGGGATAAGAAGTACTTCCGCGTCACATGATGCTCTGTGGCATATAGTGTAAGGGGTAGCTATCCTGCCTCATTCAAAGGATAAGAGGTAGAGCCATTTATATGCAAAAGCAGGTAGATGGCTGTGGCTCAGCACATAAGTTCACTGACTGCAGGCAGACAGTCAGCCCCACATGAGTTCAAATCCAGTGAAGGATAACATGACTACAAAAGCATAGATATCTACACAGGCAAAATAAAATATATATAATTAAATTATTAGAATAATAAACAGCAAGTTTTTCATATATTTTGTGCAAGAACATAGATAAAATTAACAATGATTGCACATATGTCCTTGTATAAATAAATATATATATATATAAAAAAATATATGTTTGTAATATAATAGAATATAAAATAAAATTATAATAGGTAGAATAGTATATATACATATATATTTATAAAGGCACTTTTCAATATAAGTTAAAAAGGGGGAAGAGGAGAGTAAAAAACAATACTTAAAAGGGTATCCTTAAAAAAGCAGCAATATTATAAAAAATTAAAAAGATCAAAATCAATGTTAAGGCCAGTGGGAGCGAGAGTTTTCAAGTTATATGCCCATTCCATTTCTTTTTTGCCTAAAACTTTCTTAATGTCTCCGCCTCTCCAAGGAACATTGCAGATATCTATGCCGATGCATTTAAGGAATTTGGGATTTTTTCCGTGTTGTAAAAAATGTTTTGAAACGGAATGATTTTTATAACCTTTTAAGATATTTCTGCAATGTTCAGCCAGTCTGGTTTTTAAATCTCTAGTAGTCATCCCGACATATTGGAGCCCACAAGGACATTCTAAAAGATAGATGACATTTTTTGTATTGCAATGAATAAATTTTTTTATTTGATATGCTTTCTGTGTCCTTGTGGATAAAAACGATGTTGTTTTAGATTTTATAGTGTCACTAGTGCGTTTGCATACTATACATCTATTGCATTTGAAGAAACCACAGGGTTTATTTAAAAAGGTAAAAGGGTTGGGGGTTGGGGGAATATATTTTTGTTTAGTATAATTACTTGTAAGGATAGACTTAAAGCTGGGTGCCCCTCTAAATATAACTTGTGGTTTCTCAGGGACAATTCCGGCCAAAGTCTCATCCTGTTTTAATATATGCCAATGTTTTTTTTATAATCTTCTTCATAACATTACTTTTGTTATTGAAGTCGAATATAATTGGCAATACGGGGGCAGTTTTGGTTTCTTTATGGTTTTTGTACTCTAGTAATTCGGATCTGTTGGTTTGACTGATATTTTTTAACGTCTGGTCTAAATTGTTTTTCGGGTAATTTTTTTGAAGAAATTTATCAGATAGTAATTGAGATTGTTCCTCAAAATCTTGGGTGAGGGAACAGTTTCTACGTAGACGCAGAAATTGGCTTTTGGGTATTCCTTGGAGCCAAGGTTTATGGTGGCAGGATAGCTACCCCTTACACTATATGCCACAGAGCATCATGTGACGCGGAAGTACTTCTTATCCCGTGTCACATGACCGTTTTCTTTATTGTTTTACTTAAAAAGTAAATTATAACCTTCGTTTTAATATTTAAATAATGCAAATATGCTTTTTATCACTGTATTGTCAATTTTTATGTGTGCAATAACTGTTTTATAATAACTTCCCTGTATTATCTATATGCTAATTTTATGATGTCATTTTGGCGGGAATTTTAAATTTAAAGTACTATTATACACTATATAAGCTTATGTATGTCAGGTATGCCCCCCCTCTTTCCCACTATCTACTTGAAGAAGCCTGTTAAGGCGAAACGCGTTTAGATATTAATAGATTTTGTTCTTAACTATATAATAAAGATATTTTATTGGCATAAAATACTTTATTGCCATTTGCTTTACCTGATTTTACATACATTTTCTTTTATTGCTTTTACGTATACGGCTCACCCTGCAGGAAGTGCAAAGAATCCATAGGTGGGGATTATACCACCTGAGCGCCTTCACTGAGCAGTTTTGAGTCTGCTCTACTTTACGTGAGTAGTATACTTTACTTTCTTTTAATTTTATTACATACAGTGAGCACTATATATTTTATTTCATTTTTTCCTCTGGGTCGTATCACGTCAAATTGAACGCTGAACCCACGTCAGATATTCAACAATCAACATTTACTCCATATATCCTTGAAGTGGGGATTATTCCACTTTACGCGAGCAATATCAGAGCTGATCCTAGCTCTGAAAAGTGTGAGTAAGACTGATTTTATACCTTTATATTTATTTTATACACCGATTTACTGTACCATTGGAGTCCTGTTTTTATTTTTCTCTCCACATATGCTGAATTCTCAACATTTGAAGATATGATCCCACCTACACCCTAAAGAATATTCCTTTACAAGTGGGACCTACCCTCACGGACTGTGATAAGCCTATTTTATTGGACTATTGTTTTATTACTTATTTTATTCTGTATTTTATCTGACTAATTTAGTCTTTTATTTTATCAAGTTTTAGGCGCATCCTTATATCTATGTTTGTTCTTGCTATCTGTTATCATTAGGGGATTATTGGGGACTCCCCTTTGAGGATTGCTGCCTTTCTTATAATTTTATTGTGGCAATTTAGCGCTGTTTTCTTTCTCTTATTCCACAACATGGCATTGGTAAATTATTTGGTAATTGGTATCCTTATGGCAATCCCATGTAATGATAACAAATAGTTATTTCCCTAACAGCTTAAAGATAAAAATTAAGATAAGGGTATTTCTTAATTTTAATATTTCAAAGGTTTTGTACTGTTTGGTTAGTTTGTAACTGTGTGACTGCTAGCTTCATTCATTATTCCCCATAGGGAATAATGGGCTTCTAAATTTTTCAAATTAATGAAATTTTCAGATGAAATCCACTTTGCCTGCATTTATAATTTCTAAATTTTAGGTAAAATGAAATTTGAAAATTGACTATTTGAAATCAAATTAAATTAACAATTTTTTTCACCTGTACACATCCCTGTAGTCTGTTGCATTTAGTAAACTAGTACGTACAGTGTACGCCCTTGGCTAAAAGTGCCTTTTAAAATCCATACTCAATTTAAAAAAAATTGATGGAATGAATGGAGAAAAAGAGCAAAAAAATCTGCGTCCCAAATGCATGAAATCTAGCAAAAGTATTAGTCAGTAAAGGGTTAAAAGGTCAAGGAAATAGTTATTTGACAAGTTTCCCTGTATTTTCCACTCACTACCTGTCTCACTTGAAACACCATGCAGAGATGTCTGAAGAGGTCTGGAATGCCAAAAGGATATCTGCTACCATTGGTATTGCTACTAAAAACTGCCAACCATCAACACCTTGTGCAGTGATTACCTCTATTGATTCAGGGTGAAATCTGAGCCAGCTGCTGGAATGTTGACACTGTTGAGGTATGTGTATAGTATATCATTGCACAGAGATATAAGATATGCATTCATCTATTGTACTTTAAGTTTAATTCAGAGCATATCAATAAGTGGAGCTGAAATATAGAGTATACAATTTTAATATTATCTAGTCCATGTGTTTGATTGCTCCCACCATGTGCACAATAAAAAAAAGTAAAATAAAAAATAAAAAGGTTTTACTTAAATTTTTCCAGAACTGAATTAATGCTTTTCTATGGGGACTCCATCACATTACAGAGTTTTACTTGGTCAACGCAGCAGAAGTGCCTCTAGTGGCCATCAGGAAAACAGCCACTAGGGATAGATTTAACACTGCAATATTTTACATTGCAGGGTTAAAAGAACTGGCACATTATACCCACACCACCTCACTGAAATGAAGTGATCTGCATGACTATAGGGCCCCTTTAATATGTGATTACATTCCCTCAGTAGTGTTTTCTCTAACCATTTTATGGAGACATTGTGACAAAGAAGTGGCCAGTCCCTCATTAGCAATTTCACAACACACACACATAATTTATATTTTGATTTGTGGGCACTGAACATTTACTCTATTTTGATTTTTCCTGTTTTAGCATAAAGTATTTCGAGTGATAGAGTAGGGAAACATAAACTGTAACACATTTGTTAAATGAACACTTGGAAGCATGCAAAATAAATTATATATGTTGTCTGCACATAATCAAACTCTCATTTAATCAAAATGCTAACAAAATAAATCCATTGCAAAGGAAAACAATAAGACCATCAAAAGCTGGGATAATGAGGGATGAACCTCTGTACAAGAATTATAATATAGTTACATAAAACTCTGTATTACAATAATTCAACTCATATTAATATTGCATTGTCAAAAAATAGACCATGCATGGTTAAAATAAATTGTTTTTGAACAAACTGATTACTGATTATTTGCCAAGCAATGATGTGTTTCATAAGGCTGTGCAGTAATATTTTGTATATGAAAAACAAAGGAGTTTAACATATCCTTATTTAAGCTTATTATTATGTATAAGAATCCACCAACATTTAGGCAGAATGTGACAAGTATTGAGAGACGTAAAGTAAGATTATTATATGCGCAGACAATCACACGCATTATATTTTATAAACATTTAGAAAACCAAAGTCTTACATCATTGAATGCTTAAATTGGTAACACATGATAGTGTAGTTATTTATTATTTTGGTGGTTTTAAAAAAAATAAAAAATAAATAAAATGTTGGAAAGTTGTCTGCAAAACTGGGAATTATTAACTTTTTATGATATAATAACTTTTGTTTTCTTCCACAGCATTGACATTTACAACATATTCAAAGTAAAGAATACAGTACTATTTCATGTAATGTATGCGTTGAGGCCATATTGTGTGTGTGTAGTTGTTTTTACTGTTCATATTGAATACTAGGAGCATGTGCAGGTAATTTTGACCAGCTGAGTGCCATATTAATGATGTACACTGAACAAAATTATAAACCTGTCTAAATCTGTGTTAGTGAGCACTTCTCCTTCGCTGAGATAATCCATCCACCTCACAGGTGTGGCATATCAAGATGCTGATTAGACAGCATGATTATTGCCCAGGTGTGCCTTAGGCTTGCCACAATAAAAGGCCACTCTAAAATGTGAGGTTTTACTGTATTGTGGTCCAGGGGGTCCAAAAACCAGTCAATATCTGGTGTGACCTCCATTTGCCTCACGCTGTGCAACACATCTCCATCGCATAGACATGATCAGGTTGTTGATTGTGGCCTGTGGAATGTTGGTCCACTCCTCTTCAATGGCTGTGCAAAGTTGCTGGATATTGGCAGGACCTGAAACATGCTGTCGTATATGCCGATACAGAGCATCCAAAACATGCTCAAGGGTGACATGTCCAGTGAGTATGCTGGCCATGCAAGAACTGGGATGTTTTCAGCTTTCAGGAATTGTGTAGAGATCCTTGCAACATGGGGCCATGCATTATCATGCTGCAACATGAGGTGATGGTCGTGGATGAATGGCACAACAATGGGCCTCAGGATCTCGTCACAGTATCTCTGTGCATTCAAAATGCCATCAATAAAATGCACCTGTGTTCATTGTCCATAACCTACTCATACCATAACTCCACCGCCACCATGGCCATTCGATCCACAACAATGACATCAGCAGACCGCTCACCCACACAACGCCATACACGCTGTCTGTCATCTGCCCTATACAGTGAAAACCAGGATTCATCCGTGAAGAACACCTCTCCAAAATGCCAGTTGCTATAGAATGTGAGGATTTGCCCACTCAAGTTGGTTACGACGACGAACTGTAGTCAGGTCGAGACCCCGATGAGGATGACGAGCATGCAGATGAGCTTCCCTGAGATGGTTTCTGACAGTTTGTGCAGAAATTCTTTGGTTATGCTAACTGATTGTTGCAGCAGCTGTCGGGGTGGCTGGTCTCAGACAATCTTGGAGGTGAAGATGCTGGATGTGGAGGTCCTGGGCTGGTGTTGTTACACATGGTCTGCGGTTGTGAGGCCGGTTGGATGTACTGCCAAATTCTCTGAAACGCCTTCGGAGATGGGTTATGGTAGAGAAATGAACATTCAATTCACGGGCAACAGCTCTGGTGGACATTCCTGTGGTCAGCATGCCAATTGCACGCTCCCTCAAAACTTGCAACATCTGTGGCATTGTGTTGTGTGATAAAATTGCACATTTTAGAGTGGCCTTTTATTGTGGCCAGCTTAAGGCACACCTGTGCAATAATTATGCTGTCTAATCAGCATCTTGATATGCTACACCTGTGAGGTGGATGGATTATCTCAGCAAAGGAGAAGTGCTCACTAACACAGATTTCGTTTTTTTAGACAGATTTGTGAATATTTGAGACAAATAGGCCTTTTATGTACATAGCAAAAGTCTTAGATATTTGGGTTCAGCTTATGAAAAATGGGGGCAAAAACAAAAGTGTTGCATTTATAATTTTGTTCTGTGCATTTATTAATTTATATTCTGCTTTAATACACAAATGTAAGCAAATATGTTGTATGTATCTCTTTACATTTTTTAAAATGCATGTGTCTTTTTGGGACACTAAAGCATTGACTTTTTTGAGAACTAGTTAAATCTATTCTGTCTGTGCTCTGGTGCAATCGTATTGTGATCTATACTAGAGCTGCATATCTCTTTGAATACCCAGCATTTTATCCTTTTGAAACGCGTAAGTGATAAAAAAGAAATCTGTCTTAATGCAAATAAAGAGTATTCTGTAAATACAGCATAAGGACATAAGAGTGCAGCACACTTTATACAATATGAAATCCTACTAATTCCCCAAGCATCCACCGGCTTCCATAGCCTGTTTATAGCAGCTGTCCACTTCAATTACTTGCTAATATTGGTTGACTGCAATGAGACACTACAGACAACCAGTTATGGACCCGACAGCCTTACAGGCTCTGGTACAACTGCACCACTAGTAGTTTTACCTCTGAATCTAACATGGTATTTACAATTCTGACATAGCATTCTTTAAAAACATTGCCCTGCGCTGAATTCATGCATTTGCCTCCTGTTAAATTTTTTTGTGTAACAAAGTATTTGCAAAAAGCATGCCTTGCCTTACTGTAGCCTTAAAATTCTATTTTAATTGGTCTTTAAATATTTGAATTCTGAAGTGATGTGGAATATTTCTCTTAACCCAATCCAGGTATCTTTATGGCTTTCCTGCCCTAGGGAAGCTGCAAGTCAAATTCAATCCACACACAGTCAAGTTACTCTTTTGTCATATACTGTTCTTAGTTTTTGTGACAATTATTTATTTACTTATTATGATAATGGAGGAGTGTAGAAACTGGCCTCCTGTCCACTGACTATGGGCCATAAACAAAGACCCTGTTTGGAAGTTAAATCTCCCCAACCGCCATTAGTAGCTTGCCCTGGGTGCCCCTGGTTCGGCACTTTTCCTTCATGCAAATGGAACCGAAAGCTGGCTCCCTGTCAGCCTTTACGTGAACTAAACTCATGAATAGTCCCAGAGGTACTTAGTCGTGACTGCAATGGAACTAATTTCGGCATGAGGTGACTGTGTGGTTCCCAGACAACTTGTTTTGCGGTTTTGAACCACTTTGAAATATGCCAGAAGAGCGCTTTTTGAAAGGAAGGTGTCTGAGAAGAAGGGGAACAAACTCTACCAAAGAGCCAAGTTGAGCACCCCGTATTGCGGTCACAGGAGCTCCCAAACCTTGACCAGCAAAAGCACCAAACGCCCTGAACTGTTTTGGGCATAGGACCATGTGTGCGGCAAGTCAGAACTTTAACACTGTGGCGTTTCTCCTACACTACATGATCTGAGCGCTATTTGGAGAACTTGGGCACTCATATCAGGTCTATCTAACAATATAATATTTGTGAGAGTTCCTCTATATCTTATATGCGTTTTTATGTATTTCATGCTAACTAAGAAATCCATGGGCGTGTTGTGGGAGTGTTCTGGGCATGTTGTTGGAGTGTTAGACTGTATCCCTGATGTGTATAAAAGCAGGCCAACTGGCCAGAATAAATTATTCCTGTTGTATCCTTCATCATGTTATGGCTAATGTTTGGGTAGCTCAGAGCTTTAATCGCTGCTTCATTTAGGATTTGGGAGAACTATAGCGGATATACTCAGTTAGAGTATAAGGGATTCGTTACATTGGTGGCAAGTGGCGGGATTTTTCTCCCAAATGGATATCCTAAACCAAGAAGTGCAGTGAAGGGTCCAGCAGCATCTGTCAGAAGAGGAACTCGGGAGATGGAGCGAGCTAGCCCCCGGCCAGCATCACCATGTGAGGAAGAGTTTCAAAGAGATATGTTATGGGAGCTTTGGCATGAGGACCTGGAGTGGATGTGAGGTTCATTGGGAGGGAGACCCCTCAGTTCGGAACAGCGCAAATAGAAACAAGAAACAATGTGGTACCTTTCCTGGGAAAGCAGCCTCTTAAAGAGTGGTCATGGAACTCCAGTGCCTGGTCTGGCTGACATTGTGGCTGGACAAGGCAAACTGGGCGCTACAGTGGTACTTGGTACAGAGATGCCCTTGCATGACTGATGGTGATATGCCAGATAGAGATGACTACAACGGCCCTGGTCTCTCATGGGAGGCATTGGAGGAAGACGGTGACTTTGGTAGCACAGAGGAGTCTTGGTATTGGGACATCCGAGAATACCGAGTTCCCTACTGCAGACCAGAACACTGCTCTGATCACGTACAGCTGGACCAGTGCCTTATGCAAGTCTGAGTTTTAGAAGTTCTCTACTGCAGACCAGAATACTGCTCTGATCACGTACAGCTGGACCAGTGCCTTATGCAAGGTAGACAATGGAGGACATTATCAACCCTTAATACTTGATGCTATAATTTTATTGTATTTTAACTACTTGTGTATTTTTTAAACAATGTATCTTTAACCACTATTTCTTTGTCATTGTAACATACTTGGGCGTGCTTGTTCTTTGCTATATGTGTGTGAATATGTATGTATGTATGTGTGTATATATAATATATATCTGTGTGTGTGTTTATGTTTATTCATACATACATATATTTTGTATTTTTTCTCGTTCTGCATGCTGAAGCTAGTTGTTCCCTGCTCTGCTCATCATTGTTGGTTTGTTAACTTAAATGTTATTCAGCTATCTGCTTATCTCTAAAGACTTTCTTTGGTATTTCTGCTCTGCCCCCCGCCCTTATTTTATTGATACCCACCCGAATGGTTGCGCTTGACCAATCCTTACCTCCTCTGTGCATCTCCATTCCATAGTTTTATTGCAGGCCTTTTTTGATCCTATCCTCTCTGTCTTCCACAGTCTGAGTTTTAAACGTTCCCTAATGCAGACCAGAACACAGCTCAGAGGCAGTGTAGGCATCCTTCTCTCCCCTCAATGTACATTTCAACCTATCCTCCCTGCCCCTGCCCTTTCCTTTACTTCCTTTGAAGTTCAAACTGTCCACCTTTTTAAGCATTGCCATCATCTACCGCCCCTCCCCCCCACCCCCGGTCATCCCAGGATATTCATTGAATGCTTTTCTACCTGGCTACCCCATTTTCTCTCCTCTAGCACTCCCTCCCTTATACTTGGGGACTTTAACATCCCAATCAACAACCTCAACTGCCCTGATACCTCCCGTCTGCTCTCTGTAACCTCCTCCTTTGGCCTCACGCAGTTGTCTACTTCAGCAACCCACCCAGCAGGAAACACTCTTGATCTCATCTTCACCAATTTCAGTACCACCTCTAATCTCTCCACTGTTCCATTTCCTTTGTCTGACCACCATCTGCTAACATTTGACATCAGCATACCCCATACCCAAATCTCAACACTCTCAATTCTCCAATCTCGCAGAAACCTCAACTACCTTGATCTCCACCAAACTCCAAACTCTCCTTTTTATACCCATTTCAAATCTAACTTGCTCTAACTCTGCAACCTCACTCTACAACTCCACTCTCTCCTCTCAATTCAACATCATGGCACCTCCTACAATTAAATGCAGCAAGCACCCCCAATTACAACCCTGGCACACCAAGCTGACCCGTTATCTCCAAAAATGTTCTAGAACTGCTGAACGCTGCTGGAGAAAGTCTCACTTTGCATCTGACTTCCTCCACTATAAATTTGTGCTGCTCTGATACAGCATGGCTCTTTCCGCTGCAAAAGTAAACTACTTTAACACCCTCATAAGTACACTGTCCCATTAACCAAAACACCTATTTCACACTTTTGATGCTCTAATTCACCCTTTCACTCCCCCTCCTTCTACCACCTTGACCGTCATAAACTTTGCTTCTCACTTCACTGAGATCTCTACAATCAGAGAAGAGATCTCTAATCTCTCTCCTTCCCCTACCAATATATCACCCAACCCCACTCCATCCACCATTCTACACTCATTTGTACCTGCTACAGTAGAAGAGGTTTCTGTTCTGCTCCGTTCCTCCCGCCCCACCACCTGTTCCCTTGATCCTATTCCCTCGTTTCTCATCCGCGCTTTGTCTCCCTCTCTTGCTTTTCCTCTCACAAAAATGTTCAATCTCTCCCTTTCCTCTGGCACATTTCCCTCACCCTTCAAACATGCAACTGTAACCCCAATTCTGAAAAAGCCCAGCCTTGATCCCAACTCCCCATCCAACTACCGCCCTATCTCGCTACTGACATATTTTGCTACTGCCATTTGCCTCCAAGATCCTTGAGAGAGCTGTGTACACCAGACTGACTGACTTTCTTGATCCAACTCTCTGCTTGACCCCCTTCAGTCTGGATTCCACACTGGTTATTCTGTCGAAACGGCTGTGACTAAAGTATCCAATGATTTAACTGCTGCCAAATCTCTTAGCCATTTCTGTATCCTAATTCTCTTTGATCTTTATGCTGCCTTTGACACTGTTGATCATCAACAGCTTCTCCACATTCTCCATAATTTTTGTCTATGGGATACTGCTCTCTCCTGGTGCTCCTCCTACCTCTCCCAGCTCTCTTTCAGTGTTTCTTTTTTTGAATCTGCCTCTTTCCCCCCAACCACTCTCTGTCGGTGTTCCCCAAGGTTCAGGCAGCATCACAGGGTGAGGAGATTGTTGGTCCCTCATCCCAGCAAAAGGCAGCATCACCGGGAGTTGTGACATCCAGTCTCATTCCCCAGTGCAGTGTACCAGGCAGGGAGAAGAGACAACCAGACTGTCTCCCCAGCGGCAGACAGAGTTCCTGGGAGAGGAAATTTTTGGTCCCTCTCACCAGCAGCAGGCATCCCAAGGAGTGGAGACAACCAGTCCCATTCCCCAGCAGCAGTACATACAATAGGGAGCAGATTGTTTCTTCCTTCCCCCCCCCCCCCTCAGCAACAACATGGTGCCTCAGGAGTGGATTATAGCAGTTACCCTTCCCTGAATGTATAACCTGGAGCTTGGGGCAGCAGGCCCTCTGAGTCACCACATCTTATGGAAAAGGCCACCAGACTAACACAGACCCAGGCTGATTGGAGGTCTGGGGTGTGGTTAGTCTCCCCAGGAGGGGGAAGGTATGTGACAAACACTCCTTACCCTGGACGTTTGCCACAAATTCATGGAGGATTGTAGAAGCTGGCCTCCTGCCCACCGACTATGGGCCATGTACAAAGACCCTGTTTGGAAATTAAATCTGCCCAACTACCATTAGTAGCTTGTCCTGAGTGAACCTGGCTTGGCACTTAACCTTCATGCAAATGAAACTGAAAGCTTGCTCTCTGGTGGCCTTTCGCGTGAACCAAACACACAAATAGTCCCAGCAGTACTTAGCATGACCAGTATGGAACTTCATAATTCCATAATTCCAAGGTGTTTTCAGCAGGAGGACTTTGTGGGTTCCCAGTCACCTTTAGCGAGTCTTAGCCGTGAATTTTATGGAACTTTTTTCGGCATGAGGTGACCGTGCGGTTCCCGAACAAGTTCGCAGTTTTGGACCACTTTGAAATACGCGAGGAGAGCGCTTTTCGGAGGGAATTAGCACTACAATATCAAATGTTGCCATGTTTTTATTGAACACACCATGTAAACATTCACATTCTTTGTGTGTTATTAGTTTAGGCAGACTGTGATTGTCTATTGTCATGACTTAGATGATGATCAGATCACATTTTATGACCAATTTGTGCAGAAATCCATATCATTCCAAAGGCTTCACATACTTTTTCTTGCAACTATATATATACATAAATAAATAAAAGAATATATAAGAATATTGTAGTGCTAATTCCCTCCAAAAAGCGCTCTCCTCGCATATTTCAAAGTGGTCCAAAACTGCGAACTATCTATCATTCCAAAGGGTTCACATACTTTTTCTTGCAACTGTATATATATATATATATATATATATATATATATTATTATTATTTTTTTATATGTCACATTGATATTGAGGAAGACCTGAATGGGTTGAAACGTTGTGTGATGTAATATTCAAATAAACACCATTGTATATATTGAAAGACCTCAGAGTGCACCTTTTTCATCAAAATTTTGTATATACTACAACGCGGGAAAAAGACAATGTGAGGCTAAGTGCCAAGTTTCGCTATGACTATATATATATATATATATATATATATATATATATATATATATATATATATATATACACACACACACATATATATCTATATATATATATATATATATCTAATAGAGAGCGTCCTAATAATCATGGTCATTTTACTCAAAAAAGGAGAATATTTATTGCCACTATTTTTTTTTTTTTTTTGGTTTGCTTGTTTTATTATCATTTTGGCCACACACCTTTGATACCTGTCTCATGCCCTGTGTATAACACAGTCTACACGAAGAATGCCTGACACTTCAACACATAAAGGATGCAGAAAATGAGGAGGTTCCATGGCAAGACAAACCTCTGCATGGGGTGTAAGGCAAGACTAAAAGACAGCACTGAGGCATTAATCCTAGCAGTACAGGAACAGGCACTCAGCACCAGATCAATAGAAGCAGGAGTCTACCACACTAGGCAAACTGTGCAAAGAGACCTATGAGACAATCCAGCACATAGTAGCCAGATACAAGATGCTAGCAGGTATACATTGATATACACAACCAAGTTGCTGGGATTGTGGACTGAAACATCTGCTCTGAATATAGGCTGCACCTGTCTAAGTCCAGACAGGAGATACCACAAAGGGTAGTTGAGAATGACAAGGCTCAGATCCTGTTGGACTACCAGATCCAGACAGACAAGCAAGTACTGTTATTGTGGTAGTTGACAAAGAACTGAAGACTGCAGTCAGGTAAAATGTGGCAATACCCAGTGACTATAACATCAGGAAGACCGAACATGAGAAGATAGTCAATTACCAAGGGTTTAAAGAAGAGCTAGAAAGGATGGGGAACGTTAAGGTAGCAGTCCCAGTTGTGAAAGGAGTACTTGGGACTGTGACACCCACGTTGGGGAGGGACTTAAACAGATTCTAGGTGAGACATCTGAGATTGCTGTCCAGAAGAGTGCAGCTTTAGGAACAGCTAAGATACTGTGCAGAACCCTCAGACTCCCAGGCATCTGGTAGTGGACCCAAGAATAGCGCATACTTATACCACCCAGAAAGGGTAAGAAAATATTTATATATATATATATATATATATATATATAATCAAATAGAATGGCTGCACTCACGGATTTCCAATAAAAAATAACTTTTATTCAGATTCCCATAAAAAAAATCGACGTTTCAGTCCAGCCTGTGGACTTTCATCAGGATTACCAATACATTGACAATAATTCATCTTATATAAAGGATGCAATAATTATAAAATTAATAATAACTCACCCCAGGTGCCATTCGTGCTGAGACCGGCGTTCTTGCCACGAAAGTGCGCATGCTACCAGCTGACATGGAGATCGCGTTTGTTGTATAGCGTCTCCATGTCAGCGACGGTAGTATCACGTGATGACGTCACATAATAGGGCGTGGCTTACCCGCGCATGCGCACTTTCGCGGCAAGAACGCCGGTCTCAGCATGAATGGCACCTGGGGTGAGTTATTATTAATTTTATAATTATTGCATCCTTTATATAAGATGAATTATTGTCAATGTATTGGTAATCCACAGGCTGGACTGAAACGTCAATTTTCTTATGGGAATCTGAATAAAAGTTATTTTTTATTGGAAATCCGTGAGTGCAGCCATTCTATTTGATTATATGGATGTTGAAGCCCAGGCTATGCACCCGGTTTGGAAATTCTAGGAGCCTGTGTGCAAGGTACAGTTTGATTTTTTATATATATATATATATATATATATATATATATATATATATATATTTGTGCATGGGGCAACAAAAGCCATAACTGGTACTTGATACCTTGCCATACATGTAGAAATATGCAACATTCGGCTGTGGTGTGTCGAAACTGACGTATTGGTAGGCCTGTAAATAAAGTGAGCAAAAGATGTGTCAAAATATAATTTATTATCAACATCATTACAACATAGAATGTTAAAACGCTAAGTGTTGGAACGCTTGTCGAATTTCCTTCTCTGGTTGAGGAATGTATCGACAGTAGGCTGTACATTTCCAGAACCCCAATTACTTAATAATATGGGCAGGAATGTTCCTGTTGGAGGCTGCAGAGGCCACTCTTATCTTGAAGGAGTGTCCAGAATAATGTAGGGGATTAAGACCTAGTCTCAAGAACAGGATTGTAACATAAAGCATGAACTTGCTTGTAGTGAGAATGACCCCCTTTAAGGTAAGTAAAGGTTGACTTGGGGTTGATTGTAATTTGCCTAGATATGTATCTAATGACTTTACTGGACACCGTGTATTAAAGGTAGGGTAATAAGGAACTTTTACCATTTGACCTGGTTGACTGCTTTTAGTATGTTGTAGAGAGAGTACATTGTGGTCTTGATGTTTGATGAGTTGTGATATTTGAAGGCATGAACCTAATTCAGAAGTGTTGATGGTAGAGAATTCCCTAGGTCTAAGGAACCCATAAAAAGCTAAGTATATAGCAGATTTTAAAGTTTTATTGGTCTTTGGTTTGAATGGTGAAGTGTCCACAATATCTGATAGAGACCTGAATAAATTCCCATTTATCGGCAATCTGAGGTGTTTGTGGTATACCTCTGAATCCCTTTTAATATAATTTTAATTTGATAAGAGGATAAGAAAGTTTGTTTGTCTGGAAATAGTGTGAGCATGGAATGTTGTAATAGTATGATTGTGTTTTAAGGTGGCAAAAGGAAGTGAAAGTCACTACAGATTCCATAGAGAAAGGTTCTACCACATGAAATTCTCTAGTAAACCTCACAAAAATATTGAAAGCTCTTTTGCATGACCATTTTGTGTTGTCAGATGAAGAGTACTGAGCCAGAACTCTGCCATGCGCCAGGAGTTGGCCTAATCCATGATGAGGTCTTGAAACAGAGGGGCCAAAAATTGCTATTGGAGAGTCACTGGGGTATAGTTGGAGGGATTCCTGAAAACGGAAGTAGGATAAATGGTCAGCTGCCCTGTTGTGAATACCGGCGACATGTGAACACAAGATAAAGAATTGACGAATTGCTGCTAACCAAGTTAATCGTCTAACAAAACTCATGATAACGAGAGAAGGGGATGTTCCAATGCTTGGAAGGTAGTTATCCCCAGAGACACCACAAGGTGAGGATGAACATGTGAAAGTATTTCTTTATGTTACCCGAAAATGGATTCCTTCCTTATCTTTACTTATTAATTTGTGAAGCCTTCTATTGGATAGCCATCCCCTTGACACAGCTGATACCACTCATTTATGTGTAAGTGACACTTAATAATAATTAATTATACTGATTGATTATTTTTTAATTATATTAATACCTATAAATAGTGTGTTGTGTGTGCAGTTGAAAGCTTGATATAGACCATGTAGGTTGAAACATTGCGATGTGGCTGTGGGTTTAAATAAATTGCCTTTTGTTGAATTTGGAGTGCCTGGATCTTTCTACATTTTCTACAGTCATGATACCTGTCAGATTGACTCACCTTTTTTGACACTGGCCTCTCATACTTGTGTTATTTATGTGACATGAAAGAGGTGCATGTGCCCCTTGCACCTGCCTCAAATTATTCTAGCATAATTTCATACGTGTCTCACTTAAACTTTGCATTTATTTTATACAGAGACACACTGCTTTATTTCAGACCTAATTAAACCTACATCAAATCTGCAATGTCATTCATGAGTCTTTTAGAGTCACAGAAATTACACAGATGAATTACTACAGATATAGGGATATTAAAGCTTCCACTTGTCACCTGACCTTTGCCCTGTTGTGGTTTCCCTTGTTGTGATCTGAGAACATGGTCATTTGCATATATGATTCATGATTTATTGATCTTTAGCTTGTCTCAACTATTTTTGTCTCAACCATTTTCCTTCCTATACCCATGGCTTGTTTATCATTAATTTGTACTTTTGTAATCTTTGACCTCAACTTGTGTTTTTGACTGCTATTTCTCTGCCTTTTTACACATTAGGCCAGCCCACCTCTAAGAAAGGGTAATACGTAGCTTATTCCCTTATTCTATTCTACATTGTGACGTGTGACTAATTATGCATGTTGCATTGATTGTGTGGCCTCTTGACAAAGAGATTTGTAGGGTGTTGTTATTCACCTGGGTCACAAAAGTTTTAATTTCTGATTCTTGATCCTCAGTAGATACCTCCAGGTCATTTACACATGCACATATAACTGAAATTGCAGAGGTCAGACCCCGTTTTGGTGATTTTTGACGGGATAGATTTATCCAATGCACTCTGAATCTTGGCAATATTGTCCCTTGAGGATATGTTTTGTAACATATGGAGAGCAAAAAATAAGGCACAAGAGAGTACTGAGAACGGACAGCAGCTGAAATAGCCTGCCCTTCGGTGGGCCCCCGCTCAGATCTCAAGCTGGTTTTAGCTCATCTTGTGCCATTATAGAGAGAACATATCTGACGCATATAAGACTGGTCCCACTCATACGGGCAGTCCAGATCCGAAATGCCAGCAAGTGAGACACAGCAACCCAAGACGTGGACTCCTTGCTCACAGTACTTAGAGGGATATTGGTTATACCTCACTGATGATACATTACAAGGTTGAAATGATTGTTTGGGGTTGCCGTATCTCTCGTGCAGAGGGAACTTGCTGGCATTTCGGATCTGGACTGTCTGTACGGGTGGGACCAGTTTGATATGTTTCAGATATGTTCTCTCTGTAATGGCATTTTGGATAGGGAGAATCACAATCTCAATCTGTTTTAAAAAAAAAAAAAAAACACCTCTCCATTGTTTAAAATCATCACACTGTAGCAATTAAGAGGTGGATGGAGAAGATATGTGGCTTAGAGCTTCAGTATCATGTGAACCTCATGCTATTTGCCACATGTTTATTTTTAGACCTAGATAATAGCCTTATTTTATTTTTAATCTGTTTAAACTAACTGATATCTGCTCAGGAGAGCTATAAACAAATTCATATTTACTTAAAATAGTCTACAAGTCTGTTATTCAGAAGGAAATATTTTTTGACATAGTGTTCCATTTTTGAGACAGATTTTCAATCTGAGTTCATACTAATCAGGTAAAAATGTATCCATGGAAAAGATATATAAATAGGTAGTGGAGTGGGTTTTTATAATGTTCAGTGTTCCAATATTTTTTAAAGTATACTTCACTGCAATTACTATGGACAGTCTTTGTTAATAGGGGTTGTTGTGGGTAATTTGCTTTGTAAAGTGTATTTAAAAAGGGTCTCTTGTTCATTTGTGGTTCATGTCACATTATCTCAAGATGTTCTTTTCACATTCTCGTCTCATCATATACCTTTTATCATTCACAAAATGTCCACTTCATTGCATCAAAAATTGGATAACTCTTAATATGTTTACAGAAAGCACTTGTGAAATTACACAATACAGCCTAATATGTATCAGTTATTGCTACTCAAAGCTTTCCTGAAGAATATTTTTGAGAAATAGATTTAAAATCAGTTAGCTACTCAATTAAAAAAAGTATGAGATGTATTTTTCCGTATTGAATAAACAACTGCAAAAAAAAAAAACTTGCTTCAATTAATAATATTAAAATAATTGTGATAAACAAGCAAAATAAAATATACATTCATAAATGAACAAGTGCAGTTTTATGATAATACGAATTCTAGAAAATAAGAGGTGAATCAAATGTATTTAATTTACTTAATTCTAGCAATAACTCATTCAACTGAGTTAAATGTATACATCTATGTACAGTAAATATGTATATTTTTTTTATTTGTATGTATATGATTGCATGTTTGTAATCCAAAGCATCTTGCAATACTTACTTATTGGTGTTTCTTCACATTACATCAATACTTCAATTTATTATAGAAACTGAAGAAAAGTTGGCCAGGGTGGTTATCCAAATATAGAAGGAACAGAAAAGGGGGTAACCCTAGGGTAATGAAACCAAGAGAGAAAAGGGATCTGTCCCTATAATAGAAAAGTACTAAAAATCTCGAAAATACTTTCGATTATTGATACCAAAAAACGTTTCCTATAGATGAACTAACCCTAAAAAGATAATATAGTGATAACTGGCTGTCTAACTCAGACAGAAAGAATAAACAATATAAGGTGCATGGGGCGTACAAATAGGGGATAAGGGGAGTGAGGAAAGACACAAGACAAAATTAGTCACAAGAGTTCAAACAAATGATTTGGAGTGAGGTTGATGGATCCCTTTTCTCTCTTGATTATAGAAACTGTTATCATAGCATAAAACACTTAAAAAAAAAAAAAAAATATATATATATATATATATATATATATTTCCTGGCTATTCATGGCAGCATTTAACTAATGGGTTAGCTCCTCCCTCCAGTCAATATGACAGGAAAAAAAAATAAATAATTAGGTTGGCAGGTATACCTCCATCAGTCCCTGCACCTCAGTCTTTTTTTTGTCCTCTTAGCTTTAGGACAGTTCCTCTTGGAATTTTATTCTGTAACTTTTTTTTATTTTTTCTGATTGCTCACCTGACTATTTTTTTAGTCCCTATCCTTTATGAGGTCAGCCTCCCTCTCCAGGAAGCTCCAGGTACATGCAACCTACCTCTAAGCAGATGGGGACTCCCAGAGAGTGCAGAGATTAGTTCCCTCTGCATACACCTTCTACTGGCAGCTGCCTTGGGATTCGAGCCTTACAGACTCCTTTTTAACCTTGGAGGGCTAGGGCAAGCTGCAGGACGTCGGTTTGCCGCACCATTTTCCCAGAACAAAATCTCCGATACGGGAGCATGCGTGCATGTGTGGCCGCGAAGAGGCCTTAGTTTGCCAAATTCAAAAATGGTGGTCAGGGTGTTCATGGTCTAAATGGGCATGCATAAACATTTAAAGGCACGGAAGCACAAAATTTAAATGTAAATACCTTTTTACTAGTTACTCTTGTCGGTTAGCAGTGGTTCTGGCAGTTTTTGGCTCTCTTATCTGCTTTTTCGCATGCTCTGCAGGTAAGAAGAATGTATTTAGCAGTGGTAGCCTAAAGACTTCCAGGGGAAAGAATCCTACGTCTTCCTTTCACTCCCGAAAGCAGTTCTGAAGGTGTCAATTCTCAGGAACTGGTAGACGCCAGACTATTGCGGTTCCAGGATGCCTGGGACATAATTCTGGATATGTGGGTAAGGGTATAGTCTCATCAGGCTACACCCTAGAATTTGAAGATGAAATGCCCCATCCTCAATTTATCAGAACAAGAATCTCAGCCAATCCTCAAAAGAAGAAAGCCTTAAAGCGGCACTGTTATGCTGAACTTACCTTTCTTTTTTTTTAATTTTTAAAAGTGCATAAAACTACAATACCATTTGAGAAAGCCTATATTGGTAAAATGTGCTGTGGAAATGAGATATTGATATATTTTCTAGTTAGTAAAATGTCTATTTACTCCTTTCACTGAAATCAGTATATAAGCTATTCATGCATATTTAGACAAAATGGCCGCTAGAAGCTTCTAACCCCTCCCTCCCTATAACACCGACTAACTACCTCGTGCACCAAGATGGCGCTGGAATCTGGGGGAGACCCTCATGGTTCCAGTGACATCACCTTTAGTAGACAGAGCATTAAGAAGACCATTTAACACCTAACCAATTATTGATGTATTATTTCATGTTATCTCTGACAATGCTTATGATGTAATTCTGCTTTAAAAGGGACCTGCCGTCCCCTCTGAATAAACATTCCTCAAGTTATTCAACAACCTGAAACCTGTATCTGGTGTGAATTACTTCAGGGAGCATGCACACATTGTTTTCTTAATTTGGCCAGGGGCAGATACACAAAGAATAATCAATTTATTGATTGATTTTTCCATTTCAATTGGCGCCCAACGTGGGGCCACCGGATTTGCCGGTTCGGAGGGCCAGAAACCAACGGACCGGAGCGGACCTCTGGAAAGTGGGACAACCGGAGCCTGATCACCTCCATAATACAGCCGTTGTCTGTGTTATTCTCCTGTTTTGTGTCGGTCTGTCTCTGTGTCCACTTCCGGCTTCCAGAAGGCTACAAGAGACAGGTAATAACTCATCCAGTGTCCCTTTTTAATGAACCTGTCGATTGTCTCTCTGCCTCCTGTGTGTATGTATGAATGGGTGTGACAGCCGGTTCTTTTATAATTTTAGCTTGACTGCCTAGCGGGCAGGGGACGCATACAGCCGGTAAGGGGCTGGGTACAACCCGGGTAACAGGGTTGGGATATCGAGTACAGCCGGTAAGGGGCTGGGTACAACCCGGGTAACAGGGTTGGGATATTAAGTACAGCCGTTAAGGGGCTGGGTTACAGCCCATGGAAGGCTGGGTACCGCCTAGTAGAAGGTGGGGTTTTGTGTCTTCATTGTAGACCCGGTAAAAGGTCGGATTACAGAGTTACAGCCTAGTGAGGAAGGCTGGAGTTGTCACAATTTACTGTTTGGTGTATGTTGTTTTAACATGTACATGGCCATATTGCTCTATGTCATTTTGTGGTTTCTGTTTAACTGCTGTTACAGTGTGGGTACCCTCGGTGTGTGCGTGTGTGCGTGTGTGTCGTGTGGCTGGTCCTGGATTCTGGGGTTTACACTCATCTTTATGTGTGTGATTTCTGCAAATGCCTTTTGGTTAGTGTTGCCACGTTTATCTTCTCCTTTGTTCTCTACCTCTCCTGTGTCTGTTGCCCAGAGCTGTGTTAGTCACCCACGCTCGCTCGCTCCGGTTCGTGGCCACCATTTTGGGTGGGCAGACCCTCGTGACTAGTCTACGTTTGGGGAAGACGCACGGGGCTCAAGTCCTCGTGGCAGTTGAGCACTGTAGACATTCCTACTTCTTCTTCTCTATATATCTGTCCCTTACATGTGGCTCTCTTTGTTTGGTTAGGATGGGGCAGGAACATGCTAGACCTGCTAAGGGATTCTTGGCTTGTGATATTGTAACAGAAAGAGCAGGGGAGGATGCAATGTTGAAAATTAAAAAGATAGCCAAGGTATGTGGTTTCCAAATGTCGCCTAGTTGTAGGCTGCAACCTGAGTTCTGGAGGAAACTGCTTGTAGATAAGGAGGGTCTGTTGCTGGACAATGGGTTGACAAAAGCTGTAGAAGCTTGGTATCGGGTCGCTAGAGGTCTCAAACGGGAGGGTTGGACAGAGGAAGAGTTAGACTTTGAGGGACAAACTATTTACGTGTATCCCCGAAATGTTTGTAATGATGATGTATCCCCCACTGCTTCCCGACCACCGCCCTATGATGGCGCCCAGAACGTGATAATTAATTACCACCCAGCTTCTCCCGTTACCGCCCAGACGTCACCCCCTGTGACCCTGTCATCGCCCCTTCCCCCAGTCACCCCCACCGATGTCCCTCCACTCCCTCCACCTCCTTGCCCTCCGCCCCTCCCACCGTTTTTACCTGTTACTACCTCAGCGCTCCCTCCCCCCATTCCAGATCCTGCCCCGTCAGCTCCTGATTTACCTCCCGATGTCCTTACCCCGCCCCTTCCCTTTACTATCTCGACCGTCCTGACTTCTTCTTCTCCGTCTCCTTCTCCTTCTTCTCCTCCCACTGGCCTTTCATCTCTTCTCTCCGCCCTCTCAGCCTTAACTCATCCTACTATTCCGGCCCCTCCTGACCCTATCCCTCCCCCTGCACCTGCAGATTCTTCTTCTCCTCCACCCCTCCCTACTGACTTCTCATCTCTTCTCTCCACTCTCACAACTCTAGCCCATCCCACTGTCCCCACCCCTACAACTCCTATTCCTCCCCCTACATCTGCCAGATGCTAGATGCTTCTCCTCCCTCTCCTCCTACTGACCTCTCATCTCTTCTCTCTGCCCTCTCAGCCCTAAACCGTTCTACTAACTCCACCCCTACCACTCCTATCTCTCCCCCTACAACTACCGACTCTCCTTCTCCTTCCTCTCCTCCTATTGATCTTTTGTCCCTCCTCTCTGCCCTCTCTGCCTTAACCCACCCTACCATTCCCACACCCACTATCCCTGTCCCTCCCCCTGTATCCTCTGGTTCTTCCTCTTCCCCTCTTCATACTGACCTTTCATCCCTTCTCTCTACCCTCTCAGCCCTGACCCATCCTACTACTCCCGCCCCTACCACACCTACTCCTCCCACTCCATTGTCTTCATCTCCTCTTCCTACTGACCTTTCACCTCTTCTCTCCGCCCTTACGGCTCTAACCCGCCCTGCTGTTTCTATCCCTCCTACTCTTCTCCCTTCCCCTACCACCTCTGATTCCTCCCTTCCTTCCGCTGACCTGTCGTCATTCCTCTCTGTCCTCTCCTCCTTGGTTCGTCCCACTACTCCTGTTCCTCCTACTACACCTCTCGATGCTACAGCTACGCCCCAACCCCCTACTCCGGGTCCTCCTGATCCGCCTTCCCCTTCCCCACTACCCCCTGATGCCTCTGATCCAATCTCCGCTCTAGCCCATGTCTTAAATACTCACCTGTCACCTGCCCCCACCCCTGCCCCTTCCATGGCCCTGGTTCCCTAAACTCCCCCCGTGAGTACCAGTTGCCCACTCATGGTGGTCGGTTCCGATGAGTCAGTGACTTCGGACCAACCCTATGCGATGGGTGTCTCCCCGCCAGCCTCAGGTTTCCATCCAACCACGTCACCCATCAAGGGACTCCGGACCCCTGCCACTCCGGCCGTCCCAGCCCCCGCCTCCCCCGATGCTGCTTCCCTTCGGGGCCCCGTTACTCCCGGGGAGGTTGATGTAGAAGAGCATGGTCCACTCCACTGTCGGAGTAATAGACTCCCACGGAGACATATCATCTCCGGAGTGCATCCCCAGGCATCCCCTGGTGCTGACGGTGCACCACCTATGTATGTCACATTTAACCCCTCACAAGCTGCCACCTTGGTTACCTCCCTCCCTGACCCAGAGAAACATCCGATGCCCTTCTTCCGTAGAATGGCTCAGATTCGCAAAACCTACTCCGCTGCATGGAGGGATCTTTTTAGCTTGTATGAAATAAAAGCTGGTGATGCCTACTGGCCAATAATGGCGAGGAGTTTCAGTGATGCTCCTCTTACCACTGATACAGACTTTCAATCCGGTATTACGTTTTGTGAGCAACTCCGTGCTTGGGCACAAGACAAGCTAGCCGACCAGGCCACGTGTATAAATGACATTGTTCAGGACAAGCTTGAGTCAGTTGAGAAATATCATTCACGTCTAACCCAGACTTTCTCAGACTTAGGGTTTAGCACTTATAACAAAGCACACACCCAGATGTTGTCTGCAGCCTTTGTGGCTGGATTAAAGGAACACATCCGCAAAGGTTTAATCCTATCACGCCCTGAGTATAGAATCATTCCCCTTGACACCCTTTTGTTAGTTGCTAAGGGTCTAGAGTCAGTGTTACAACCTACACAGAGGAGGGCTAGCCCACTGATGTTTACCACCACAACACCTATCACAGGACCTGCCCATGCCACCCAAGGCTACGTGCCACAGACCCCTACTCCCTCACGGGACAGGACTCCCACGGCAACCAGGACCTGTTATAATTGCCACCAAGCCGGCCACATCTGGAGGGAATGTCCCCGCCCAAGGTTGTTCCGGCCACTACTTCCCCGGTTTTCTAACCCTTCAGCAGCTGCTTATGGTTATCTCCCTCCGGGTTACTTCCAACCACCACCCCCTCCCCCAGTGCCACATTTTCCGCCACCTGAATATTCTCAGGCTCCACCACCACATGCAGATGTTCGTGCTTACCCTCCAGCTCCTGCTGATGGGTTTGACATTGATGATTTCCAAGAGGGTCGACCCATCCCTAGACAGAACCGTACCGCCCGCCCTGCCATGCAGGCAGGCCTCCCTGCCACCTCCTCACGCCGGTATAACGGCCCTGACCAGGCTCATTTAGATTTGTTGCAATAGGTAACCGGCAAGCCTGTGTCAGCCATGGCAGTGTCTACAGGGGATGAGGGTGGGCCACTAGCCACTGTAGTTCTACCCGTAGAGGGTCATCCCACTACATTCCTAGTTGACACAGGTGCAGCTCATAGCGTTCTTAGAGAACAAGACCTGCCTGACCCATCCTTCCTGTCAGATACTGATGTCTCCTGTGTTGGAGTTGACGGTACCCCCCCGTAATAGCCCACTCACAAAGCTCCTCCATGTGGGGTCAGATATCCTCTCACGTTTTGTTGTCTCTTCAACGTGCCCCATTAACCTTTTGGGTGCTGATGTCCTGTCTCGGCTGCAATCTTCCATAACCTTTAGTGCAGACGGCCAAGTTCAGTTACATACACCCCAGTCACGGAAAGATACTTCAGTACTTTGTTCCCTCCCCATACTATTACATCTCACATCTCCCACAGGGGAATCAAGGGTCCCTCATGCCCACAGTGCTCTGGACAAGATTCCTACAAAGCTCTGGTCCACTGGTCCATATTGGACGCCATAAAGTTCCCCCCGTTGTGGTCACACTACTGCCAGGAGTGGCCCCTCCCCGCAGACCCCAATATCCACTGAAACCCGCACAGGCCCTCGCTATTTCCAAACAAGTGGAAAGTCTCCTTGCAAAAGGTGCCCTTGTCAAGTGTGTGTGTCACCATGCAATACCCCCTCTTCCCTGTCAAGAAGAAAACTGAAAAGGGATAACCTGATCAGTACCGTATGGTTCAGGATTTACGTGCTGTTAACGAAGTGACTGTCAAAGATACTGCAATTGTTCCAAATCCACATACTCTACTGTCCTAGGTTCCACCCGCAGCTACAGTCTTTACTGTTGTGGATCTGGCGAATGCCTTTTTCAGTGTGCCTCTTGACCCATCCTGCCAACACCTCTTTGCCTTCACCCACGAAGGTCAGCAATACACTTGGACTGTCATGCCTCAGGGGTCTCAAAATTCCCCCACTCAGTTTGCCCGCGCCATGTCAATGGTTCTGGAACCCTGGCAAAGGGATCATTCAGATGTAGTCTTACTCCAATATGTTGATGACTTACTTCTCTGTGCTGCTGATCTCCACACTGCTGAAGAAGGTTGCAAGGTCTCCAAATCAAAACTCCAGTGGTGCCAGCCCTCTGTGGTCTTCTTGGGACATTGTCTTTCCCATGGCACCCATCACCTCACCAAACAAAGGATTTTGGCCATCTTGAATCTACCTGCAGCTCATCAGTCTCTCCATGCTTTCTTAGGCCTCATCACGTATTGCAGGTCCTGGATTCCAGAAGCCTCCCAGCTAATGCAACCACTCTACGATGCCCTGAAGAGTGAGCCCTTTTTCCTTTCACCACAAGCTATTGCCTGTTTCACTGCCCTGAAGAAATCCATTGCTTCTGCCTTGCTTCTGCCTTGGGCCTACCGAACTATTAGCTACCCTTCAAGTTGTTTGTGTCTGTAAAATTGAGCCATGCTTCCGGTGTCCTAACTCAAAAACATGGCTCCAGACAGAGGCCCATCGGCTACTTCTCCTGCATGCTTGACCCCGTTGCCAGAGCTAGTCCCTCTTGCCTGAGGGCAGTGTTTGCTGCCAGTGCCTTACTGGATAAAACTAATGACTTTGTTCTCAGTCACACACTGACCATCTTGGCACCTCATGATATTTCTGCAATCCTTCAACAGGTTCAGCCTAAACATCTCTCTTCTCAACGCCATCTACGGTTGCAAACCTCTTTATTGTTACCTGACAACGTTACCCTTCAACACTGCTATTCGCTGAATCCGGCCACTCTTCTTCCACTTCCCAAGGGAGGGGGAGGGGGTTGCACAGTACTGGTACAGCATGGATGTCAACTCAGATGCCCGGATGGAATTTCAACTATCTACTCTTACACCTCCACATGATGTGCAACCAGAGAACTTGTTACACTGCACCCTGTGGTTCAAAGACAACCCAGGCCCTGATGTGGATAATGAAGAAGAACTATTTCAACTTGTGGAAATTCCCATCACATTGACAGACTTACTATGGGACTCCACAGGCAACATGGTCCTGCTGGTACACCTCCCAGAGGATGCATCTCACCTCTACCGTCATTGGGAGACCGCTGTCCCACACATATCCCTCACCAAGTCTCATGACATCTCATGGAAAGATTTAGGCCCAATGGCCAAGTCCTGGAGCACAACAACCCAGTACTGCAGTACAGCTGGATATCCTAGATACCACACAGACATTTGTGAAGACCTGCCTGCCATGGAACATGACTCAGAAACTCCCCATGATTGCTTTGAACAGATGAAGATGGAAACTACCCACTTACCAACTGTGCATGAGGCTGCTCTACTCAACCCAGACCAGACACTGTTTGTGGATGGTTCCAGATTTGCTGATGAACAAGGGCGATCTCACATCGGATATGCAGTTACTACAGAAAGCCAAATATTACAGGCAGCTGCACTTCAGCCAACTAAGTCAGCTCAAGAAGCCGAACTAACGGCCCTCACAGTGGCCTGTAAGCTATCCGAAGGTCTACGTGTTAATATTTATACAGACTCAAGATATGCCCTGGGAGTGGCACATGATTTTGGCCTAATTTGGAAAACTAGAGGATTTCTCACAGCACTGGTACTCCGGTGAAACATGGGGCAGCCATTGAAGAACTGATGGATGCTTTGGTGCTTCCTGCAGAAGTGGCGGTGTTAAAAGTAAAAGCCCATGGAAGACTAGATTCAGAGGAAGCACGAGGCAACCATTTGGCTGATCAAGCCGCCAAAGAAGCAGCACGACAAGTGGACAGAAGAGTGGCCACTGACACAATACCTATTTACACTATGCAGACATTACCTACAGATCTCAGACTTCTAAAAGAGCAACAAGCAGCTGCCACCCCTCCGGAGAAGCAAAGTTGGAAGAACAAAGGGGCTGTTCTCCGAGATGATGTTTACACCATCAATCTTGAGTTTTGCCTCCCCAAAAACATGTATCCAGCTGTTGTCCAATGGGCTCATGGGCCAGCCCATCTATCAAAACATTTGATGAACTCCCTGATTGATAAATACTTTGAAGCACCAGGCATTACTACTCTGACACAGAATTATTGTAGATCTTGTACAATATGTGCTAAATGTAACCCCGGGAAGATTGTTAAAACCGCACCTAACCACCTGGCTAAGCCCCAGTACCCTTTCCAGAGGATACAGATTGACCACATCCAGATGCCAAAGAGTGGACGTTATGAATATGCACTAGTCATTGTGGATATGTTGTCAGGATGGCCAGAAGCTTTCCCAGTGGTTAATCTCACTGCAAGGAACACAGCCAAACACCTTCTGACGGAAATTGTCTGCCGGTACGGAGTTCCAGAAGTGATGGAAAGCGACCAAGGAACCTCCTTCACTGCCTCATTGACACGGGAAGTCTGGTCAGAACTGGGGGTGACCCTTGCATTCCACACACCATATCACCCACAAAGTAGTGGTAAGGTAGACTGGTAGGCCAGAATGCTTAAGATGTCACAAGAAACTAACATGCCCTGGCCCGAGAGTCTTCCATTAGCATTATTTAGTGTAAAGTACACCCCTAGGGGAAAATACAACTTATCTCCCTATGAGATTCTGTTTGGCACGACACCACGGTTAGGTTGTTACTTTCCCCAACAACTCAAGATTCAGTCAGATGCTATGGTAGACTATGTAACTGCTCTTTCTCATGCCTTGACCAAAATCCATGCCCAAGTGTTTTCTTCTATTCCAGATCCTGAGTCGAATACAGGTACACACAAGTTGCTTCCTGGTGATTGGGTTATGGTCAAGAAATTTCTCAGGAAACACACCCTTGAGCCAAGATTTGATGGTCCCTACCAAGTGCTCCTAATCACAGCTACCTCAGTTAAACTGTCCGGGAAGAGTTCCTGGATACACGCCTCACACTGCAAGAAAGTGCCTGCTCCAGAAGAAGTTGTCCCTGCTGAGCTATGAATTTATTGTGTTTCTTGTGTTTTCCTATGCTGCTAGACTTTGCATGGGCCCAGCAGGTGGCCATAACCAAAGATAACCAGGTCTACACTTTCTGGTATAATTCTTCCAACAGATGTAGCTACTTTGATTACTGTGATATTGTTACTTGTACTTTCCCACAAACACAATATGCTGCTATATATAAGGATATACCCAGTAAAAAAGACCTATACATTTGTGTGACTGGAGGGTCCTGGGGACATCATTGTAGTTCATGGAAGGCGGCTGGGTGGACTACGGGTAGACCATGGGGCTATAGGCCCCAGAGCGTCCTAGACAGAATTGACAAAGACGGAAAACCCCTACTCTCCAGAATGACCTTAAGTAAACCTATTGGGTCAACACCCATTAAACTCACACTGAACATAGAGCACCCTAGTCCAAAGGATGCGGGGGAATATGTAATGGGCATGTACTGGAGGGGAGGTGGCTCATACAACAAATTGGGGACATTCTATCTACAAGATATGCTTACCTCACCTGACTGGGTAGGAACTACTCACATGACTGTTAACCCACTGAACCCACATATCAAGACTTTACATGATATGGTAGCCATAGCCAATCCTACTTTCAAAGACACAATGGCAGTAGAAACTGTGTTCTCAGACACTAATTTATAGCTGGAATGGATGAGATATAATGCTAACTCACACAATAAGACCAATTATTATGAATGTGGAGGGGCCAGGCCCCACCTGGGTACGGTGCCTTTAAACCTACCTCCCGCTGTTGAATTATGTGTCCTGAGTCTTTATGCACAATTTACCACTAACTCCTCGACATGTGAATCATGGAAAAGGGTCTACCCAATCACCCAGGGACACGTTAGACCACCTGATGGAGTCACGGTATACCCAGGTAACTACACTTGCTATTCAATATCTAAGAACACAGGTACATTCATGGGCAAATTCCCATCTGGTTATTGCTCTACCTATCATAATTCACCCATAGCATTATTAATGAATCATGCAAAGACAGTTGGGGACATATATTGGCTATGTGGTGATAAACAATTGAGGTCCCAACTGGTGGGGCTATGGTGGGGAGAATGTACATTGACCAAAGCCATAATGCCTATCCATATTATCCCAGATGGCTATCACAATGTGTTAGACCCCGCACACACACACTCCAGAGTCAAGAGGGAAGCCCCCATCCGAGGGAGCTTTGATCCACATGTTTACGTTGATGCCATTGGTGTGCCAAGGGGGGTGCCCAGCGAATTCAAGGCAAGGGACGAAGTGGCAGCCGGGTTTGAATCTTTGATTCCAATGATTACCGCTAATAAGAATGTTTATTGGATTAACTATATCTATTATAATCAGCAGCGGTTTGTTAATTATACCAGGGATGCCCTACAGGGCCTAGCAGAACAGCTGCAAGCCACCACCCAAATGACATTTCAAAATAGATTGGCTCTGGATATGATCTTGGCGGAAAAGGGGGGCGTATGTAAAATCCTCCCCAAAACCATGACATGTTGTACATTTATTCCAGATAACACTGGGCCCAATGGTAAGGTAACTATGGCCATAGAGAAAGTCTCTCTGATGAATTGAAGAAAAACTCAGGAGTCATTGATACCTGGGACAGGTGGTTTGGATGGATGAATGGTTGGCAGAGAACCCTATTCCAGGTTGGGACAGCAGTTCTCATAATGATTGTCATCTTTCTATTTTTAACCTGTTGTGTACTTCCTTGTATACAGAAATACTTACAGAAGACAGCAGGGAAGACTATAGACAACGTAACTCCTACTTTCCTACACCAGGACATCACTGACTTAGAATGTGACACACCACATACACCCCTCCAATCCCATCAGTTTAAACCGACAACTGCATTCCTGTAGGGATAGCGTAGGGAAAGCGTCTGTCTCTATGGGCAAGTCTCACATGTGGCGATGTGGTGGACTAGCTACCGCGGGTTACCCACGGAGTGAAGAGTTCGATGCTTGTGAAGACAGATGAGCTGCAGGCAGCTTGGGATACGCTAGGGACAGTGGCAGTTGCTATGGTAGATAGCCATTTTAAGGGGGGACTGTTGTGGAAATGAGATATTGATATATTTTCTAGATAGTAAAATGTCTATTTACTCCTTTCACTGAAATCAGTATATAAGCTATTCACGCATATTTAGACAAAATGGCCGCTAGAAGCTTCTAACCCCTCCCTCCCTATAACACCGACTAACTACCTCGTGCAACAAGATGGCGCTGGAATCCGGGGGAGACCCTCATGGTTCCAGTGACATCACCTTTAGTAGGCAGAGCATTAAGAAGACCACTTAACACCTAGCCAATTATTGATGTATTATTTCATGTTATCTCTGACAATGCTTATGATGTAATTCTGCTTTAAAAGGGACCTGCCGTCCCCTCTGAATAAACATTCCTCAAGTTATTCAACAACCTGAAACCTGTGTCTGGTGTGAATTACTTCAGGGAGCGTGCACACATTGTTTCCTAAATTTGGCCAGGGGCAGATACACAAAGAATAATCAATTTATTGATTGATTTTTCCCATTTCAAAATGCATAATGGTTATTTTATATTGTGCATTTTAGATCAATTAAAGTTTTTTGGTCACTTTGCTGTGCCAATTCTCTTTTTATTGTATTTTATGCACTTTTACTATTTTTACTTTCCTGGCCTTTTATTGTTGTTCCGAGGTTGGGATCATGCCACCAACGCCTTATTAATAGAGCAGTGTTTCTGCTCTATCCTTGTGAGTATTAATATAATAATATATATACAAACACTGGCACTCTAACCTAAATTCCAGCACTAAGTATAATAGATACGAGCGCTCTTAGGACTTTTTAATCCAAACAAGAATGTTTATTTTATTCAAAAATTCTAACCATTATTGTTATATTTGTGACCAACTTTTCAGAGCCTCCTTGAGCCTTTCTCAAGATCAGGCACTTTGGACGACCTATCCTGATGATGTCAAGCCCTGTGTCTGCCATTACCATGGAAAACCGTAAACTGTGTACAGTGAAGAAGCAGCGTGAAGCTAAAAGTGAATTTGATTAAACCTGGTACTGGGAAAATAGTGCTATTTAATAGAGAGTTCAAATAACACAAGTATCCACATCATATTTTGAAAATGTTATATAACAAAATCCATACACTAGCTGACCTGGGGGCTCTAGAGCCAAAGGGCATGACAAGATACTCATAGTGACCACTTCTCGTGTTAAATGCAGTTCTCCATTCATGAGCATCCTTAATCCTTACCGAATTGTAAGCACTCCTAAGGTCGAGTTTGGTAAACCCCTTAGTGCCCTGGAGTCTGTCAAACAATTCTTAGATAAGGGGAATGGGATAAGCATTTTTGATGGTGATCTTGTTCAATGCCCTATAAACAATACAAGGCCGTAACTCTCCATCTTTCTTGGATACAAAAAAGAAACCTGCACCTGCAGAGGAAGAAGATTTACGTATGTGACCTTTTAGTAGAGACTCTTTAATGTAATCCTCCATAATCCTACTTTCATGTGGTGATAAGGCATATACTGCCCTCTTAGGGGGCATAGTGGGGGGTAACAAATCTATGGAGCAATCATAAGCAATCAGTCTGTGAGGAAGCATTGTATCAGTGTGGTTTTTACTAAATACGTCTTTAACCTCCCAGTACTGCACAGGAATTTCGGTAGGCTGAGGTGTAGGACTAGGTAGAGCAACAATGCCCACGCTACATTCTTTACCCCATTTCAGTGTTTTCCCCTTAGCCCAGTCAATATGAGGATTATGCTTAACAAGCCATGGGAATCCTAGTATAATTGGACGAGAAGGGGAAGCATAGAGCAGTACTATAAAGGAGAAATCTACTTTGGGTAGTACCAGGGAACATATTATTATTATTAATGTTATTTATATAGCGCCATCAAATTCCACAGCACTTTACAATGGGTGGACGAACAGACATGTAGTTGTAACCAGACAAGTTGGACACACAGGAACAGAGGGGTTGTGGGCCCTGCTCAATGAGCTTACATGCTAGAGGGAGTGGAGTAAAATGATACAAAAAGGTAAGGATAGTATTAGACTAGTGACAGTTGCAGAAGAGGAATCAGTCAGGAGCAGGCCCGGACTGGCCATCTGGCACACCGGGCAAATGCCGGATCTCTCCTGCCGGTCTTTGCAGGGCTGGCACTATCTGAACGCCGGCCCTGCAGTAGTCTACAGCGGGCCGGTGGGGAGATCAGAGATCTCCCTCACCGGCCCACATAGAGAATACTGTGGCCGTCGGGGGAGAGAGGGAGGGAGCCAGCCGAGGAACCCCGGCGGAGCTTTAACTTACAGCTCCGCCGGGTACCTCTCGCGAGATTCGGAGCGTTGCCATGGCAACGCTCCGAGTCTCGCGAGAGTGAACTCTAGCCCAACAGGCTAGAGTTCACTCACCACATGGACCACCAGGGATGGATGGTGGCAGCAGCAGCAGGATCCCCCCTCCCAGGCATAAGGTAAGCAGGGAGGGGGGATATAATCAGGGCACATAACACTCCCAGCACCCTCACTCACACACACACACACACTGCACCCCTGACACTCACAGCACCCTCACACACACACACACACTGCACCCCTGACACGCACAGCACCCTCACACACACACTGTACGTCTGACCCTCACAGCACACACACTGCACCCCTGACACTCACAGCACACACACTGCACCCCTGACACTCACAGCACCCTCACACACACACTGCACTGACACGCACAGCACACACACACACTGCACCCCTGACACTCACAGCACCCTTACACACACACTGCACGCCTGACACTCACAGCACACACACTGCACCCCTGACACTCACAGCACCCTCACACACACACACTGCACGCCTGACACTCACAGCACACACATGCACCCCTGACACTCACAGCACCCTTAACACACAATGCACGCCTGACACGCACAGCACACACACACACTGCACCCCTGACACTCACAGCACCCTTACACACACACTGCACGCCTGACACTCACAGCACACACACTGCACCCCTGACACTCACAGCACCCTCACACACACACACTGCACGCCTGACACTCACAGCACACAATGCACCCCTAACACTCACAGCACCCTTAAACACACAATGCACCCCTGACACTCACGACACCCTCACACACACACTGCACCCCTGACACTCACAGCACACACACAATGCACCCCTACACTCACAGCACACACACAATGCACCCCTAACACTCACACCTCAGCTACACACACACACTGCACGCCTGGACTACAGCACACACACTGCACCCCTGACACTCACAAGCAGCACCCTCACACACACACACACACACTGCACCCCTGACACAAGCATAGCACTCCCCTCACACACACACACACACTGCACGCCTGGGACCCCTACAGCACACACACACTGCACCCCTGGATACCACACACACACTGCACCCCTGACACTCATACAGCACACACACACTGCACCCCTGACACTCACAGCACCCTCACTCACACACACACACTGCACCCCTGACACTCACAGCACACACACTGCACCCCTGACACTCACAGCACCCTCACACACACACTGCACGTCTGACCCTCACAGCACACACACTGCACCCCTGACACTCACAGCACCCTCACACACACACTGCATCCCTGACATGCACAGCACCCTCACAGCACACACACTGCACCCCAGACACTCATAGCACCCTCACACACACACTGCACGTCTGACCCTCACAGCACACACAATGCACCCCTGACACTCACAGCACCCTCATACACACACACGCTGCACCCCTGACACTCACAGCACCCTCACACACACACACTGCACCCCTGACACGCACAGCACCCTCACACACACACACTGCACCTCTGACACTCACAGCACACACACACACACTGCACCTGACACTCACACACACACACACTGCACCCCTGACACTAACAGCACACACACACACTGCACCCCTGACACTCACAGCACACACTGCACTGACACTCACATCACCCTCTCTCACACACACACTGCACCCCTGACACTCTCACACACACACTGCACCACTGACACTCACAGCACCCTCACACACACTGCACCCCTGACACTCACAGCACCCTCACTCACACACACTGCACCCCTGACCCTCACAGCACACACACTGCACGTCTGACCCTCACACACACACACTGCACCCCTGACACTCACAGCACCCTCACACACACATACACACTGCACCCCTGACACGCACAGCACCCTCACACACACACACTACACATCTGACACAGCACAAACAAAATGCACCCCTAACACTCAGAGCACCCTCACACACACACACTGCACCCCTGACACACACAGCACACACACTGCACCCCTGACACTCTCAGCACCCTCACACACACACTACACCCCTGACACTCACAGCACCCTCACACACACTGCACGTCTGACACAGCACAAACAAAATGCACCTCTAACACTCACAGCACCCTCACACACACACACTGCACCCCTGACACACACAGCACACACACAGCACCCTCACACACACACTGCACCCCTGACACTCACAGCACACACACTGCACCCTTGACACTCACAGCACCCTCACACACACACACTGCACCCCTGACACGCACTGCACCCCTGACACTCAGAGCACCCTCACTCACACACTACACGTCTGACACTCACAGCACACACAAAATGCACCCCTAACACTCACAGCACTCTCACACACACATTGCACCCCTGACACGCACAGCACACACACTGCACCCCTGACACTCACAGCACCCTCACACACACACACTGCACCCCTGACACGCACATCACACACCCTCACTTACACACACTGCACCCCTGACACTCACAGCTTCCTCACATGCATACACTGCACCCTCACACACAGCTTCCTCACATGCACATAGCATCCTCATGCAAACACAGCACCCACTCACACACAGCACACACACACTGCACCCATCACACACACAGCACCCCTACCTACATAGCAACCTCATGCAAACACAGCACCCATCACTCACACACACACTCCACCCCTCTCTCACACACACTACACCCCTTACACACACACACACGCACACACACAGAGCACCCTCACACACACTGCGCAATATGCTTTCCTGGCATTTTTGTCTCCTGGTATCCCAACTATGGAGACACCAGGGACAAATTTCATGCAAACACAGTCCAAGCATGTTATTAAATTTGCTTGCGCTGTGCAGAACAAATACAGGATATTTTTCTCATGCCAGAGCTCTTTAGCAGAGCTCTGCGCATGGTCTACCCTGGAAGAGCATTGAACCAACATGCTCACTTTGTGATGGGGCGTGCTTGTCATTGGTGATGACAAAACACACCCTATCTGGCCCCGCCCCCTTTTTAGTGGGCCGCTGTAATTAAAAAATGCCCGGGCCGAATTTTCTTCCCAGTCCGGCCCTGGTCAGGAGCTCTTAACAGTTTAATTGATACACTTTTATGAAGAAGTGTGTTTTTAACGATTTTTTGAAAGAGTGGAGACTGGGTAAGCAGCTAACAGAGGAGGGAAGCAAGTTCCACAGGAACGATGCAGCCCTCGAAAAATCTTGAAGGCGAGCATCAGAGGTGGGAGTACGGACAGAATATAGACGTATGTCTTCAGCAGATCGTAAGGGCCTAGACGGGACATACTTGTGTATAAGAGAGGATAGATAAGTGGGAGCAGCATTATGTAGAGATTTGAAAGCAAGAACCAGAATTTTAAATTGAGCTCTATATTTTATAAGAAGCCAATGTAGGGACTGACAGAAGGGTGTGGCGTGGGAGGTGCGGTTGGACAGGAAGATGAGCCTCGCTGCCGCATTCATTATGGACTGTAACAGCGCAAGGTTAGGCCTTCACATCTAGTAATGGCTCACTGCTGCAAGTTCAACATCACATCCACCAAGGAAGAAAAGGAAGCAACAGAGAGTAACATGGTTCACCAGGATAGCACATGGCGTCTGCACATCTGCTCTGCAGCCCAGCCAAGAGAGGAAGTCTCTTTCCTGACTTGTAAAGGTATTGAATTACCCAATTACCATATCAAAGGGTAAAGAGGGTAAAGAGAATCTTTACAGTATCAATACTGTAGCTTTAAGAAAAGAGAGGATTGCTGACAACTTGAGATTCAAATGAAGTTTTAATGATTGTTAAACTTAAATGAATTGCATTTAGGCAATAATCCAATAAGAAGAAGTTCAGGTTCAAATAATACAAAGTTCATTAATAAGTATTTCCTCAGAGAAGCATTAAGTAAGATTCTTTAAGTTCATGAGAATAATCTTCAATAGAAACATTAAGCAAGTAGCTGAGAGCATTTGCAAAGCACGAACAGTTCATAGTTAATAAGCATGATGGGAGTTGTCCTCCATATAATTAGTAACTTGAAGCAGAGAAGAATTGAGCAAGCAGGAATTAGTTCATTGATTAGAGAGATTGCAGATAATAGTTGAAAGCTATACTTAAGGTTAATGTGAGTTGTCCTCGAAGAGTTCAGAGATATAGTCCACTTGTAAAGTAGAAGGTTATCCGTTCTCCAGTAATCCTCTATGGCATTAAGCATATTCCTTCCCTCAGTTCAGAAGGCTAGGACGGCTTATCAGAGCTTGTGGAGCCGGCGTGCATACCCCAGAAGTAGGTCCCAGTATCACCAAGCGCCTTCTCTCTAAAGACTGTCAGAGACGAATCAGAGGGGGGCGGGGCCAGCTCCGCATAGCGGAGAGCCGAACCCGGAAAAGATACCGCATGACAGGACCCCCACCTAAGGAGCACACTCTGGGAAGAGATACCGCATGAAACTAACATACGCCCCTAAGGTTAGGAAGGTGGACAACACAATAGTTCAGACAACAGAAGACATAGCAGAAGCCTTCTGAGAATACTACAACTCATTATACAACCTCAACGAGAGACGTCCTAACACTGAAGAAATTAAGGTATACCTAACCGACAAATTCAACACAATTCTTCCATCCTCCGTTTATAGGTCCTCAGACGAACCATTCACTTTAGATGATCCAGTCCCCAATGGATTTTCGGCAACATACTATAAATCTTTTCAAAAATAAATAACCAACCACTTATTAGAAGCCCTAAACTCCATATCACCCAAACAAAGCATTCCCAAGTCCAACTTAGAGGCAACAATAACACTAATCCCTAAACCAGAGAAAGATCTGGAGAGATGTTTGAGCTACCGTCCAATATCTCTTATAAACGTGGATGTCAAGATCTTTACAAAAATGGATGCAAATAGATTAAGACCTTTTCTTCCAGATCTAGTCCTCCCTGGTCAGGCCAGTTCCGTCCCAGCAGGAGAAGCGAAAGATAGCACATCCAAGATCATAAATCTTATTAATTTAGCTAAAAAACAAACACACCAACTCTCTTGCTGGCGATTAATACAGAAGAGGCATTTGACAGAGGACATTCCTGATAAGCACCTTAGAGGCTCTGGGGTTCGGCACCAGATAGATCCAATGTATCCTAGCAATTTAGTCGACCCCCAACAGCAAAATTAAAGTCGACGGGCAGTTATCAGGCTCATTCTCCATCTCAAACGGAATGCGCCAGGGATATCTTTTATCGCCCCTTTATCCATCCTAGCCCTAGAGCCCCTCCTTCAGGAAGTTCACAAAAGGAGGAACATAATTGGCATACACGTACAGAAAAGGGAATACAAGGTGTCTGCATTCACAGATGACCTTCTGTTCACTATAGAACACCCTAAGAGAAGCCTGCCGCATCTGATGAAAGCACTCGAGACGTATAGCAACCTCTCGAATTTCAAAATCAATATTGAGAAATGTGAGTTATTGAAAATAAATCTATCAAAACAACAATAACATACCTATGGGTAAACCTCACCTCATCAATAGAGACCTTATACTCAGCGAATTTCTCAGGCTTGTTGCCTTCTATACAGAGGGACCTAAACTCATGGGACAAACCATACTTCAGGTGGATGGGACAGATTATTATCATATCTATGAACGTACTCCCTCGTCTACTATACCTCCTGAACACCCTGCCAATCCCACTCCCTAATAAACTCTTCCACACCATAAGATCTATTCTCACAACATTTATATGGGTCAAGAAACGGCCTCGTATAGCATATCATATTCTAACAAGACCCAAGGAGAGAGGGGGGTTGCCCAAACATACTCCTCTATTACAAAGCCGTACACTTAGGAAGGATCATAGAAACCCAAACAACTGAATAAAAATAGAACAAACACAAATAGACACTCCCCTGACAGCCCTAACTTGGACATTCATTGCCCCAGGGGAAAAAGTCCTACCAGAACTCCCCACCACCACAGCCACCATTAAAGTTTGGAGGAAGGTAAAACTGTTGGGGATAAAATCAGCTATACATGAAGACTTGATTAATACTGGCTGAGCCCCTCCCTCTTAGGAAACAGGATCCTGGAAATCAGTTAAAAAGACAAGAGATGCGTTCTGTAACCAATTCAAATTTTATTTATACGTCAGTTATATTTATACCCCATTTTCATATCGGTAGGGGCCATGAGCATTAATGACATAGATTGTTTTTCACAAGTTCTGAACAGCTGTTTCTAGTTATATCCAACGTTATATAACGCACTCATATTTGATAAAAAACTGATATTTACAAATACCAAAATCTTGGACAATTAACAAGAACATTTCAAAATCAATACTTTTCCCGTAACTAGAATTTTAGATAAATTTTATTTCTGACAATCGGAGATACAATTCCAAATTTATTCTTGGTTCAAATTAACCCTTATATGAACAGCTAGGATAGATAGCAAAATGGATATTAGTATCCAACAATTCCCCTCTTAGATCATATCATGATCTATCTTACGGAAAAAATCCATAGGAGGCCTGTGGCAGAGAAACAAAAGGAGGTAAATTCAAACCTGCTAATCACGTCTGCAGGACTTTCATTATTTCTTCACCTTGATTTTCCCCATTTGCTCTGTGCCGTAGGTTTTCCCTTTAAGAGGAGTTTGCACGGTCAATTTTCAGCTTCTGTAATCATCTGTTGTACACGTTTCTTAAGTGTGCAAGTGAGATAACAATTAAACAATATCATTAATGCAAGTTGTAACGGACCGTTTTGCACAAAAGGGGAAAAAAACGTTTAGGCGATCGGCCCCCTTTCCAGAGATGCAGGCACAGCTACTGCAGAACACCAAACTCCTGAACTGGATACAAAATAGCACTCCAACTCCCGAACTGGAACCTCCCAAATAGCTGCTAGCAGACGAACAGGAAAAGCAGACAATCAGCTTACACTCCTGGCAATCAGTCTCTAACAGCATACAGTGAATACCCCCAAAAACGAGACAAGGCTCTGTGTTGAGGGTCAAGCAGTGGTCAGACAGAGCTGTGGGTTTATTGTGCTTATGTACACATTCTTACACATTAGTACCACCCACAGGGTTTTGGAACACAACCACTAAACACATACAATACACTCAGACACTCCCACACAAATTCCTCCTCTCTGCATGTGATTCAATTACCTTACACAATGGGTAATGTAATTTAGCATAAGCAGAGAAATACAATTTTTCCACATTATTCATAACTTGAAAAGTATGCATCACATTTTCAGAATCAGCATACTCCAAATACAAACATACGTCAAAATCATACAAATTGGTACAGTGGTTCAAACGAGGGTAAATAGGGTAAGGAGAATCTTTAAAGTATCAATACTGTAGCTTTAAGAAAAGAGAGGATTGCTGACAACTTGTGACCACAGGAAGCATGGCTTTTCTGCCCAAAACCAGTTCCACAGAGTCTTCTATCCTGGCGATAATTAGAAGTAATCCAATTATTTCCAAAGACAGAGGCAAAACTCCATTGAACACATGGCAGCAAAAAGACAGTAAAATACAATAAAATACACAAGGTTACATTTATTACATAAAATACAGACATGCAACATATGCCCAGATAGCTTAGGTCTGAGCGCATATTATTACTGAATGGCGCTCAGAGCACACACATACAGTTCAATTGCCATGGAGCCAAAGTCTTTCCCATAGTCTTTCATTATACGAATGGGCTCCATGGCATAGCTATCTGGGGTATCAATGCTCAAACAGGGCAAGCACCAAATGACCCGGCTTTCTTGTCTTTGCAGGGGAAAATCAAGCCTTTTAACATGGGGCCATAATCCCAAGGCAACAGGCGAGCAACCCGGCTTCTCCAATGCAATGTGGCGAGATTGGTCTCGTCACACAAGTATTATCACAATGATGACAGTAGGGTAGAAAAAGGACCTTACAACTTATGCCCCAGTAGGGGACCAACCTGTGAGGGCATCATACCAATTTTCCTGGATTTTAGAACTAACTTTAATTAATTCCCTTTCAACTATGTGGGTGGATATTTCAGTATGTACTAAGGCATCTTTATGTGCCTTCAAATGTTTAAACATGTCTCCTTTTCCTTTTCTTAAATTTATTATTATTCCTATGGGAAGTTGATAATCTTTCTGCCTTCTGAATTATAGTAGTGTTTACACATGATGAGGGTATTGGAATATGGGAATAATTATGAACAGTAGGTGTAGTATGTGGGCTACAATATAATAAAACAGCAAACCAACCTCTGTTTTCTATTCTGGTACGAATAGTTATGATACGGACGTATCATCACCAGTTGTAATAGATGTAAGGGGAACCGGATTGTCTTGATCTAGAGAAACATTAGTATTTTGCAAATAATAAAATATTGAACCAACCCATTTGGTTGTGTAAGGATAAGGCTCTGCAAATAGCGAAGCAAGAGTATAAAAACCAATAGTGTTGGTAATTGTTATAGAGCAATTTACGGAATCATCATGCAATGGTTTGACCACTACTTGTGCAGTCTTTGCAGCAATACATATTTGTTTTAAATATCTTTATTGGTGTCATGTCAGAGGCTTGGTCGACAATTGTATTTTACCATAACCTTTAGTCGCCTTCGCAGAGGCGTGTTTCTCATTGCATCAAACATAACATTTAGTTGCCTGAGCAGAGGTGGTTTGATTATATCATTTGCGGCTTTATCATCTGACATATATAGCGTGTTGTGTGTGGTTTTGCCTGTGTGTGTGTGTTGTTCGGTGATTGTGGTGCATATTCTGGTGCATGTTTTGGGTCTCGTCGCATCTTGTAGCACTTCTTGACGCATCTATGGGGGGGTCTGCCCACGTTGATTGCATTTGAATCGTTCTTAAGGCTGTGTGGGGTTGATCATTGTGTGGATGTGTGGTGTGAGTACTTGTAGCGTTTTGGGCATCTGGGTTGCTGTCTCTTATTTGGCATCTTTCCCGCCCACCCCCGCTGTGGCCCCTGCCATCTTGTCTTATCATATTGCTTGTTGTCGTGGTTTTTGCGGGGTCTGGTGGGGTCTAGTGGGTGGCACAGTGTCTAAAGTTTCAAGTGGTTTTGCATCCTTGAGTTGTCACTGTGTAGTTCCTCGGGTCGGGGTGTTTCCATTACTTCGGTCTTGCATTTGTTCTAAGTATTTGACAGTTGTGTTAGTGTGTGTGTCTGTTTTGTTTTTTTTGTTTATTGTTTGGGAGGGGGGCTGTTGTAGCGGCTCGTACCTCATGTGATCGTGTCGGATGTTTGGGGTGTGTTTATGTTGCGCTGTCGTGTCTTGTTCAGTCCGTACTTGTCCACTTTAGTCTCTCGGATTGTTCTCTGGTGTCTGTGTTGTGTGGGGTTGGTTATGTCATGCGGGTATCGTCTTAGCGGGTTATTGCGGTTGTGTTATGTGTCTTCTTCTCTTCCTCTGGTAGTATGGCCTTCTCTTGTGTCTGTGGTTGTTTGTTTGAGTGTGTTAGTGTGTGTGGAAGGGTCCTGGGGGGGGGTGAGTGAGGAAGTTGAGGGTTGGTGGTCAGTTATCTTGTCTCCTGTAGCCGCCCCGGTCTGCCCAGCCCCGGGGCCTCCCGAACCCCCGCCTGGGTCTGTCTTTCGCTCATTCGTTCTTCTCGGGAGAGTTTCGTGTGAGGCGGCGTTGGAAGGGGTCTGATGTGGTGCAGCATAGCCAGTGGAACCAGCATTGTTTGGGTGTTTGCTTTCATGTCTTCAAATTTCCGCGTCGCTTCCACTTCTTCCACCCAGCGTCTCAGTGGGGGTGTGATGGTCTGCTTCCAGTAGATGGGGAAGGTTGTCTTGGCCATGTTTAGTAGTCTGGGGATGATGGATCTGATATATGCCTGCGTCGGCATGGTTGTTTTGTGTAGAAGGAAGGCGGCTGGGGTCTCTGGCAATAGTTTGTCTGTTATATCATGTATAGTGTTCCTGATCATCTCCCAGTATGGACAGATCTTGGGGCATGTCCACCAGATGTGTGTGAATGTTCCCACTGCCTCCTCGCACCTCCAGCAGGTGTCTGTTATCTTCGGGTTTTTGGCGTAGAGCATCGGTGGTGTCAGGTACCACCTGGTGAAGATTTTGTATGAGTTCTCATGTAAGCGCGCTGAGCCTGGTGTTTTCTGTATCAAAGTCATGAGTGTGTCCCATTCTGCCTCTGTCATGTGTTCGTCTAGGTCTTCCTCCCACTGTCTGATGCATGGGGGTGCCAGTAGCTATCTGCTTGTAATTAGAACCGAGTAGATCTGTATTATAGCTCGTGGCAGTTTCTTGTCTTGCGTACAGAGGAATTCAAATGATGTTGGTTCTCTCAGGAGGGATGGTTTCTGAGGGATAGATCGGGCGTATTGTGCCATTTGCGCTCTCTGGAGTGTGTGCATGAAGGTTAGTGGTCGGTCCAGGAATAATTCGTTCAGTGGCCGGATCTCGAAAGGGCACTGGAGGACGTCCTTAATGCGCATGATTGGCTTGTGTCCTATTGGGTTCAGGGTTGGGCCCATGTCTCCTGCCGGGAAGTCTGGGTTGCCTCTCAAGGGGAGGAGCGGGCCTGGGTCCGTCGTCAGGTATTGTTTCGTGCCCTGTCTGTGCCAGACTTGGATGGTAGCTGCCACGAATGGGTTGGTGATGTGTTTGTATGCTGTTTTTGAAATCCATTGTAGTGTTCTGAGGTCGCAGCTGGTTGTGTCTGATTCTAGTTGGGTCCATGGTTTTGTGCCGCTGGCCACCGTCCAACTGATGATTCTTGTGAGGTGTGCCGCGTGGTAGTACTTTTCAAAGTCTGGCAGTGCCAGCCTCCCACGGAGTTTAGGAAGGATCAGTTGGGTGTGTGCTACCCTTCCATATAAATCTGCAGACTTCCATTTTCAGTGCCTTGAAGAATGATTGTGGGGCTAGTATCGGGACTGTTTTAAATATGAATAGTAATTTGGGGAGCAGTGTCATTTTGATCGCGTTTACCCTTCCTAGCCATGATATGTAGTAGGAGTTCCATTTGTGCAGTTCCTCCTTTGCCTTTTTCAGTATTGGGAGGTAGTTGTGCGTGTATAGGTCTGCTCATTCATCTCATTCGGTGGTCGCATTTTTCTAAGTGCGTGGTTGACGTTCAGGTTCAGGATCTCTGACTTCTAGTGATTGATTTGGAGGTTCGAAAGTCGTCCATACAGTTCGAATTCTGTCTGTATTGCCCAGAGGGAGGTCTCCGGGTTCGTAACCACGAACAAAAGGTCATCTGTGTATGCCAGAAATTTATGGTGCGAGTTTCCGATCCTCATTCCTTGTATGCCTGTATTCCGTCGGATCTTGTTGATGAAGGACTCCAGTGTCAGTGCGAACAGCAAGGGTGAGAGTGGGCAGCCTTGCCTGGTTCCGTTGTGGATCTGGAACCGATCCGATAGTGCACCATTGATCATGATCCATGCTGTTGGGTTTGTGTATAGCGCCGTCACCCAGGTGAAGTATTTTGCCCCTACTCCGAATTGTCGGAGAGTTTCGAACATCACTTCCCAGTCCACTATGTCGAACGCTTTTTTCGCGTCCGTTGACAGGAGTAGTACCGGTGTCTTTTGTGTTTTGGCATGGGCTATGATGTTTAGGGCTCTGATGGTGTTGTCCCTCACCTCCCTGCCTGGGATGAATTCCGTTTGGTCTGGGTAGATTGATGCAGGTAGCAGCGGCGCCAGTCAGAATACTTGACAGGAGTTTAAGGTCCGTGTTTAGCACGGATATCGGGCGGTAGATAGGGCACAGTGTTGGGTCTGTAACTGGTGGAGTTGTAACTGGTTCTATTAGTAGGATGATCAAGGCCTAATTGGGCACTGTAACTGGTGGAGTTGTGATCTTTCCAGAAACAGACTTTCTTGAACTCTCTCATATTCTCATAATCATAGTATCAATCAAGAAGGACGATCAGCGGCAGGAAGAAAATCATGGAGAGAATTAGGATGATGTAAAAATTCTGTTTTGTTCTGAAGTCGCAGTTGGTCGTGTCTGATTCTAGTTTGGTCCATGGTTTTGTGCCGCTGGCCACCGTCCAACTGATGATTCTTGTGAGGTGTGTCGCGTGGTAGTACTTTTCAAAGTCTGGCAGCGCCAGTACCCCATGAAGTTTAGAAAGGATCAGTTGGGTGTGTGCTACCTGGGGAGATCTGCCCTTCCATATAAATCTGCAGACTTCCATTTTCAGTGCCTTGAAGAACGATTGTGGGGCTAGTATCGGGACTGTTTTAAATATGAATAGCAATTTGGGGAGCAGTGTCATTTTGACCGCGTTTACCCTTCCTAGCCATAATATGTAGTAGGAGTTCCATTTGTGCAGTTCCTCCTTCGCCTTTTTTAGTATTGGGAGGTAGTTGTGCGTGTATAGGTCTGCTGGGTTGGGTGTAAGCCAGACCCCTAGGTATCTCATTCGGTGGTTGCACCAACGGTATGAGTGTTGTCTCTGGATAATTTTTCTAAGTGTGTGGTTGACATTCAGGTTCAGGGTCTCTGACTTCGAGTGATTGATTTGGAGGTTCCAAAGTCGTTCATACAGTTCGAATTCTGTCTGTATTGCCCGGAGGGAGGTCTCCAGGTTCGTAACCACGAACAAAAGGTTATCTGCGTATGCCAGGATTTTATGGTGCGAGTTTCCGATCCTCATTCCTTGTATGTCTGTATTCCATCAGATCTTGTTGATGAAGGGCTCCAGTATCAGTGTGAATAGCAAGGGTGAGAGTGGGCAGCCTTGCCTGGTGCTGTTGTGGATCTGGAACGGATCCGACAGTGCACCATTGATCCTGATCCATGCTGTTGGGTTTGTGTATAGCGCCGTCACCCAGGTGAGGTATTTTGCCCCTACGCTGAATTGTCGGAGAATTTCGAACATCAGTTCCCAGTCCACTCTGTCGAACGCTTTTTCCGCGTCCATTGACAGGAGTAGTACCGGTGTCTCTTGTGTTTTGGCGTGGGCTATGATGTTCAGGGCTCTGATGGTGTTGTCCCTCACATCCCTGCCTGGGATGAATCCCGTTTGGTCTGGGTGGATTGATGCAGGTAGCAGCGGCGCCAGTCGGGTTGCGAGAATACTCGCCAGGAGTTTAAGGTCCGTGTTTAGCACGGATATTGGGCGGTAGCTAGGGCACAGTGTTGGGTCTTTCCCCTCCTTCGGGAGTAGGGTGGTGTTGGCCGAAGTGACTTGGGCCGTCGGTATGGCCCTGTCTTGGATGGAATTAAGTGCTATTAGGAGTTTCGGTGTCGTATCTTGTGTGAACGTCTTGTAATACTGGAGGGGGAGGCCGTCCCGTCCTGGTGCTCTGCCTGTTTTTGCTCTCTTGATGGCGTTCGCTATCTCCTCTGGTGTTATGGGTGCCTCTAATGCCTCTTGGTCTATGTCACCTATTTCTGGCACGTTCGCGGCGTCCAAGTAGTCCCGGATATTTTCAATTATGTTAGTCTGTGGAGCTCCCGGGGCTTCTGGACGGAGGTTATATAGGTTCTGGTAGTAGACTCGGAACGCTGTGGATATCTGGTCTGGCAGGTGTCCGAGTTGCTGGCGTGTGTCTTTGATTTTTGTGATGAAGAGTTGGGTTTTGCGTTGTTTGAGGAGGTTTGCTAGCAGTCTCCCGCATTTGTCTCCGTGTTCATGTATCATGTATTTGTAGTGTTGGTATGAGCATTGTATCAAGCAGTTGAGGTGCGTGGTGAGCTGATCCCGTTTGGACACTAGGTCCCTATATATTGTCGCGTCCAGGGTGCGTTTATGTCTTGCCTCCAGGGTTGCTATGTCTTTGCTGAGGTCGAGGATCGCTTGTATCGCTGTCTTCTCGTGGGATGCGCCGATTGCGATGATTTGGCCGCGTATAACTGTTTTGTGTGCCTCCCAGCAGGTTAGTGGCGTCACGTCGTCCATTTCATTTTCCTCAAAGTATGTTCGTATGGAGTTGCTGATTTTATCTACCACTGTCGTGTCGGAGAAGAGCGATTCGTTCAGCCGACACAACATTTGTCTGGGTCTGAACAGCGGTGACTTCATTTGCATGCGGATCGGGCAATGGTCTGACCAGGTCATTGATATGATCTCTGCGGTGGTGAGCAGCATCAGGTTTTGATGTGGTGTGAGGAAATAGTCGAGCCTTGTGTATGTTAAGTGGGCCGTTGAGTAGAAGGTGTAATCGCGAGCCGTTGGGTGCAGCGCCTGCCAGCAAACCACTAATTGGTGGCGGTGAAGGAGACGCAGTATGCTCGCATATCTGTTGTGTGGGTTTGTGCTTTGTGAGGTTGAGGAATCTTGGTCTGGGTGTAGTGCCAGGTTCAGGTCTCCTCCAATTATTAGGGTGCTTTCCATGAACAAGGAATTGGTGTTGTTTTGTGTTCGAGGCATACACGTTGGCGAATGTGAATGTTTGGTCCAGAATTGTGCCTTTGGTGAATATGTACCTACCTTGGTTGCATCTGATGGTAGCTTTCTCTGTATAGGGGATGAGTCTGGAGAAAAGAATGCCTACTCCCTGTGTGTGTCTGTCGGGGTTGTTGCTAAAGTATCCCATTTGGAAGTTGCGGGCAATACATATTCGACCATTAGTTGTAATATTAACTACAAGGCAGATTTCACCGCCATTACATATAAAATCGTCTTGTGTTTTAGTCTCTTTGGCACTGCTCCACCAAAATACCAATTTAGAAGAACAATTGGTGTGAGTTTGTAAAGTCTTGCCTGTGGGTAGTGATCTTTTGTGTCTGGTTCTATTAGTAGGATGATCAAGGCCTAATTGGGCACTGTAACTGGTGGAGTTCTGACTGGATCTATTAGTAGGATGATCAAGGCCTAATTGGGCACTGTAACTGGTGGAGTTGTAATCTTTCCAGAAACAGACTTTCTTGAACTCTCTCATATTCTCATAATCATAGTATCAATCAAGAAGGACGATCAGCGGCAGGAGGGAAATCATGGAGAGAATTAGGATGATGTAAAAATTATTTGCCCCAGTAGGTTTACTTTAGCCTTAGCACTTCAGATAAGGATGTAGGGTTGTCAGAGCCAATCGGAATAAGGGCCTTGAGCTTGTCTCCTACTTCACCCTTCTTTGGACACGGCTTCAGATGGGATGCATGGATCCAGATATTTTGGGAATCAGTGAGCACAGCGGTTCATGTCACAGCAATCACAGTGGTAGGCGGGCCAAAAGGAAACTTTCCCTTCCTGCTCTTGTTCAGCTGTCGGATACAGACCAGATCACCAGGCTGATAAGGATGTGTAGGTTCCTGTGAGGATAGAGGAAACTTCACGGAAACATCACCATATACAGAGTTGAGTTTACAAATTAACTGTTTAACATACTCTTCCTGGATTAATTCTAAATCACCAGGCATAATAACAAATCGTCCCTTCACCCAAGGAGTAGGAAATGGCCTTCCCATTAGTATCTAAAACGGTGCCAATTTGGTAGTCCTGTTAGGGGTCATTCTTATTTCAGCTAGAATAGCGCGTAAGTATGTTTGCCAGTGAACCCATGTGCCATCTGTGGCCTTCATCAGTTTTTCCTTAATTGTCCTATTCATCCTCTCTACTATACCTGAACTCTGGGGGTGGTAGGATACATCGAATTTCCAGGTAACCTGTAACCATTTGGCCAATTCCTGTGTAACTTTGCTAGCAAAGGCAGGGCCATTATCAGAATTGATCTGTAATGGGCAGCCATACCGAGGAATAATTTCAGTGGTCAGTATTTTTATCACAGTCCTAGCATCCTCCTTATTAGTAACAAAGGCCTTGGGCCATTTAGAGAAGTGATCCAAAATCACCAGTAAGTATTGTTGTTGCTTACATGTCTTGGGGATGTGGGTGAAATCTACCTGTAAATGGGTAAAAGGGCCTGTAGGTGGTGAGAGGTGTTCGTGTCTAGGCTTGTGTGTGACAGTAGTATTGGTCTGTAAGCATTGGACACACCTCTGTAAGTATACCTGACAGTGGAGAGAGAGATTTAAAATTACAAAATGTTGTTGAATAAGGCCCAAAGTGACCTTAAGACCCTTGTGACCCACTCCGTGTGCCTGGGAAATAAAAATAGGGCACTACTTTCTGGTATCCCTATCTTCCTCTCTTTGGAATAAAGGCCCTCTTGGTCTTTTTCCAAACCCTGTTTTTTCCAGTATGCAATATCCTCATGGGTTGCAAAACCCTGAAGTTCTTGCAACAACTGTTCTTCTGGGCAGGTAGGGGAACTAAAAATTGGGAATATCATACGGTAATAAATGGTCCGAGATGCTACCTCTTTGGCAATTCTATCATCCCTACCTTGAGTGTGAGCTCTAAAGTGGATGATAGACACTGTACGAGGATGTTGTAAAGCCTGCAAGAGGTCTTCAATTAATGTCTTATGAGAAATGCCTTTACCATCAGCTGCAATGAATCCTCTTTGTTTCCAAATTATTCCAAAATCATGCACAACCCCATGAGCATATCGTGAGTCAGTGTAAATATTTACATCTATGTTAGTGAATAGAGTGCATGCACGGGTAAGGGCAACCAACTCAGCAGCTTGGGTTGACAGGTGGGGTATGGAGATAGCCTCAAGGACCTTATCAGGTAATTAGACTACTGCATACCCTGTCTGGTACTGACCGTCAACAGGTCAGGAACAAGATCCATCCATGAAAACATCCTCAGAACCTGGCTGAGGGGTATCCATGAGGTCTAAGCGGGGGGAGGTATGTGTATGTATAGCATGAATACAGTCATGTTCCTCTTGCTGAGTTGTGCTTGGATTAGGGTTGTCATGAGTAAGGATAGCATGGAGTACACTTACAGGGCCAGAATTAATAGGGCCATATTTGATCTGTAAATTAGTCGAATTTAAGAGAATTATTTCATAACCACTTAATCTTTGAGCTGTCATATGTTGTGTAGTGAGATTCTTGATCAAATGTAACACTTGGTGTGATGTATGGAGAATAGTGGGATGGCCCAGAGTGATAGTCATAGCAGTCTCAACAGCCATTGCACAAGCAGCCAGGGCCCTAAGACACGCTGGCATCCCCTGAACCGGAACAGGGACCACTTTGGAGAAAAATGCTACAGGACGCACACCACCTCCATGTTCCTGAGCACAGACTGCCCTCGCATAAAGGGCAGTCCTAAAGCTGGGTCCTGCATAATGCCTACCTTGAGTGCCACATATGCATCATCCATTTCAGGTGACCATCTGATATAATCTGGGCTGTCCCCTTTTACAGCCTTTCTCAAAATTGAGTCGTAGTATGAACATTCAGATATCCACTGACTACAATAATTATTAAATACTCAAGAAGGTGAGCAACTCCTTCTTTGTAACAGGTTTGGATATCTTTTGTAGAGCTTCAATAGGTTTGGAGCTGAGGGAGCGTGTACCTTGTTGTAACACAAATCCCAGATAGTCAACCTTTTCTGCACCTAATTGGATCTTATGCTTGGCTACCTTATGGCCTTCCAGTGCTAAATGTTTCAATAAGCCGACAGTGTCTTGGGTGCTGGATTCCCAGTCAGGACTGCACAGCAGTATATCATCAACATACTGCAGCAGGACGGAACCATGACTAGGGATCCATGACTTAAGGGTTTGCTGGAGCACCAGAGAATAAACAGCTGATGAATCCACGTAGCCCCGGGGAAGGCGAGTCCAGGTGTACTGAACCCCCTCAAAAGTGAAAGCCATAAGTAGTTGTGTCTCTTGGTCAACAGGGACCAAGAAAAAAGCATTACTTAAGTCAATGACTGTAAAATACTTCATGAGGAATGGTTGTTATCATCAGGGATAATGGGGGCTATTGGGATAACTAGATTATTAATGGCCCTAAGGTCTTGAACAAATCTGTAGTCCTTGGTAGCCTTAGGGACCGGGTTAATAGGGTGGTTGTAGGGGGAGACTACAGGCCTTGGTATACCCTGCTGAAGGAAGGACTAGATCATAGGTCTGATCCCATCCTTCTTTTCCTGTGACAGGGGATACTGTTTAATATAAATTGGGCTGACATTTGGGCATAGCTTTGCTTTATAAGGGGTACAATTTATGTATCCTACATCTAGGTTGGATGAAGCCCATACAGAAGCAGGTACCTCATCCATGTCCATCTGCAGGAAAATTCCAGAGGAAACTGCCATGCCACCCTCAGGGCAAAAATCCACAGTTGTACCCAGTAGTCCAAGGAGATCCCTCCCTAGGAGACTAACGGGGCACCTTGGGATTAGGCTAAACTGGTGGCGTAGAGAAATAGGAGAGTGGGGTAATTTAATTTCCAAAGTGATAGTTTTGAAGGTTTTTGTTAACACTCCATTTATTCCCACAGAAGGTGTTGACTTTTCCCTTGAACCTCTATATACATCCATACATACGGTGGAACAGGTGGCACCCGTGTCTACAATAAAGGGCATATCCCTCTCATTTACATTGAGGACTAGGAAGGGTTGTTCCACAAAGCTAGAGGATAATACAGGAAAAGCTGACGTGCTACCTTCTGGGCAGCCCTATGGCCATTGGATGTGATGGGTAGGGCCAGATGGAGTATTAGGGCCAGAGGGGGTATTAGGGGCAGGAGAGCGATGATGTGGGGGGTAGTTACATAGTTACATAGCTGAAAAGAGACTTGCGTCCATCAAGTTCAGCCTACCTCACATTTGTTTTTTGCTGTTGATCCAAAAGATAGTAGTGGGGCTGTTGGGGTATCCGTGAGGGACCCTGGTAACCTGGGGCTTGTCCAGTCTGTTGTCTGATAGGGTTGGGGCACTCATTCCTCCAGTGTCCCTGTCGTCCACAGTTAAAACAATGTGTCCTTCTATTAATAAATGGTTGGGACCTATTTCCTCCATGTCCCCTTCCCCTTGAACCCCTAAATCCTCTTTGGTTTAATCTCCTATCACCTCCAAAACCTCTCTCTCTTGCATGATTAGGGTCACAATACTGTAAACCCTGTGACTGATACAACATACTCTTTCCATCTTTACCTATAGCAAAACAACCTGCTGCTTCTCTCTCATGTATTTTCTGCAAGAATTTAACTGGAGTTAAAGTTGACCACTCTGAAATCAGCTGTTTAACCAGACTTTGCAGCAACTCCATCACCTAAATATCTGATTTCACACAACCCTCTATTCTCAGTGGGAAAAAAGGGACTTATAATGAAAACAAACCGCCAACAGACAACACTTCATATGTCCAACTAACAAACATAGCGACCAGGGAGGGAATCAAACCACTACAAGATCTGACCGAAGAAAAATATCCCACGTTAACCCAAACATTCCAGTACAACCAATTATAGCCTTTCATGAAATCACTGGGACTCCTAACATGGATGCTTAGAGAAGAAACCAAGTTTGAGAACATGTGCACAAACTCCAATAACAAAAAACGGACATCCCAATGCTACTAACTATTACAATTCCAATCAAATAACCGAACGCCTTTCTTTGTAAGAGTAGGAATGGTTCTTGCAACAGGTAGACAACAGGGATTGGGTTAACATCTTCACTAAGAGACAAACCCCTGCAAGAGACATACCACCGCAAAACAAATTTGTAGTTTATCACCCCGGTAGAGGCACAAAGGTATAACCCCCAAAACTCACCACAATGTTGGAAATGCAGGAAGGAGACAGGTACTTATGAACACACATGGTGGATGTGCCCAACAATAGTAGGATTCTGGAGGTAGGTTACACGAATTACAGAACACCTTTGTAACATACAATTATCCTTTAACCCAAAAAATTAAAAAACTCCCTCATTTACTTTATGCTGACAGCAGCAAAATCGGTGGTGGCAGGAAATTGGAAGTAGACTACTAGACCATCTAGGAGAGAGTGGTATCAAAATACAACATACACAAACTGGAGGAGTTGAGGTTGACATTCTTAGGCAGGCAACATTTATTCACCACAATCTGGAGACCCTGGGTGCAATATCAGTGAGAAAAAAAAGATAAACTACAAAGGAAAGAGAAGGGAAGGGAAAGCCCAGTATGTGACAGCAATACCACTTAGTAGTGCACCCCAGACACAAGTACACCAAATGGCTTATCCAGTCAACACTTTTCCACACTATGTTAATGGTATCATGTTTATCAGAATTACATAATGTATTATTTTCTTAATATTCCTTTTCTAAATCCTGTAATATGTATATAGTTATTTGATGGTTGTTTGATGCTGTTCCTTACACAAAAATGAAGCAACAGGACATCCAATTAATCAACAAGTGTCGCTACACCCACCTGAGCCGATGCAAACCTGCACAGGGGTATACAAACCAACAGTCTACTATAATGTAGATTCCACACAACAACAAAGAAATATATATGACACTTTCACAATATGTCACAGCTAGTGATGTCGTGAACATAAAATTTTTGGTTCGCGAACGGCGAACGCGAACTTCCGCAAATGTTCGCGAACCGGCGAACCGGACGAACCGCCATAGACTTTAATAGGCAGGCGGATTTTAAAAACCACAAGGACTCTTTCTGGCCACAATAGTGATGGAAAAGTTGTTTCAAGGGGACTAACACCTGGACTGTGGCATGCCGGAGGGGGATCCATGGCAAAACTCCCATGGAAAATTACATAGTTGATGCAGAGTCTGGTTTTAATTCATAAAGGGCATAAATCACCTAACATTCCTAAATTGTTTGGAATAACGTGCTTTAAAACATCAGGTATGATGTTGTATCGATCAGGTAGTGTAAGGGTTACGCCCGCTTCACAGTGACAGACTAAACTCCCCATTTAATGCACCGCAAACAACCGCAAACAGTCCATTTGCACAACCGCAAACTCCCCATTTGCACAAGGTTGGATACCAAGCTAGCCATGCCCTCACTGATGTCATTGAAGGTCTCTTCCTCCACCCAGCCACGTACAACACCAAGGGTCCCCAAAAGGTGACAACAAGCCCCCTGGGATGCCTGCTGTGTTTGGTCTTCCACCTCCTCAAAGCCACCTTCCTCCTCTGACTCCTCTTCTTCAGACTCCTCTCTCTGTGTTGCCTCTTTCTTCGTTATTATAAGGTGTGTTAAGTAGTACTATTCCTATCAGTTTAATCCCTGTTACGTCCCCTATCAGGGGACGTGTATATGGCATCGATTTTAGGAACCGGGAGATGGAAAAAGATGCTTGGTCGGTCCTCCTACTTCAAATTTGGGGCACTGCGCGTGCAATCTAATGTGCCACCGGATATGAGTGGTGGCACTGGGCAAGTGGGCACATTGTATTTGTTTTTTTTTAAATGTACACTACTGTTACACCAGATATGAGTTGCACTGGTGTGACACTGTGCCCTGGCAGGCCCTGAAACGCACACGTGTGAAGGAAACTGACTGCTATTATATTACAGTCCAAAAAGTTTTGTTTTTGTTAAATGCAAGCTATTGTGACATCGCATATGAGTGGTGGCACTGGGCAAGTGGGCACAGTATACGCTGTGAGCCTGACACACACGCAGGCAGACAACTGCTATTCAATCTATTACAGTCAAAATTTTTTTTTTTTTTTAAATGTACACTACTGTTACACCAGATATGGGTTGCACTGGTGTGACACTGACCTGGCAGGCCCTGAAACGCACACGCGTGAAGGAAACTGACTGCTATTATATTACAGTCAAAAAAGTTTTGTTTTTTTAAATGCAAGCTATTGGGACACCAGTGAGTGAGTGGTGGCACTGGGCAAGCCCTGAAACACACACTCGTGAAGGAAACTGACTGCTATTATATTACCGTCCAAAAGTAGTTTTTTTTTAAATGCAAGCTATTGAGACACCAGTGAGTGAGTGGTGGCCCTGGGCAGGCCCTGAAACGCACACTCGTGAAGGAAACTGACTGCTATTATATTACAGTCCAAAAAGTTTTTTGTTTTTTTTTAAATGTAAGCTATTGTGACACCAGTGAGTGAGTGGTGGTACTGGGCAAGTGGGCACAGTATATGTTGTGAGCCTGACACACAGGCTGGCAGGCAGGCAACTGCAATTACATTACACAGAAAAAAAAAGCAGACCAATGTTCTAGCCCTAAAAAGGGCTTTTTGGGGTGCTGTCCTTACAGCAGAGATCAGATGAGTCCTTCAGGACTGTAGTGGACACTGAATACACTAGCCTAGCTTTCAATTTCCCTATCAAATCAGCAGCAGCTACACTGTCCCTCCTCTCACTAAGAATGCAGCTTCACAATGAATGTAAAATGGATGCTGTCCAGGAGATGGGAGGGTCTGGGAGGGAGGGTCTGCTGCTGATTGGCTGGAATGTGTCTGCTGACTGTGAGGTACAGGGTCAAAGTTTACTCAATGATGATGAATAAGGGGCGGACCGAACAGCGCATATGTTCGCCATCCGTGGCGAACGCGAACAAGCGATGTTTGCCTGGAACTATTCGCCAGCGAACAGTTCGGGACATCACTAGTCACAGCTATTACTCTGTAAAACACCTTTATTGATATTTTCTGAAAAATTTAACTACATGTATTTGTTTTACTGAAATGTAAACTAAGCTCAGTTGCATTGTTTAACTATCTGTCATGTATGGTGAAAAAAAAACCTTTACAAAAATAAAATATATATAAAAAAAGAACCTATAAACTATAGTGGAAACAACACCTATTGATATGTTAACTGCAACAACATCTAATAAATATTTGATGAAATTGCAAGATGAAATTAATAAGTACAGGAATGATTTCATAGGATTCAAGAAGCAAAAATTGGATAAGGTTAATTGGGACTGTCAACATCATAAAGTATATTGTTGATTATCTGGGGACAAACCAAGCATTGATCCATATAGACCAAGACAATGTATTAGGAAACCTGACATCTGGAGAATCTGCTTTAGGCACAGGAGCATGATACAGGAGTTTAAGGATACATCATGCTCATCACATGCAGCATCTTTGTAAAGGAGGCTCACACACCAGCCATCCCCATATATAGACAAGAGGTACATCCAGAAATCAAGAGAAAAACAGGATCATACAAAGGGGACAGAAAGGTAAAATCCACAGTAATGTGAGAGAACCCACCAGTCATGGTGGAGGTAGAATTATACCAGTTAAAAAGGTCATTATGTATGAAACAACATTCAGTCAAACAATCTAAGACAGACAAAACTTATTTAACATTAAAGATCTTTCTGAAATTTTAAATACACATCAAACTTTCAAAACATTTACACAACTTGATAAATTCACACAAAATCATGAGGATCTTCAAAAATCTAACCAGAGCAGAAGAGAATGCATTACAAGATTTGGCTAAGGATATATATACGTAATATAGGAGTATGATCATCTAAATATTCACAACAGATAGTGCTATATATCCGAATTGTGTTCAATATATTTTTTTAATATGGCAAGACATTCCTGAGACATTACAATATATGGTGAAGGAAATTAAAATGGATGATACACAGGTGCAATTTACGTTAGATTAGGATATAATGTAATGCAAGAGGTTTTAAGATTCCTCTATACAAAAAAAATCCATGGACAGAAATACTTTGCTTCAAGCTCAAAGTGTTTAGAGTGTTGAGAAGCAATTCAAGCACAGTTACAGCAGACACACAGGTACAGAAGATGACCATGAGATTTACATAACATGGATCACAGTCCCCATGTATTAAAGGAGACTAAATGCAGAACATCTAATATTTTTCAAGGTCATAGTTCCATGAAAACGATCAACAGAATCAGATGATTCTCTCTTCACAATACCAGAAAGCTACTCCACATATTACAAGTTCAATATGGTAACATTGGAACATTTTAGAGGCAGATTCTTCATTATCTGGAATTATTTTGTAATCCACCCATCATAAAGTACAAACAATCCAGGAATATAAAGGACTGTTTGGTCCATGCAGAACCAGTCAGAAGATATAAATCATTCATACATAAAAGGAATGTGGATGTTTCAGGTGTGTAGGCGACAGGTTACCAAGCCCTTCCTTTGCACATCCACATACAGGCAAAAGAGTTTTCCACCCCATTCGGTTCACTAATGAGGACCTCCCCAGTGCCCCTTGGAGTGTTCACACCAATCAATTAGAACGTTGGTGACTTGCAACAAGTGTGAAACCACAAGAGAAGTAATAAATGAGTGCTTCCTTGGTTGGCCGCCATTTGTATGGACCAGCGGCGGTCAGTTGGCCCGATAGGAGGCACTTCCCTAGCCTAGATTTACCCAGGAACCCTCTGAACGGAGGCAGTCAGCATTCCTGGGGTCCCTGAGATTGGTGGGGACACACTTTTGGGGACAATAGCAGTTTGGCAGGCTTTCTGTGGCTGGGAGTCACAGAGGCGGGAAGCTTTCCCGCAATCATGGGATTAAGACTCCCTGGTCACCGGAAGTGGGAAACGTATTCTTACGCCTTCGCCTCACTCCCTCTCTGCTCCTCCTGCTACCTCCCGCGTAGCTGCTCTCTTAATGGGAGGAAGTGACTCGCGGCAGTCACTTCCTCCCATGTTGCCAAAAAGCAAGGGCCCAGTCGTGCTGTCAAAGCATCCGACCGGGCCGCTGCTGATAGAAGACCACCGGGTGACCCTAAGTGCATGGGCCACGGGTGACCCTAAGTGCATGGGTCTCCTTAGAGTGTGGGGCCCAAATAAATTGTTGAGGGCAGCGGGGCCCACAGGGCAGCTGCCTTGGGCCCCCAAGGAGTAACTGGGCCCAGGGCAACTGCCCCATTTGCTCCACATTAAAGACGGCCCTGCAGCAGACTATCAATTTTAAAATTTATGGCTATTGACCATATTCCTAAACCCAGGAGAGAGGGAAACAGAGCCCACATTTTGTCACACATAAAAAACTTCTGAGTTAAAACATTGGATACAATATATCATAAAGAACTTAATTTGTTTTGTCTAGCCCATTTTGGATAGACATTAAAAATGATCAATTTTGTAACTAAGTTAACTATCCCATAAGGTACAATATACTCATCTCACTATCATTAGTTTGTTTTTAGTTTAGTTGACTTATCATCCTTTATCTATTCATTTTGAGACTTTTCATGATTCACTTTGAGTAATGGTAGGATAGTATCTAATTATCTTATCACTTCAAATTAATAGCATTTAAGTATTTTCTTTTCACAATTTTCTTCATTCCACCACTATTCTTCTTTATTTTTCTGTCTTCCCTTCCTTGTCCTTTAGCATAGTTTTGTCACTATCATTCTTGCTTTTATCACTTCACCTTCACCTTCACACTCAGAAGCTTTGCACGGTACACTTCTTCACCAGATATCCTTAGTATAGATAACTTTCTAGGTATGTATATACAGCATTTAATCTATTATTTATTAGAACACAGATTTGTTTTAAAGTATAGAGGTCCAGCATAATGTATTTTGGTAATACAGGGTTTAAGCTGCATATCAATTTTGAACATTTCTGGTATTTTTAATGATCATAACAATTTTGATTACATTTAAGTAATGTACCAATATAGTGGGTAGATGCTGTAATATATGCAGCCCTTGGATGAAGCTGATGTTGGGGATAAAATCAGCCCGGGACCCTCTTTGGAAGATGGATGTTTGCCAACTCTTACAGAGCTCTGGAAATTGGAAAATGGAAAGCAGAGACGTGTTCAATAACCAATTACATTTTTATTTATACGTCAGTTATATTTATACCCCGTTTTCATGGTGGTGGGGGCATGAGCATAAAGGCATGACAATGACGTAGATTGTTTTTCACAAGTTATAAGCAGCTGTTTCTCTTTATATCCTACGTTATATAACGCACGTATATTTGATAAAAACAGATATTTACAAATACCAAAATCTTGGACAATTAACAAGAACATTTCACAATCATTATGGTCATTCTCGTAAATGATATTAGATAAATTCTTCCCAGAATCGAAGATACAATTCCATTTTTTTTCCTAGTTCAAATTAACCCTTATATGAACAGCTAGGATAGATAGCAAAATGGATATTCATATCTACAATTCCCCTCTTAGATCATATCATGATCTACCATACGTAAAATATCCATGGGAGGCCTGCGGCAGAGAAACAAAAGGATATATATTCAGACGTGCTAATCAAGTCGGCGGGACTTTTGTTATTTCTTCACTTCGATTTCCCCCATCTGCTCTGTGCCGTAGGTTTTCTCTTTAAGAGGAGTTCGAGCTGTCAATTTTCAGCTTTTTCAATTATCTGTTGAATACATCTTTTAAGCGTACAAGTTAAATATTTCTAACAGCTGACATGTTAACCATTTTTAAACAGACTGAGCATCATGTTATCTGTAGCTCGAGCCTTTGGCAAAGTATATTATTCCCATCAATTATTATAATTCATAACATAAGCGCATCAAAATGGGAACAATATCTATCCCCCTCTTTGGACCAGGGTCTTGGATTACCAGTCCACCCGGTGATCTGGGGCCAGGTCAAAAACCCCAGTGGCAAAAACTCATATTTGAGGAAAAAAGCACATCTGGAAAACCCTGAGTGAGGGCCATTACTGTGTAGACATGTCATCCCCTCACGTTGACACCATTTGTGACTTATAAAACCCGTACCTGTGACTAAATAGCTCGGGTAGCGGGATTGGGAAACACTTCTTGATTGGTTTGAAAAGGCTCATTTACCTATTAAATCATGAGATAACTTATAATCATCTTGCAATTCTAACAATAATCCCAATCATGACCTTGCGTCCTATGTCTCCTAATCACAACACTATTTCGATGGTCTAGTCATATCCACACTTAATACATGGGAATCCATCCTTGGTACACTCAACATACATCAATGACACACAGTACATCCATGCTAACCTAACACTTCCTCTCTCTCCAGCTAACACTACAAAAATAAAAAATAAAAAAAATAGTTCATTAGTCCAGCATAGTCCAGAAAAATAGAATAAGTCTTTCAAAGAGTATAAAGAATCTTAGACACCATAAAATTTTGTTCCATAATCTTAGACACCATAACATATCTAAGGGTAGCAATATGGCTGACAACAAGACAGTGTCAACTTCCACATAGTTCTTAATTCTTCTGTTTGCTTGATGCTCACCACAATGCTCTGTGCAACACCCCAATTGTTGAAGGGGTAATACAGAACTAGCGGCATTAGACAGCACTGCACCTTCAGGACTTTCCAAGTTAGTTTATGTCCTCATAAGTAAGCATCTCAGTTTCTTCGACCTGCATGGATTTTGACCAAACATATTTAATTGCAAAATAGGTAAGTAAACCAGAGAGATTGGTGTGTAGTCCCAAATATCAGGCGGCACAAACACTGCAGTACGGTCTCTATAATCATACAAACACAAAGATCAATATGACATCAATAAAATAATTATCCAGGCTAAACTCAAATTAGAGACTAAAGTTAAACCCTTAACTTGTGTAACATGGACTTCTCTCAGCTTTGCTTATAATTCATGAAATTTGTCCTGTATGAATTTGTACACAATTCCCCTTGGAATGCCTTTGTATGGATGAGAGAAGCACTTACAATATAAAATTGCTTGTTGGACTGGATGAGAACTAAAACACTAACATATACATATGGGAAAAATTCCTGATAAAATAATATTCTTAAATTTAAACCTTAATTTGATAATCCCAATTAGTTACTTTCAGAATCCCAAATAATTCAATACTCTTGGATTAACACGCAAAACTATATATATAAAATATTAAAAACATGAACCATCTGTGTATTAGGCTGGGGTTATTGGGTTTGGGTATGGGTTGGAAGCTGTGGTTGGTATTGAGGAATCTGTCAGGGTGGGTTTGGGCACTCATTTTTTTTCAGTGAACCTGCTATCCACAATTAAAACAATGTGTCCTACCATTGATAAATGGTTGGGACCTATTTCTTCCACGTCCTCTTTCTCTTGCCTGATTAGGGTCACAATGCTGTAAACCCTGTGATTGATACAACATACTCTTTTCCTTCTTTCTTTATATCAAAACAACCTGCTGTATCTTTCTCATGAATCTTCCTAAGAAATTCACTTGGGGTCAAAGAGGGCTAGTCACAGACCAACAGTTTGACCAAAAGTGAATAAGGAGGAAGCATATTCCCTATGCAGGTTGAGATGACTTAACTCACACCCCTCTTTGTGTACTACACAGATATAATATTAATACACTTTTGAAGATTTAATGTATAGTTAAATTGTGTATGTAAGGCATGGTTGCCTAGGGGCATATACATAAACAGTGAAATCAGAGTGTTACAAACTGCTATTTGTAACTGGCCCTTTAAATTACAAATTGCCCTGCTTCCCTGGGTTGTGGAGAAGCCTATTTGCCAGCCTCCATAAGTTGTGAAAACTTATGGACTTTTATTGGCTGTGTATGGCCCTTTAAGACAGTCGGTGAGCATATTGGGGCTTATGGACTCTCTATGGGACTGGTGCTGGCCCTTTAAGCACCTTTTTGGGGCATAGGGAAATTGGGACACTGCCCCTTTAAGACGGTGTCCCCAGACTTGGTTGGGACACTGCCCCTTTAAGACAGACCGGGTTAAAACCCTTTGTTCCTAGCTATTTCCCACCTGGTTCAGTAAATGGGGCTTACTGAACCAAGTACCACACAGGCGGACCACCTGTATTGGGAGTGTGTCGGCAATTTACCTCCAAGAAGCTGCGGTTAACCGCAGATTAATTTTATGTCAAGACACGGAGGCTCATATTGCATATCCCTTTCTTTACTGTCCACCAATAGCAGCAAAGGATACAAACAGTAAGAAAAAACAGTAACCATAGAGATAGGACACTCCCATATCCAGTCCCAGTATAATAGGCAGCACCTCCCCACCCAATTCTTCTTTCTTTGCTGCAACCAAACAGATAAGTACATAACTAATTCACTCTATCATAGCCTTATGGTTTTTGTCTACTGTTTTCTACACTATTTACATTTCCTCTCTGACAATTTGTACCATTCTGGTTAATTATTGCTTGTATTTGTATATATTTGACTGTATGGTGTTTTATATGTTTGAGCTCAGGGTTCCAGACCCACTCTTTCTAGCTTAATTCTACTCTACCTTTTTTGGTACCTCTTTGTAATGCTCCAGGGTTTCCTTTACTCCCTCCATTACACTGCCGGTGTGCCTGTCACTTTGGCGCGCTTTTCGCCCATTCTCCTCCTCCCATTCGGCAGTTTTTCTGCTATTATTTCCTCACACTGTTCGGCTATTCTCGAATTCACCCATTCGCATTATTGGCTTAGTCACTTTTCATTCTCCTGTTCCCACGTTCGAATTTTCTATGCGAACGCCTGACCCATTCGCCTGTTTTATGTGCTCCATATGCATTCACTATTTTCAGCCGAACGTTCGGCTCTTTATCCCTATTCTGTTAGAATTCCGCCGCGAATCTCGCGAGATTGCTGGCGGCCATTTTCTATTACTCATTTTTCTCCTCATTCCTCGTGTCCTCTTCCTATCTGCCGGTCTGGACCCTGGTGAGCTCGCTCATTTTCTCCCTTTTAGCCATAACTAGCCTGGGGTGATTAACTCCTGCTAGTTGCATCCTCCTCTCTTGGAATAGTGCTTCCTATTATTTAGTAGCGCAATATTATACTTTATATTCACTACAAATATATATTTTATTTGTGTCCTGAAATTGCTTATTATTATGCCTAAACCTAAAGGGTCTGCTTCCCCTCTTTCCCCTGGGGATCTGGATATACCCCAGGTGCTGGATAACCCTAATATTGCCAGCTCTGGCCCCCCTTCTTCTGCAGGTGACCCTATGTCGGTGCCGGATGATGCCCAGGCCCTGGCACTGCAACGTTCCGTTACAGACGCCATTATGGCCGCCATGGGCTCCATGTCCTCGGCCCTGTCCCAGACTATACCTCAGGCCTTATTGGCACATCCCGTACCCGCAGAAGCATCGGCCACAACTACGCGCTTACCGCGCTCCTCTTTGAACCCCTCAGGGGACATTCCTAGAAAGGCTAAAGCCAAATCTAGACACCTAAGCCCTCCTGCCTCCAGAACCAACAAGACTGGTGTGAAAATATCCACCCAAGATAGCGTGCCTATGTCACGCAAAAGAGCCTTTCCGCGCCAGGCAGAACGGGCGCGGCACTGGAAATGTGCCAGAGCACATGCAGAGAGCAACTCCGACTCAGAAATCGGGTCTTGTGAGAAGGCTATTGATGAGTCCGGAGATGACTCCAATAACGAGACTGACGGGCAGGACACTGACCCTTTTGCCCCTACCCTATCAGGGTTGGTAATTAGTGGCTCTCGCAGCGACTCTCCCGCTACCGCGGGTTCAACCCTCATGGACCCGGCTGGGGAACCTATGTTTGACCCGGATGCTCTCCATCACCCGATGTCGGCGGAATGGCTCCCAGCCGTCCATGTAGCAAAATGTTCCTTTCCAAGATGGGTTGGAATCCCCGTAAGGGTTTGGACTCAGCATTAAAATCCTGCCAGGACAAACACCTGGACATTTTTGGCCCCCTGGCAAAATTATTTGACCTGGCCGAACTAGCCAGAACCGAGAACAGACAGGTTGACCCGGAAGAACTCAGTGGTTGGGTGCAGAGGGCTATCTGCATAGCAGGTAGTGTTAACACATCCCTCTCTATAGAACGGCGTAAAGCCATCCTTTTCAAGATCGAGCCTAAATTGGCCAACCTCGCCCTTACTGAAGTGGGCAAAGATGCCCAGGGCCTACTATTCGGGGACTCCTTTATCAAGGATTTGGGGCGCTACGTAGGTGCTTTCACAGCCCTAGACAAGGCCCAGTCCTCCATGAAGAGGGTGTTTCAGGGACGGGTCTCTACCAGGGCCGGCAGATTCAGGGGCCGTCTGTCCGGCTGGTCAAATTTCATCTCCCGAGGTTCGGGACGAGGCTCTTATAATCAGAGACCACCTTATCAAGACACGAGACACCAGTCCCCCTTCTTCCCGTCTCGTGGAAGACCATGGCGCTCCAGAAGCTTCAGGGGGAACCCCGGTTCCAGACGACCTTACGGTAAGACTACACCTACCTCATGTTTTTTTTTCCCAATACCTGTGTGGGGGGCAGACTCCATCATTTTTTCCATGCCTGGTTAGATATCACCTCAGATACCTGGGTTCTGGCCACTGTGAGGGGGTTTCACATAGAATTGGTAGACACCCCATGTCGTATTCCTCCCCCTCACCCTATGATACTTTCAAAGGCAAACCGGGCCTTAATAGACGAGGAGCTATTGTCACTCCACACGAAGGGAGCAACAGAACGAGCTCCGCTGCCCCATACTGGGGTTCTCAGCAACATCTTCCTCGTAGAAAAGAAAGGCGTCCAGATGCGCCCAGTTATAAACCTTTGGTCCCTAAACTCCATAGTGCGCTACCGCCACTTCAAAATGGAGGGCATCCACCTCCTTTGGGACTTGCTCCTACGAGGAGACTGGATGGCAAAGTTAGACCTCAAAGATGCTTACCTGACAGTCCCGGTGACCAAGTCATCCAGGGACCTACTACGATTCCTCTGGAAGGGCGAAACGTGGCGATTCACATGCCTCCCCTTCGGACTCTCATCGGCTCCATGGTGCTTCACCAAATTGATGAGACCGGCCATGGCTTGGCTGCGCAGTCAAGGGGTAAGACTGATTGTCTATCTGGACGATATCCTCCTTATGGCACAAGATCGGGGGGGTCCTCCTAGAACACCTTCAATGGACAATGGCTCTGCTATGCCGGCTGGGTTTCCTTCTCAACGAGCAAAAATCCTGCCTATCCCCTTCCCGACACATAGAGTTCCTAGGGTTCACGGTCGACTCGGAAGCGGAGTCTCTCAGTCTCCCTCCGGCCAAAATACGCTCAATCCGAAAGGAACTACAACGAGCCCTGACGCGCCACCAGCTGTCGTTGCGACACCTGGCACGACTCATTGGACTACTGGCCTCCTCCATCCAGGCAGTGTTCCCAGCTCCACTCCATTATCGGGCCCTCCAGCGCCTGAAGATAGCACACCTTCGCAAAGGGGCCTCATATGCAGACTTGGTCTCCCTGGACTCGGAATCCCGAGATGAGATGACCTGGTGGATACACAACCTATCCGCCTGGAATGGCAAGGCCATCTTCAGCTCTCAACCGGAATTCACGGTGGACTCAGACGCGAGTCTCCACGGCTGCGGCGCACACCGCAACGGTGTGACTACAGGGGGTCGCTGGACAGAAGCTGAGTCCCGACTCCACATCAATGCCCTAGAACTTCTGGCCGGTTCCTTTGCGATCAGGAGCTTTGCGAACGGTACGTCCAGTGCATGCATCAAGCTGCGTATGGACAACATCTCAGCGGTTCGCTATGTCAACCACCTGGGCGGCACACGCTCAGCGATGCTGGCCCGTTTAGCAAAAGATTTCTGGACCTATTGCTTAGACAGGAACCTTATGGTCCAGGCGGAATACCTCCCTGGCCTTCACAATACCCATGCGGACTGGAGCTCACGCTATCTATCAGACAGCAGCGACTGGAAATTGGATACAGAGGTGTTCTCCACTATCTCGTGCCTTTGGGGGCCCTTCACCATCGACCTCTTCGCTTCCAGGCTCAATGCCCAACTACCCCGGTTCTACAGCTGGCGCCCAGACCCAGCCACGGAAGCAGTGGACGCCTTCCTACAGGAATAGTCCGGCTCACACCTTTACGCTTTCCCTCCATTTGCCATGCTTCCCCGAGTGCTACTCCAAGTACGACGCCAGATGGCGGACGTGATCCTGCTAACCCCATTCTGGGGTACCCAGTCGTGGTTCCCACAACTCCTGGAACTGGCAATAGACGTTCCCGCACTCCTGCCGTCCAACTGGGACCTTCTCCTGAACCCATTGGGCCAACAACAACCCCTCTTACTGGACGGATCGTTACGACTACTCGCATGGAGGATTTCAGGGGTCCCTGGGAAGTCCAAGGAGTTTCGGACACAACTCGACGCCTCCTGGATGACGCATGGGCTCCCGGCACTAGACGCTCATACGGGACCGCTTGGAGAGCTTGGACTGGTTGGTGCTTGGCTAGAAACCTGGATCCCGTGGCGGCTCCTGTGACGGCGATACTCCAGTTTCTCACATCTCTATACGAAGCGGGTCGAGCATATCGCATGATTAACTTATACAGATCGGCCATCTCCTCAGCTCATCATGGCTTCAACGGCTGCCCAGCGGGCCAACACCCCTTGGTGTGCCGCTTACTCAAGGGTTCACGCCTCTCACGTCCCCCCAGGCCACGATACACAGCCACATGGGACGTCTCCTGCGTCCTATCACTGTTTTCCTCCTGGCCGCCCAACTCGGACCTCACCCTACAACAACTCTCTGCCAAGTTGGTATGTTTGTTCTGCCTCATTTCGTGCAAACGAGTCTCAGAGGTACGCGCCCTGGATCATGATGCGAGATCCTTTCAATATCTCCAGACGGACTAAGACGGCCATACGCTCAGTCTCGTACCCGAGTTTTCCGACTACCCCTATGTTGTGCCCAGTGACCTGTTGGAGAGAATACGAACTTCGGACGAAGGCCCATCGGTCGGCTTCAACTCCTCAACTTTTCCTCTCGATCCGTCAGCCTTCGCTCCAGTATCCAGCACGACTCTGGCTCGTTGGGTGAAGTGGATTATGTCGCAGGCAGGCGTGGACACTTCCATTTTTAGCGCCCACTCCACACGTGGGGCTTCAGCCACTTCTATGGCCTCTTTGGGGGCACGCCTGGAAGACCTTATGAGGATGGCGGACTGGTCCAGAGAATCCACCTTCAAGGAATTCTACTTTCGACCTCAGCCACACGTTTTCTCGTCGGTCATTGCTCAGCTTTAAACTTGCAATATGAGCCTCCGTGTCTTGACATAAAATTACATGATTTTGCTATTTCATGATGAAAAGTCATGATTTTATGAAAGACACGGAGGCGAGTATTGCCTTTTACTTATTGGTATAATCTTTTTCCCCCCCCTGTTATATCTCGTTTTAGGATGGTAAGTAGAGTATTACACTCCACGTATGACTTATATGTATATCTGAATCATGACACTACATATACATGGGGCTTCTTGACTCGAGAAGGAATGGGGGGACACTTAGGGGTGACTTGATGTCCAATGTATCGTATCTTGGCCTGTACAATTGGTGTTAGCACCGATTTAACCTTTGGGCTCCTGTTATTATGTTTTCACAGGTTGACTCACTTCTGGGTGCATCGCATGAAGTACATCTCTCTACACAGGACTTCGCCAAGTTAGCTGGAGTTCGGTGGTTCAAGTTTCGTCATTCGTTCCTGGTTTTGTCCATGTTATTGGGTGTCTTCTGATCAAGTATCCGGATGGACTTTTGGCCGTTGCCCTTCTAGTTCTGGACTGTTTCTGGTTTCCTGTTTGCTGTTGGCGGGTAGCATCTCCAAAGAAAGAGGAATTGGGTGGGGAGGTGCTGCCTATTATACTGGGACTGGATATGGGAGTGTCCTATCTCTATGGTTACTGTTTTTTCTTACTGTTTGTATCCTTTGCTGCTATTGGTGGACAGTAAAGAAAGGGATATGCAATACTCGCCTCCGTGTCTTTCATAAAATCATGACTTTTCGTCATGAAATAGCAAAATCATGTAATTGGCGAACGCTGGGTGGCCTTTGTTCGTTTGCCGAACACGTGGCGGCAGCCATCTTTGCTCATTCGCATGAGGTCAGCGGTGTGTGTAGCCAAATTCACGGAACTAAAATCGGCTACACATTTCCGCAAACACCGCTGAGCCCTACCTTCTCCCACAATGATTTTGCAGCCGCAGAGACTAAGTCCCATTCGGCCATGGGACTTAGTCGTTTTTCAGCTAAAAAAAAAACGACCGCACAGTCCAAATCTATGGAACTGTTTTGGGCAGGAAAATGTGCTTGCGGTCGGTCATAAAGGGACCTAAAGCTAACTTTTTAACCCCTGGATTTGGCTGATTTTTGGTTATGTTTATATTGAAGGTTGCTGATTCTAAATATGTCATTTTTATGAAGATTGGATGTGTAGTTTTAAAGTTACAGTGTATGTATAAAAACTGTATTTTTACTGCGTGTGTTTAATTATGTTAAACCATTGTGTACCATAATTATATCACAGGCAGAGGGGAGGATTTTTGTATGTAATTGCTGGGAGTGTTTCTGTAACATACGTGTATGATTGGCTGTTCTGTAAAACCCTGTGGGTGGTCCTATCTAAGGGAAAACTGCATAAAAGAAGGTTATTTTGGTGCCAATAAACAGAATGATTTGACCCTCTAACTTGCAGCCTTGACTCATGTTTGTAGGGGACAGCTATAATCACTACAGGGATTGCTATGCTCTTCATACTCCCTTAGCTACTGAGCTCTTGTAAGCGCTCTTGTTCCTGATCCTGCTTTGCTCTACAGAAGGAAGAGGTTCACCACCTGCAACCTGGAGCCTGGTCATCGGTCCAGGGTGGATAGCAGACGTCGAGATCCTAGCCCAGCAGCGGCGGTTCATGGAGTCTGCAGTAGTTATGGTGTCTACGGTGCTGATGGTCCTTTGGTGAGCGCTAGGAGCATCCTTTCTACGGTCCAACTTCCAACCAGCCTGGAGGCAACCGTAACACAGAGTCTTCATATAGGGTTTGCAATACCGACAGTCTGGGTTATAGGTGCAATGCAGACATGCAGTTAGGTACTTTACCATTGTCAGAATACATTGAAAACACTAATATATTGCAAATATTAAAAATGATATTGCAGCTGTTTTCTATACCTGCAAGGATAAATTGAGTATCAAGAGTCCAACCACAAAAACTAAATTGTATATGCTTATCAAAAATGAGTGTAACCCCTTAGCAAGTTAATAAGTTAATAGTGTGTTCCTTTTATAATTATTATATTATTTATTCTCTTCTGGGTCTGCAAAATGCTTTCAATTTACCAATTTACTAATACAGTAGTTTAGGATTAGAATTGCCTCACTTATAATCATCAGAAATTATCTGATCTCTATAAAAATACAATTTCATCATTACCCTATTACCAATGAGGCATACTAGATTAATCTTAAATTTTGGGAAAAAAAACTATCCTATACATCCATATATTTTTTTTTTTTATATAACCATATCACATAACAATTTTTATGTCAAAGATGACATAAATTTTTCTTTTTCTTTGACATAAATAATGTAATGCACTTTAAAAAGAGAGATAGCTCTAAATACTCCCCTAATGAAAACGTGGATCCACGATTTTGAAAAGTAGATTTTTTCCAGGGGCCCCTTTTTCGTGAGCTGATCAGCATTTAATTTGTTATAAATAGACACTAAAGGCTTGCGTTAATGACATGCAAATATTCTTTAAATATTCTTCATACTCATTGTAATATCACACATGTCATCTTATAGCACAGAACACAATGAATGTAGCAGATATCCAGCAGACATGCCAATACAAAAAGCTTAAGAACTTAAACTACCACTTCCAACATTCCTCATACCTGTGTATAAGAAGCACATTTCTGCAAATTATGCAACCAGTGTACTGTTTTAAGGATATATCAGAAAATCTGGCAACTGGACAGGAAAGTCGAATTTTGGCAAGAAGTCCATTATTGCAACAAAATTTTGGAAATCAGCCAAAACTTATAAAAACAGCCTCACCTTTTTTTTTTTCTTTTATTTTGATTAGGACTACAACTCCTATTGTTCTTGGACTAGTATTCAATAATAAATCAGTTATTTAATAGATTATTATGCTGCCATTTCCATCTGTATTAATACTGAGACAAACTTATTCAAATATAATTTAAAAATTTAAAACAACACAGTAAAATATCCATTAACATACATGTCAATTAAACTGCATACTTTAAAATGAGTATCCAAATCACACATTTATCACAATCACCATTTACACAGAATAAACTTTTTACAGCTGTATTCAGAACATCTTATTGTAAGGCATACCAATTTTAGTTTGTATCAGATTTATTTAAGAGTTCTGGTACCAAGGGTTTTTCTTATTAAAGAAGGGATCCCATACAGGTCATATAGGGGACTTAAATATTAGTAAATATAACACTTGCATTAACCAGTTGCAACACATGTACCCTGTCAATAGAATTTCTCTCTTATAATCTTATAGAACATTTGGACCAGATTACACAGACATGGTATCACCTGCATTTGTCAGAACTCTCAAAGACTCAACATTTTTATACTATTCCATGTTAAAAGGTATGGTAAAATTTTGACCGGTCAATTTGAGTTCCCAAAAGCCATAACAACACAGTTAAAAACCTTTGTCCATGGTTTTCTGATCCTATATTCCATGACCAAACTTCAAACCCACTTCTGCACAGGGGGTCTACAGTTTGGGTCACAATCAATAAAATCTCAGCATCCCCATACAACAATTTACAGATTTTCACAAGCTACAGAAGACATACAACAGGTGATGCACTGGGTCACTTCAAGTACCTGTAGCAAGCACAAGTTAGCTTACAGCACAAAATGAAGCATGTGTGGGACCACGGAAAATGTAAATTTTGCTCTCTAATTTATAAACAACTACATTTACAACATGAATTCTCTGCAACAAACATACAGGGCAGAAAGAATGTGGTGTTTGACGTTTTCAACTAATGAAGTTACTTTTTGTCCCAATATGAAAATAAAGGGTTCATCATGCATACAATCATACATGCAGAGAAGCCACATTAGTTCTAGAATTTGTAGCCCCCCCCCTTAAAAAACTTCTATTCCTTTCTCTTCGTCCCCCTTCTTTCATCATCACCCTCACTTGTCCTTTTGACATTCCCTTAATCATTTTATTCCATTAATTATTATCCCCTCTTGTAAAACAGGGTACAAGTGAGGGGCTATCGTCTAGCAACACCCTTTAATTGGGGGGGGGGGGGATTGATAGATATTGTTTAGACTGTGAAGTACCCATTTCAAACTCACAGGCAATTAAGACTTTATGTTCAAAATCAGAGTTATACAATTACATAAAATAGCACATAAGTAGCTTTACAGCAAAAAAGATTGGAAGCAAGCAAGTTAGAGTATAGCCAAACATCCATCAATTACAGGGTTAAAACAACTTTTAACTTCTCTCTTTTTTTTTTTTTAAAACCATTTTAGCCTTCCAAAGGCAACATCAACATTTACATTACATTACAGCCTGCCAAAGGCTTGAATACCTTTTTACATCCCCCCAAAGGATAACCTCTTCCAAAGAGGAATTGTCTCCCATAGACAAGTATGTACAATACAGCTTGCCAAAGGCTTTCCTCCTACCCAAGGAGTGATATAGGGATGTCTTTTCAAGACAAAATCCCTAAAAAGTCTACCTTAGACTATGAATAAAAATATGCAATGTGTGGAGGATGGGAATAGGAAGGGAAAGAGTCTAAAAGACATCCTCTTACCTGTCCATTCCGTTCCGTCCAATCGCAACCCAAAACTTCTGACACCAATTTGTTGGGAATAAAATCAGCCCAGGACCCTTTTTGGATGATGGATGTTTGCCAACTCTTACAGAGCTCTGGAAATTGGAAAATGAAAAGCAGAGACGTGTTCAATAACCAATTAAATTTTTATTTATACGTCAGTTATATTTATACCCCGTTTTTATGGGTATAAAGGCATGACAATGACAGATTGTTTTTCACAAGTTATAAGCAGCTGTTTCTCATTATATCCTACATTATATAATGCACGTATATTTGATTAAAAAAAAAAAGATATTTACAAATACCCAAATCTTGGACAATTAACTAGAACATTTCACAATCATTATGGTCATTCTCGTAAATGATATTAGATAAATTCTTCCAAGAATTGAAGATACAATTCCAAGTTTATTCCTAGTTCAAATTAACCCTTATATGAACAGCTAGGAGAGATAGCAAAATGGATATTCGTATCTACAGCTGATACACAATAATATATGAAACATCTGTGACATGTTTCACTGTTATCTTAATAAGATTTGTACTGGCATATCACACTTTTTCTTTTCTTATTTTACATACTTTATATACTTTATGTACTTTTGTACCTAGGTTGGTTTCTGATATTAACAATTTCATATTGCAATTTATTTTATTTAATCATAATTGTGTTAAGTTATTTAGGCTACTTATATTAATGTCATATACCGACCATCAGGCTGGGAATGTGTAATTTACATTTGTAACGAAATCCCCTATTTACAGACCATACGAACAAGCCTGTTCGGTTATTTGGAGGATTACAGCGGGATTTTGTGGAAATAGCAATAAAAGCGAATAAACTACCGAACCACCGACCTCCCACTGAGGTTGTGTGGTGCCTATTGACCACCCTTACTGTTGCGGTTAACCACAGACTAATTGGGGAATAGCTGGTGGTCCACGTTCGTTTACCGAACATGTGGCAATTGCCATTTTGTATTGTCGAACGCGCAGCGGTAAATGGCGAGGATTCCCTGGAACTGATTTCGGCTACTTGTTTTGCCGAACACCGCTGATACCTTCTCCCATCCTCGTTCGTACGGTGGAAAAACACACGAATGAAGGGGAGACTACTTCATTCGTGCGCTGAAAGTATGCGAAAGTGACCGACCCCAGATAGCTATAGTATGGAACTTGCAGTCGGCTACAAACACACAAACGGCTGGTGAAAGTCAAACTTCAGTCGACGATTCTGAGAACTGTTCGTGGGATCTGAGCGCTATTTGCCTAGAATATGCACTCAGATCCAAGCTATCTGGGGATATGTGGAACTTAAAGTTTATGTTGTGTAAAAAGAAAGTTATATTTTTTTATTCTGTTTTGCTGAAATAAGAAAAGCCATGTTTCTTTCTTCCTGGAGATAATTAAGGCTCTCTTTGCTACCTTAAGTTAATTATCTCCAGGATGGAAAAGAGGGAGTGATTTATGTAAAAGGGGAGTGCTTATGCTATAGCCACTGTGATTGGCTACTGTGTTACTTTTGTCCCAGTCTTCCATCTGGTCCCCTAGGGGAGTGTCCACCAGGTGGAAGACCTGCATAAATACCGGGCGGGTAGCCCACAGTAAATCAGATTGTTTTACCCCTTCATGAAGTCTCGACTCATGTTTGGGGGATTGGGAGTTATAATCACTTTGTTTCAGCTGGATTTCGGGAGAAGCTACAAGGATCATCGCTGCACGAATAGAAGGATCCTTTACACTGGTGGCAAGCGGCGGGATTGCCTCCCGAACGCACGTACCGAATTGAAACAAGTGGTGAATGTCGCACAGATACGAACGCTTGAAATGAAATACATTGAAGGAACTGCTGGAAGCTCGAGGCATAGTGGCAAGCAACAAACCGAAAGCCACGTTAATAGCCGAACTACTGGAGAGCGATCAAACCGGCGAACCACAAATGGCGAATGCAGAGGAAACAGAGTTCCAGAGGGATGTGAGATGGAGACTCAGCCTGGTAGGACCTAACCCTGCACCAGAGATCGTGGTACAGATCTTGGCACAAGCTACAGAGTCCCAGAATGCCAGGGAAGCACGAGAAGCCAGAGACAGATCACCTCCTGTGGATATATTGTCGCTATCTGGATCTACAATGGGGCGTCAGCGGAAAATCAACTACGCTGCATTTAAAAGCTTCGTGGAAGGTGAGATGGATATTGATAATTACTTGCAAGATTTTGAAAGACAATGTGTGTTAGAAGATTTGGAAAGTGCTAACTGGGCTGCAGTATTAAGTAGTAAACTATCAGGTAGAGCAGCCGAAGCGTTGAGAGCTGTGCCAGATGGGGATATACAAAACTACGAAATGATAAAAGAGATTTTGTTAGCTCGGTATGCTGTAACTCCTGAAGCCCATAGAAGGAAATTCCAGGCCCTCAGGAGACAAGGCAAGGATTCATATACAGAGTGGGCATTTGGTATGCAACGCGCTGCCAGTAATTGGATGCAGGGGAATCAGGCAACTACCCTAGAGGATGCTGTGCAATTGTTGTTACTGGAGCAAATTTTTTAATTATACTGCAGCGGAGGTGAGAGACTGGGTCAGAGACAGAAAGCCAAAAACGGTGGAGGAGGCAACAAGGCTGGCAGACGAATTTCATAAGAGCAGACGGATGGATGGAAAACGAGGGGTCCAGGGCCACAGAGGGTACCACCACCGGGGGGAAATACCACAACCCCAGGGTACCAAAAGACTGCTCCAATGTGTTATGGGTGCAAGCAAGTGGGGCACATCAAACCTAATTGCCCACAACGCACTACAGACCGCTGGGGGCGGGCACCGGTACCACCGACCAAAGCAGCCGCACACTGTGTGCAAGAGGATTACAACTCTCTGACTCAAGAGACACCCAGTAACCACAGTGAGAATTGGGCCACCTTACATGAGGTGAACCCTGTACAGGCGGCTGGGGATAACAGAGCGCACCACCGCCAGTCGGTAAAACTAAATGGACAAGAGGCTCGGGGACTGAGAGACAGCAGGGCCACTATTACCTTGGTCCAGCCACACCGGGTCACCCCGACCCAGCACACAGGACGCACCATTGCTGTAAGGGTGGCCGGAGGGGCAATTCATAAACTACCAACAGCCCGGGTTCACATTGATTGGGGTACGGTGGCCAAGGCCATAGAAGTGGGCATCATGCCAGATTTGCCTGTGGAAGTATTGCTGGGGAACGATCTAGGATGCCTGACGTCCCAATTGGCAGCCTGCAGTCCAGAATGAGCACTACCTGTTACCACCTGGCAGCAATCCAGAGCTATGGTAGCCTCCCCCTCAACCCATGACCAGGTAAGCGATAACCCTCTGACGATTCCTCCTGACCACACTTCTTACTGGGGTACCCCTCAAGACTTTGAGCAAGCGCAGCTGGAAGATCCCACCTTAAGAGGGTATCGGAGGGAGGCAGAACAACCCCAGGGAGACGGAGATCAGGCAAGGTTTAGCTGGGAAAAGGGTTTACTGTACCGAGTGACTGGGGGGGCAGGGAAAGGAGCGGGGCAGGTAGAAAAAAGACAGTTAATAGTGCCCCGTAAGTATCGGGTAGAACTGTTATGGATTAGCCACGATATTCCCCTAGCAGGTCACTTAGGCATTAAAAAGACGAGAGACCAACTCACCCAGTAATTTTTCTGGCCAGGAGTCACTAGAGATTTGCAGGATTATTGTAGGACCTGCAAAGTATGCCAAAAGGTAGGGAAGAGAGGGGATCACCCCAGGGCAAAACTACGTCCCCTACCCATCATTGAGGAACCATTTTTCCGAGTGGCAGTTGATTTAGTCGGGCAACTCAGTAAACCCAGTCCATCCGGTAAGAAATACATTCTTACTGTAGTGGACTACGCTACCCGCTACCCCGAAGCTATAGCTCTGTCAAATATACATGCAGAGACGGTAGTGGAAGCACTGGTTCAGGTATTCACTAGGGTGGGATTCCCTAGGGAGATAGTGTCAGATCAGGGAACCCAGTTCACAGCGGTGGTTACCCAACAGCTCTGGCAGAGCTGTGGGGTAAAACCCATATTAAGTTCTCCCTATCACCCCCAAACCAATGGCCTCTGTGAACGTTTTAACGGCACCCTTAAGCAAATGCTCATCAAGTTCACAGAGACCTGTAGAAATTGGGAAAGATTCCTTCCTCATTTGCTCTTTGCCTATAGGGAAGTTCCCCAGGAGTCCACCGGATTCTCCCCGTTCGAACTATTATACGGGAGACGGGTCCGGGGACCCCTGGATCTAGTATGGGAACATTGGGAAGGTGATATGGAACAAACAGGTACCCCTATAGTCTCCTTTGTACTAGAGTTGAGGGACCGGCTGCAGGCTCTGACCGAAACAGTTCGGGAGAACCTGCGAGCCGCCCAACAACGGCAGAAGTACTGGTACGACAAGGGAGCTAGAGACCGTATCTTAGAAGTGGGACAAAAGGTCCTAGTGCTTAAACCTATCAAAACAGATAAGTTACAAGCATCCTGGCAGGGCCCCTACACTGTAATAGAGCAGATCAGTGATACCACATACATTGTGGCAGACTGTTCCGATGAAAGGATCTGGCGGTCCTTCCATGTAAATATGCTCAAGCCATATCTCAAGAGACCAGAGGAGGTCTCCGCGGTATGCGCTCCAGCATATGAAGATAGTGAGGGTATCCCTTTACCGGATATGCTTCCCCAAGAACCCACAGGAGTAGACCGTGTACAGTTGGGTCCAGAATTAGGTTCCGAGGAACAAGCTCAGGCTTCTCAACTGTTAAAGGAATTTGGGGGCATGTTTTCAGCAGCCCCAGGGTATACGACCCTGGCAGTCCACAGAGTGGAGACCCCAGGCCAGTTACCCCTGCGGCAGCAGCCCTACCGAATCCCAGAGGCAGTGCGGGAAAGCATGTTAAAGGAACTCCAGGACATGTTAGAACTGGGGGTCATAGAACCATCCCAAAGCCCATAGGCTTCCCCAGTAGTCCTGGTTCCTAAGAAAGACGGTACCACTAGGTTCTGCGTGGACTACCGTAAGCTAAACGATCGGACCGTTACCAACACATACCCCATGCCCAGAATGGACGAGCTGCTAGACCGTATGGCTGGGGGGAATTATTTGACCACTATTGATTTGTGCAAGGGATATTGGCAAATCCCTTTGGAGCCTGGGGCCATTCCAAAGTCGGCATTTGTCACCCCATTTGGCCTATACCAGTTTAAGGTTATGCCATTTGGGATGAAGAGTGCCCCAGCTACATTTCAAAGGATGGCAGACCGGCTCCTAGAGGGATTTCAGGGCTTCGCTTGTGCTTACCTGGACGATATAGCTACCTTCAGTGGCACTTGGGAAGCCCACCTGGAGCACATCTCAGTAGTGCTCAACCGAATTCAGAATGCAGGGCTCACCTTGAAGCCTGAGAAATGCCACGTGGGCATGGCTGAAGTCCAATATTTAGGCCACAGAGTAGGGTCAGGAAAACAGAGACCAGAGCCCGCTAAGATTGAGGCCATCACCCAGTGGCCCCAACCCCGGATGAAAACACAGGTCATGGCGTTCTTGGGCACCGCCGGTTATTACAGGAAATTTGTAGCGGAATACAGTGCCCTTGCCAAGCCCTTGACAGACCTCACCAAAAAGTCCCTACCCCGACAAGTAGTCTGGTCCATTGAGTGTGAGGAGGCTTTCCAGAAACTCAAGGCTGCGTTAAGTGCATCTCCTGTGTTAGCGGCACCTGATCATACTAAAAGGTTTCTCGTCCACACAGATGCCTCAGTGTTTGGACTGGGAGCAGTATTGAGCCAGGTGGGAGATGATGGCATGGATCACCCGTGGCGTATCTGAGCAGAAAACTATTACCACGCGAAGTCAGCTATGCCACTGTGGAGAAAGAGTGTCTGGCATTAGTTTGGGCACTTAAAAAACTACAACCCTACTTGTATGGAGCCTCTTTCACAGTGCTGACTGACCACAACCCTTTGATTTGGCTTAACAGAGTAGCTGGCGATAACCCCAGACTACTCAGATGGAGCTTGGCACTGCAACCCTATAATTTTACAATGCAGTATCGCCCCGGGAAGCAGAATGCCAATGCAGATGGCCTGTCGTGGCAAACTGAGCTGGAAAAGTAGGTATTTTTGTTTGTTTCTCCTGTGCTACCGGACATCCCTTAGCCGACCCGTTAGGATCTAAGCAGGTATGCCGTTCCATGGGACTAAGGGGGAGCTGTGCAACGAAATCACCTATTTACAGACCATACAAACAAGCCTGTTCGGTTATTTGGAGGATTACAGCAGGATTTCGTGGAAATAGCAATAAAAGCGAATAAACTACCGAACCACCGACCTCCCACAGAGGTCGTGTGGCGCCTATTGACCACCCTGACTGTTGCGGTTAACCACAGACTAATTGGGGAATAGCTGGTGGTCCGCGTTCGTTTACCGAACATGTGGCAATCGCCATTTTGTATTGTCGAACGCGCAGCGGTAAATGGCGAGGATTCCCTGGAACTGATTTCGGCTACTTGTTTTGTCGAACACCGCTGCTACCTTCTCCCATCCTTATTTGTACGGTGGAAAAACACACGAATGAAGGGGAGACTACTTCATTCGTGCGCTGAAAGTATGCGAAAGTGACCGACCCCAGATAGCTATAGTATGGAACTTGCAGTCGGCTACAAACACACGAACGGCTGATGAAAGTCAAACTTCAGTCGACGATTCTGAGAACTGTTCGTGGGATCTGAGCGCTATTTGCCTAGAATATGCACTCAGATCCAAGCTATCTGGGGATATGTGGAACTTAAAGTTTATGTTGTGTAAAAAGAAAGTTATATTTTTTTATTCTGTTTTGCTGAAATAAGAAAAGCCATGTTTCTTTCTTCCTGGAGATAATTAAGGCTCTCTTTGCTACCTTAAGTTAATTATCTCCAGGATGGAAAAGAGGGAGTGATTTATGTAAAAGGGGAGTGCTTATGCTGTAGCCACTGTGATTGGCTACTGTGTTACTTTTGTCCCAGTCTTCCATCTGGTCCCCTAGGGGAGTGTCCACCAGGTGGAAGACCTGCATAAATACCGGGCGGGTAGCCCACAGTAAATCAGATTGTTTTACCCCTTCATGAAGTCTCGACTCATGTTTGGGGGATTGGGAGTTATAATCACTTCGTTTCAGCTGGATTTCGGGAGAAGCTACAAGGATCATCGCTGCACGAATAGAAGGATCCTTTACAACGTTATTTTGTTGCTTATTGGGTGTCAATTGAAGTGTTTGGGGAAATTATGATTTAGAGTTTACATGCCCACCTCCAAGGCCAGCTAGTGTTATGAATTTTATTGTTATATTACATTTTCACACTATTCTGTGGATAGTGGTATTTGCACTCTATAATGGTTAGCTAGCTTCCCAGTGCTACTTGTATTTAAATTCAATTTTAGCTTCATGCTACTTCTTCACTGTACACAGCTCATGGGTTGCTATGATAATGACAGACATAGGGTTTCACGTCATTAGGGTGCACCTTCCAAGACACACTGGTGATGTGGCATGCATTTAGAGGTCCACAAGGATTGATATCTTGTATTTGTTTATTTATTAACTATAAATACACAAAGTTTTGCATGGGCTGCATGTTGGGGCTTCATACTAAACTGGGGAGATCTAATCTTTAACCCAGCGCCCACCCATTAGTGTTGGTCCCACAACGGTGGGGCCTAGTGTCTACCACTCTAGCCCCTGCTACCACCTAATTTAACACTTAAACAAGTGTTCCACACCAAATCCTTTACTCGGTGGTGGGGGATCTGAAACCAATAATGGTGGAGGATCCTAGTGTTCTGCACGACAGCCTCAACATATAGGCAGTGGGTGGAGACACTAAAAATAATCATACAATAATTACAAATTACAAATGCCATTGCCTGAATGGAATTGCAGCGCCCATATCTGCCATTTTATTATAGGTTATGGTAAAACGATTTAGCAATTTTATTGCAATGCAATTTTTTGAAATTCATTTTTTTTTTTTAAGATTGAGCAGAGCTTGTTCAGGGGTAGCTAAATATTAGGAACAATCTTACAAATTATTGGCAAGCTGGTATAATCAAGACTCCAGTGGATCTCTTTTGGATTGGTTTAACCTTTTGTGACAATTGTTGTAGGTGTGGGGCTGAGAGAGGAAATCTTATACATATGATTTGGAAATGCCAAAAGAACATATAAAGAAATTTATTGCATTATATCTGGCATTGGTATTCTTATTCCCCAAAAAATCCATACTAAACTTTTAAAAAATCACTACTGATTCACCATATTTACACTAATAAATTACCTTTTGTTTTTTTAGTGGAAACACCTAAATGGTCCTACTATTTGCAAATCCTGGCTCACACCAGGGTCAACCAGTTCTGAGTTTTTGCTTGTGAGGCTGGATTTTTTGAATCAAGGCCTAAGAAATAGAAATGGAAATAAGACACAGTTATATGCAGGTATTTACAGCTAGGAGGGATAGAGGATGGATGGAGAGGGGGTGGGTAAAGCAAATATTTTTTGTAAACAAGTGAAAATGTAGACCCCCAGGGACTGCAACAGAATAAATCCAGGCTGATTATGATATGTTCTGTTCTTTGCCAGCTGCCAAGCAAAGTATAATCAGCACAACTAATCTTCAGAATCACAGGGATATGCCTGTAATTCTGAAAACAGTTTGTAGACAACAGCAACATACGTCTCTGTACTGTTTTACCTAGGAAATTAACAAAAGTGTGAGGGGAACAGGAGAGAAAGGATATTGGTAAAGTATCCTATGGAGTGGAATACCCTACTAGTTGCAGGAACCATAAGGGTACAGTAGAGAACTTAACGTGCAACCTTAATCTGTGAATATTAAAACTTAACTTTTAATGATACATTTTTAATATGTTAAAACTGATGAGAGTCAACACCCAAAAACACTAGTTAACAAAAAATAAATAAATCCAATGGAATAAAATCAACACTTGATCTGAGACTTGCATAAAGTACTCCACATACGTGAGAGGATTATTGTCTAAACTGTGCGTGGTAGCTGTAGTTCTAAGACAATAAGTCGGGTACAGAGTGTCCAGTAGTATCTGGGAGTCTCAGCCAGGTATTTACCAACACTTGTCTGGGATATGTTGCAATTTGATACAAAAATTTGTAGTGGAGATTATTGTCTAAACTGTGCATGGATGCTATAGTTTAAGACAAAAAGTCGGGTAAAGAGAGCCCACTTGTATATGGCAGCAGCAGTAACTAGGAAATTATCTTCTAATATTAGTACTTATAATACCAGAGGGTTTAGGGATTAAGGTTAGGGATTTAGGTTAAGGTTATGAATAATTTTAAGGTTAGCGTTAAGGGTAGGAGTATGGTTAGTATTAGGGTAGGGGTTAGTATTAGGGTAGGGGTAGGGGAAAGATTAGCATAGGGTATGGTTAAGCTTAGTTATGCATGCCCCAAATTTACTTTTTAGCACCAAAAAAATTTGAATTTGTCAAACTGCAATGTCACAGCAGTATTTAAAAATGCCTAGATGTTGCCCACTGAGCTACCAGAACAGGATTAAAGTAATGTGCCTGGCACACATGCAGTTGCAAGTGCCCACCTAACAAACAGACTGATTGCTTATTTCTCTGTGGCACTGGGCTCAGGGCAGGGTACAAAAATGTAGTATAGCACCCACAAAAATAATCGCTGTAGTTTGCAGATTCAACACCAGAATTATTTCCAAATCTGTCCCTCATAGCTGCAGCATCCTCTCATGTGACTTCAGCTTATATAGAGGCTGGGTCACATGCGGCACTGGCCAATCACAGCCATGCCATTAGTAGGCATGGCTGTGATGGCTTCTAAGGGCACACGAGTCAAACGCTATAATATATATATATATATATATATATATATATAAATATATCAAACATACACAATCCAGTGCACTCATTCATTCACTAAAGAGCCATTTCAAGTCTCACAGAATGTAATAGTTTTATTTAAAAACATCTCAACTAAGCAAAAAATAATGGAGGTTTAATTACAGTATACCATCATACATTGCATAAGCCTGCTACAACGTCAATGTACTCCATTCTAGGCAGGTCCTACTCTTATGAGATTATTCCACTTATAAATCTTCTTCTTGGGACTCTCTGCAGGTCAAGGTTAAATAGGGCCCTGGAATGAGGCACCCATGACAGAGAGTGGTGCAAAACCAAGGGTTGGCATGGACTCCCAAATATATCAATGAAATCAAGAGGGCTGCACTCACCTTATCATGCATACATTATAGAGTGCTGCTGAAGCTAATTCATGCAACATACAAAATCCAGTGCACACTAAACAGCAATTTCAAGTCTCACAAGATATAATATTTTTATTTAAAAACACCTCACATTGGAAAATAATAATGAGGGTTTAGTTACAGAATACAATCATACATTGCATAAGCCTGTCACAACGTCAATGTACCCCATTCTTGGCAGGTCCTACTCTAGCAACCTAATGCCTGCTCTTACGAGATTAGTCCACTTAATGGGAAATACTTCATCCTGGGACTCTCTGCAGGTCAAGGTTAAACAGGTCCCTGGAAGGAAGCACCCATGACAGGGAAGAGTGCAAAACTAAGTAGTTGACATGTACTCCCAAATATATCACTGAAATCAAGGGGGCTGCACTCACCTGAACATAGTAATTCCCTGAAGAAGTGGTTGCACTGCCCACAAAATATGTAGGAGCGAGGAATTACTAAACATCACAAGCTACTCAACTTTGATCTGCTGGAGTGCACGGATCACGATCGTCCTGTAATTAGACAGGCGCAAACAGGCGGGACACTGAAGTGACAGGACACCCACATCTTACGGGATTGACATACTACAACAAACAGTAAGGATCCTAAAATCCTCAGGAAAACCACCTGTGATTATCAACGTTAAGTACTATGTACATTGCCTCAAGGGATCCCTCAGATTTTTTCAGACTATTCACACCAGCTGGCTGTTTATTGAGTGTCTCCAGCCTCACTTTTTTCATGTCGGATTTACAATCTCTTCCAGAGTTATTCTCCAAGATTCTTAGTTTTACTTTAAGTGAGTACCCTGGATGCATTTCTCATGAGAAAAAACCAGGGGGGTGCAAAACACATCCAGGGTACTCACTCTTACCTTTTTGTGGGTGGCAGTGTAGGTGGTCTTCCTCATGTCTGGCAGCAGCAGGTATCACAACTACCCAATAGTTCATTCCCTAAGTGTTCCTATTTTTTGCAAGTGTGTTGTCCTTGCTTGGGTATTTGTATATTAATCTTGTGATTATTATATGCTGTTTGCATTACTCAATATTCCTACTCCTATATTTAGCTTTTTGGAGTGCTGCCATCACTATTTTCTGCCATACATCACTGCAATTTTTATATCAATAAATGTGCACTTTTTCATTATTTCTGTGGATTTTCTTTGTGGATCATAAGGGTTTACTCCTGAGTGTGAACATTTAGTTTTGTGTCCCTTACCACATACAAGACAACTCCAGGACAACTCTACGATTTGTAATGGAACCGCTCCATTCCACCTCTGGTACATAAGGTAATATAGTTACTTGATGTTAAATAAATGTTAAAAAAAAGTTTACATAGTTTTTCCATTTTAAACCATGGATAGTTTCCTGTCAATGGTCATTCTGGACCACACTTTGGTTTATAAAAAGCTGTGTTTAAAACTGTGTCCATTGCTAAAGGTATATGCAAAAATGTAGTGTGAAGTCTGAAATATGATCTCTGTCTGTGCTCATTTGCATGTCCAGCAGGGAACTCTGGGATAGTTGTCAAAACATTATTTCTTGAGTTCCTATGCCCAAGAAGACCTCTCAAAGTCCAACATGAAGTATTAAAAAATACCATATAGTTAAATATTCAGAACCTTTCTCAAACCTTGAGAAACTCATGGCTGGGACTATCAAACTGGAATATTTGATTCAGAAGAAGCCAGGTGGGACATCTGAGATCTCTATTCATAAGAACGCAGCCAAAGGAACAGCTAAGATTCTGACACACAACTAGTGAGAGGTCACCTTTATATTATTGAACTACAGTAAGCAGTACTGAGTTTTATTATTGTGCTTTTTAGGGATAGCCTACATATTGCATAGTTGTTTACTCTTTGTAATGGTATTTATTAATTAATGACTTTACATCATAAAGAAAGCATATTTAGTGTAATGCTTTGGGGGCACCAGTATGTAGGAAGACATGTGCTTCTGGCAGTGACATCACAGGCCAGCCTACTTACACTGAATAAAAACCAGATGTAGGAGAAACGCTGTCTCTTTGCCTGTAACTGACTGAACCTAAGTTGTAGTACCAGCTCTGACTTAACCCCAGCCAAAGGGCTGGGGCCTTGTAAGTAAAATGAATCCATTGTAACATTTAGCAATTGTAATAGCCTTTTGTGTAACATTTAGCAACCTTTTGTAAGTAATATGTTGTAGTTTTGTATTGTATAATTATTGTAGTAAATTGACATTCTGCTAGCGTCTGTTTATTTATTATAGTTATATAAAATATACATTTAATATTACAACGTTTTGTGTATTTTCTATGCACATATTCGACCATAATACCATGAACTATAAAAATATTAATGTTGTTTGTATTGCTTAATTATTATGTATTAAGAGATTAATATTCATATTTAAGTCACGACCACAACACTCTTGAAGTGACTCCTGCAGTCTAAATTATGTGATCTTTACAACTATACTAATGTCATTATATGTCTGAACAGCTAATAGATAAAATTACATTTGCTGTGGCTAGAAAATACCATGTTTAACCGATCAAGAGAAATACAGGGAGATTGCTTATAATTTTAGAATTTAATTTTGGTTTAGTATAACGGTCTTAATATAATATTAGTGTAAATATCCAAGGAAATTGCGATATTGACAAATTGACCTGCAGTTTTCAAAATATTTGGTCAATATTCTTTATTTATAAATTAGATACACCTTGGGACAATGGTATACATTAATTGCAATTGCCTGTGTGCAAAGTATTGGATCTGTAATATATTAAAAGCACTAATTGTAAGCAAAATCATATCTGAATGCATGTGGCAGCATACACATTCACAAATTATTGTTCATTTGCATTTTGCAAGTGAATGATAATTTCAAGTACTATTGGCTTGCTGAGTGGATAGTAATAAATGCACAAATGTTCAAAAGTTTGGAGTCATTTAACAATTTTATTGTCACTGATTTGCTGCTACATAGTCTTTTACAACATTAACAATGTCTACACTGTATCTCTGCACAGCAAAAAAATAAGACAGAAAAAAGGAAATGCCCTATATACCACACTTTTCCTATTGGTTTAAAGTAAATACTATAACAATAAGAAGAACAAAAATTGGAAAATACTGGACTTTGTGCATTATCATTTATCTAAACTGTAACATTCCTTAAGACATTCATTACACCCCTGTATTCTTATTATGATGTTAAAATGGCTCATCTAAGCTCACTTGCATATTCAATGATTTCAGATACTTAACCTTTATAGATGTTCTAAATTTCACTGAAATGAGCCTCTAATGTTTCCCAAGATTTTCAAACCTTTTTAAAAAATAAGCCTTTTGAACTTTCAAGATTGTCATCTGATAAAATCTTCTTAATTTGAATCCTGTATACATACAATGTTCTCATGATATTACATTTGAAGTAAAATTGAATTACAGTGCATACAGATTTTACATTTTTCTGCAAACTTAAATATTCACATTGGTATGTAGATAGATAGATAGATAGTGTGATGAACTGCCCTTCGCCACTGGCTTTTGGAGGGGCCTGCTTGCCAGCCTCCTACCCTGTGACTATGGTCCCTGGGGTGTACTGCCATTTAACATGTCTATTTGGGCTTATTGGATTTTAAAACACTTTTTCTGCCCCTTTAATTCCATGGGAAAATGTGCCTTTTCCCCTCCCCCTTTTTTCCTGTCCTATTGTTCTCCGGCAGGGCGTTGTCCCAGGGACACTGCCAGACCAGTTTAAACTGGCTGCTTTGTTCATCCTCAATCTCCCATCAGCCCTTGCTATTTTCTCACCTCACCCTTCCTTGTACTATAGGGCACTTTTAACATGAGACATATTGAGCTCTCAGATCCAAGCTATCTGGGGATATGTTGGACATATAGGTTAACATTGTATTATAAGAGTTATGTATTTGTATGTGCTTTTTGTAACAGCTTTTAACTTAGAGATAGTTCCTGTTACTGGCGATAATTAGGTGACCACAGCCACTTAAGCCAATTATCTCCAGGATAGAGGAGAAGATAGACCGGCCGCACAGCCTAAATTAGTGGAACTATTTTGGGCCTGCTCTGATCTGGGTGATTTTTGGATATGTTGTTCACCCAGATCAGGGCTATCCAGAGATGTAGGATCTTTGGGGATATGTTGTTGTTTTAGGGTGTTTCTGGACTTTGGGTAAAACTGGATATTTTTTGTAATTGTATCACCGGCAGAGGAGAGGGTTTGTGTACATTAGCTGGGAGTGTTTAACTGTACAATACTGTGTTGATTGGCTGTTGTGACTTTGTGTCCTGTGTTCCACAAGGTCCACGTGGGTGGTAACCTTGTGGGAAAATGTGTATTTAAGAAAGACCTGTATGCTCATTAAACCAGTTCTACTTGACCCTCAACTCGCAGCTTTGACTCGTGTTTGGAGGGGACAGCTATAATCACTACAGGGATTGCTATGCTCTGCATATTCCCGTAGCTTCATGGAGCTCTTGTTCCTGATCCTGCTTCGCTCTCTGGGAGGAAGAGAGGTTCCCCCATTGAAACCTGGAGCCTTGTTGTAGGCCCAGGGTGGGTAGAAGATGGCGAGACCCCAACCCAGCAGCAGCGGTTCGTAGGGTCTTCCAGTTTGATAGTCCCAGCCATGAGTTTCTCAAGGTTTGAGAAAGGTTCTGAATATTTAACTATATGGTATTTTTTAATACTTCATGTTGGACTTTGAGAGGTCTTCTTGGGCATAGGAACTCAAGAAATAATGTTTTGACAACTATCCCAGAGTTCCCTGCTGGACATGCAAATGAGCACAGACAGAGATCATATTTCAGACTTCACACTGCATTTTTGCATATACCTTTAGCAATGGACACAGTTTTAAACACAGCTTTTTATAAACCAAAGTGTGGTCCAGAATGACCATTGACAGGAAACTATCCATGGTTTAAAATGGAAAAACTATGTAAACTTTTTTTAACATTTATTTATCAAGTAACTATATTACCTTATGTACCAGAGGTGGAATGGAGCGGTTCCATTACAAATCGTAGAGTTGTCCTGGAGTTGTCTTGTATGTGGTAAGGGACACAAAACTAAATGTTCACACTCAGGAGTAAACCCTTATGTCTACGGTGCTGATGGTCCTTGGTGAGCGCTAGGAGCATCCTTTCTACGGTCCAACCCTCAGCTAGCCTGGGGAAACCATAACAGATAGATAGATAGATATGTAAAGACTTTAGCCTGTAGTTGTGGGAGGGCATGATTATTTATAGGGCCACCGTTCTGCCTAGGCCTGCATTGCTGCATATGTGGTGCTTGGCTACTGCAGTATACGTCCGGTTCCTGCATTCCAGGCAGACAACAACATCTGCACTTTGAGTGAGCTCTGGGAGCTTGTAAGTTGGAGGACGGACCCACAGTCTATCCTCCCCTAGTTGCATATGCATTTACTTACGTCCTTATGTAACAGTTTCTTATGATATGGCTCAACCCTCTAACAAAAACCATATAGACTCTCTCACCACCTGGCACTTAGCAGGACCTTACACATCACCCACACAGGTAATTCTTCACCATTTGGCACTAGATTGCTATCCAATTCATGCTTTTAGGGTAACTAGGGTGGAATCTCTTGTGAATGCGGGCATGTATGCTAAACATATAGCAGCCAGTGGCTACTAACAGAATAGCTTTTGCTGCTCACATGCTAGTAATGTACCTCCCAGGTCCCCATGCATCAATTTAACGTATATGGGGTAGAGCTAGCATTGTCCACACCCTGTTCCTCCACAGTGGGAATTGAAATAAAATGATGGGTCCTTCTGTGCCCGTATGGGACTTGTTGTCTCCCCCTGACCACACCAGTGGTCCCAACAGTTCATTTTTGTTGTAGCTCCCACCTGCTGGCCATGGGTGAGGGCATGGGAGAACACCATGTTCCTATGTCCCCCTCCACCTTATTATTTAATTAGAGCCCAACCAAAGGGGCACATAGGGACACTATGTTTTCCTACATCATTTTATTTAAAGCTAAGCCTTAGGAGGGAATAAGAGGGAACATTGCTTACAACTGGGCAGCAATAGCTGCCTACGTGCTAGTTTTGTATTACAGTGAGCACCCACTGGCTATACATGCAACACATATATTCTATCTACATGGAACATATACATTATGTATATCTGCAACATATACGTTCTGTATGCATGCAGCACATACATTCTATATGTTGGATTTAAGAATAGCAAAATAGGAAGCTTTTTATTAAACACAGATCCCTGCCTAACTTGGTATCCTTAAATATGGCAAGCATATTTTTGCATACAGATGAATATGCTGCACATATACAGAATATATGTGATGAATGCATGGCTGGATTTTCCATAATACTACCAAGGCATTATGCCTTGGGGCAGCATGGTCCGTTGGGAGATCATAGATCATCCTCACAGGCCAGCCATTTCTCCTGCCATCAGGCCAAGCAGATAGGTGAGACCTCCTGAAGTACAGAGAAGATTTTACTGTATCATAGTGTTACCGTGGGTTAACCTTAGAAATGCTCTGATACAGTCCTTCAGCGTTGGCAGCTCATCTGGTCTGATCATACAGAAGACCGACTGTACCTCAAATATGTTCTGGGCAATGCTCTATTGGAAAATTTGTGTTCTGGCATTCCAGTGGATTTTACTTAGACACATACCACCTACCTAGAGATTGGTACACTCCTTGATGGCAATGTTGTACATGGTGGCCAACGCACCCTGCCTCACTGCAAAAATTTAGGAATGGTTTGACGAACATGAGAGTTCAAGGTGTTGCTTTGGCCTACAAATAACCAGATCTTAATATGATTGAACATCTGTGGGATGTGCTGGAACAGCAAATCTGATCCATGGAGGCCTCACCTCACCTCCTAAAGGATCAGCTGCTTATGTCCTGGATACCACAGTACATATTTAGTGGTCTTGTGGAGTTCATGCCTTGACACATCAGAGTTGTTTTAGCAGCAAAAGGTGATCTATATGATATATATAGAATGTGCATGTGATACATGTAATGGATTGTAAGCGATCTACACAGTATTAGAAAAATATTTTCAAAACTGCTGAAATATCAGAATAAATACCCTCAACCTCATTTTTTCTGATGCATGTACAGTATCTAATATCCAAAACACTCAATTTCCTCTCTCTTATAACCATCTCTTATCATTTGCTCTCAAGCACCCCCTCACCCAACAACCTCAGCCTAACCCCCCTCAACACAGGAAGAACCTTCATTCTATTGCCCTACATCAGCTGTCATCTGATATTTATTCACAACTGCTATCCATCCCTTCCCTCTCCTTTCCCTCACTGGCCATCTCCACATATAACACTACCCTTGCTTCTGCCTTGAACACTGCAGCCCCGCTTCAAACTACACCTCGAGGAGGTCACGCCCCCAACCGTGGCATACTAAACCAATACACTACCTGCAAAGATGCTCCTGTTGTGCTGAATGCTCCTGGAGGAAGTCTCGCACCCAGTCAGACTTTCTCCATTATAGCTTCATATTATGTTCATGCAGCACAACCCTTGCCCTCGCCAGTCACACTTTTCATCTCTCAGTTAATGCTCCCTCAATCCCAGGAGTCTCTTTGACATATTTAATTCTCTTCTTTGCCCTGCTGTGGCCACCCCCCAAACTAACCTTACAGCCGATAGCTTTGCATGTTATTTACTGAAAAGATTAAAGTGCTAAGGAAAGAATTCTCTCCACCCTGCCTTTATCTTTCTCAAACACACGTAGATCATACCTTTCCTACCCTTCAGACTTTCTCCTCAGCTACTGAACAAGAGGTGGCTGCACTTATCCTTTCCTCTCACCCCACCACTTGCCCACTCAATCCTATTCCTTCTCACCTTATCAGATCTCTCTCCGAATGTCTTGCACCTTCCTTAACACACATCTTCAACTGCTCTCTCTTCTGGCATTGTCCCTGCTGACCTTAAACATACCAGTGTAGTACCTATCCTGAATAAAACATCTCTTGACCCGTCCTCCCCCTCTAACTTCTGTCCTATATCCCTGCTTCTTTTCTCCTCAAAGCTTCTGGAAAGACTTGTCTTTACCTGTATGTCTCACTTCCTCAATTCTAACTTTCTCCTTGACCCTCTTCAATCTGGCTTCCGCTCTCTCCACTCTACTAAGACTGCTTAGATTCCATCTTAAAAACATAGCTTGCGGGGGCCGGGCTGGACCGCCGACGTGATCAGACGTGCTCTGTCTGAGCTCCCATTTTGGGGCCAGAAAGTCGGCGCAAACTGGAGGCAAAATCTTTGCAGCAACCCGTAACGGAGACTAAACTGAGCCCCAGATCCTGGGGTACGAGGAGATACCCCTCCAGTGCCTACAGTAACCCGACAAAGGCCCGAGGCGTGCTGGAGCTTGAGCCGGGATGAGACGGCCGCTCTCCCGAGTCTCCGGTTGGTGTCCAACCCCCCCCCCGGACCGGGGGGGTCATTTGTATCCCGGTCTACATAAGCAACTGCTACTACGCCAAGCTGGGCAGAAAACAATCACCCTGCTGGGAAACACTCACCGGCAGCACCCTTCCAAGATGGCCGCCGCACGCCAGCCACATGTGCGAACTACCCACAGGATGGAACTTGCACACAGACGAAACCATCCAGCGCCATCTGACCACCTCAGTAACCTGCTCCAGGAATGTGTCGGCTCACTACACTGGGCTAAACAAGGTGATGTTTGCAGCATATATATTTGGTGGAAAAACTCCTTTGTGCCTGTGGAAAGCACCATCACTCTCCTGAGGCTCACCCTATCCCTCCTGGAGGCATCTACAGTAGCTGCAGCTGCATCCACGCTTCTCCTGTGCAACACAGCGCACCACTCACCACCTTTACCAGACGGACAAGCAACCTTCAGAGCAAGCACACTGCCAGCACTGGGTATCGATTAAACAAACCCACGTAGGTCCTCTAACGCATAGTTTAATTTGAATGTGTTACATGATTATGATGCAGCTCACCATCTGCAAAGACTCTAAGAACTCTGCCATAATCTTGAGCATTCAGGACTCGATAAGATCTCATCTAAAGGACTGAGCTATATGGTACAACTTAATTCCACCTTGCAAGAATTACTCTTAAGTTTTCCTTTCCTTTTTTGCTTGTTGTTCTAGCTAAGCTCCTCTCTGCCTTGCAAAACACACCTCTTATAACATTGGTTCCAGCAGGCTCAGATAGTAATTCTATGTGTCAAACCCATGCACAGTGCTGTATATGTATATGTCCACTTAATCCTTGTGCAGATAGCAAAGTGGCAGTGCCAATAGGTACTGTCATGGCAAGTAAGCCCAGTTTCACTCATAACTTCTTTACTAAGTGTCATGCATGATCTGTCTCTCCTAACTCTAATCTAAAAATGTGCAACGATACTAATGCCATAAGGATGTCTTGCTATGTATATCGATCAGTTTGCTCCTGCTGTTGTGGCAAAGCAAATATGCCTGTTAATCACATGCACAAATAAAATAAAGAATAAAAAAAAAAAAAAATAGCTTGCATCCGCCCCTTTTTTTACACAAGATTCTACCAAGGAGCTTGTCTATGCTCTAGTAATTTCCTGTATGGATTATTGTAACCCTCTCCTAATTGGTCTTCCCAAAAGCTGTATTGCCTCACTAGAGTCTGTAATGAATGATGCCAACAGACTGATTTTCCTCTCTAGTCGGTCCTCTCACACCTCACCCCTCTTACATTGACTTCCTGTATCCTATAGGAGTCAATTAAAAGTACTATACCATATCTATAAAGCACTGAATAATTCTAGCCCCTCTTATATCTCATCACAGATCCATAGGTATGCCCCTTCTCGGTCTCTCCACTCTGCCCATGACCTTCTCCTGTCTGCTACTTGCACCCATACAGCCAACTCACTCTTGCAGGACTTCTCCCCTAATCTTCAATTGTTTAAGAAGTGCCTTAAAACCCATCTCTTTAGGAAAGCTTATGACCTCCCAGAGTAACCTCTACCTTACATACCTGTCTCTTGCTCTCTCCTAAAGGGCAGCACTCTACTCTCTACTCCAGCTCTGCTTCACTCCCACCTAATTTGATTGCTATTTCTTGTACTAATGTGTTTTATACCCCACTTCCTATAGACTGTAAGCTCGTTTGAGCAGGGTCCTATTCAACCTTTCGTTCCTGTAAGTTTTCTTGTAATTGTCCTATTTATAGTTAAATTCCCCCTCTCAAAATATATTGTAAAGCGCTACGGAATCTGTCAGCGCCATATAAATGGCAATAATAATAATAGCTTTATTTTTTGCCTTTCAGCTGTTTAGTGGATAGTTACCTCATTTGATATCCTTAAGTGGGATTGCTTTTTTAAGGATACCAAAATTATATAGCCATCTACTAAACTCAACAGCTCCCTAATTTGATATCATTAATTAGGACATTCCATTGTAAGGATTCTAAATGGGAAAGCTATTAAAGCTTTAAAAAAATCTATTAGCTATTAAAAATCTTAATCAGTTGTTGAGTAGATAAGTCACTAATGAAGTATTCTGCATTATGGCAATCCCACGTAAGGATACCAAATTGGGCAGCTATCTACTAAGTTGAAAAGTCACAAATTAGAAAATAAAAGCAATATTTTAAGGTTTGCAGTTTTGGTTGGTTAGTAGATAAGTCCCTAATTTGCTAAAACAAGTGCATACATAAAAAAGTCATTTCCTTTCATTCCCAATTAATTATCAGTTTTTTTGGTTTCATATTTTTCTAAAATTATTTTGGAACTAAACAAATTGCACGTCTACTACTTGCTAAGGTTAGGACACAACACTTACCAATTACAATGAAAACAAGACATAAATCTGAAATCTGAAATAGTTTTACTGTATTGAAACCCACAAATTAAGTTAAGATACATTTCCTGAGGAGAGTAACCACCTTGTTTACTTTTAACTAGTTTTTTTTTATTTACAAGTGCAAAATAAAGACATATCCACAATTTTTTTTTTTTTTTTGAAACTTACACATTTGAAACTGCTGCTATATTATATTGGGGAATTTTAGTAACTAAAAATAAAATTTTAGCAAGTAAATAAATGCATGTATAATTTGCAAAAGTAAAAACATGGGGTTGTCTCCGTTTGTGTAGTTTGGGTTGTTGTGAACACTGCATTGTAATGACACAGAACAACAGTGACCACATGTAAAGTTGTTATAGTACACTTATGGTTTAGGCTAGGGAGTGTATGAGGGGCTTCGATTATACTCTTATACTCATATTAAAGAATATGTTTTTTATAGCGCACATATAACTGTTAATTTAACCAATGTACAGCATTCCATGAGCTCCTCACTTGACAGTTGGGTTATGCAGGATATTGTTTCTCTCATATTTACATCAATATAGATTAAAATCAAAAGTGAAAGGAGAGGCACTACCTAGTCTTAAAACTTAATAGAATAATTGATAAAAACACAACCTCTGTACAAACTCCTTTTCTTCAACTGAATTAAATTTATGTTATTATACTGTATAACATAGTTATTCAATAAGGGGAAAATGATAAAACGTGATGGCATTTTAGCAGCTTCAAGCACTCTTTGCTGTTTTTGGTAGTAGTTTTCAAACTAAAGGTATTACAACTATAAGTTTCTATACTTAAAAGGGTCACTCAGGGCACTGATACTACTCTAATGCATTTTACTTCATTAATATGCTGTAATTTTTGCATGAGTTTTTTTATTTATAATTTTTATATAAAAAATACATTTTTTTTGCAGAATGCTGCACCATAAGCCTGCCTCTTTAGCCCCACTCCCTCACTCCAAAAAAATACTTCTTTATCAAAAGGGTATGTCAGTAGCTCAGCCTATGACTGTACTAAATCATCTGAACAACAAAGCAACCTGCATTTTGCCAGAATTTTGGCAAAACAAATGTGGTAAAATGATTTAGACAAACTAAAAGGGTGCAGTTCCTCAATTGACTTGACAAAGGCTCAAGGGAGCTGAAACATTTAACACAAAAACAGCTGTCTCTTTGCAGAGATAGTGAGTGATACTCTAAAGTGCCTAAGCAGAAAAAGTAGCTCAACACAAAAAGTGGAATACCCTTATCCACAATGAAACGCAAATATTACAAGAAAAGGTATAGACTTTATACCAGCAGGTGGAGCGCTATAGTAAGTGTAAATAATAAGGGGGTACACTTACCCCTTCAGTACAGTGACAATCTTGAGAGTTTATGCTTAAATGTACATATAAAACAAAACAAAAAAAGACAATATAGTGCAGATGGTTTACAAATAAGGGTGAGTGATGGTAACAAATAGCTAAAACCACTCACATGGGCTGGAGCCTATATGACATTGGCTCCGTAAGTAAATCCTTTTTGCTTTTGAGGCCGCAGCACACCCCTTTGTCCCAAACGATATTCCTCCGGTGATATAGAACAAAAAAAGAGACAAACCAGATGTGTAGTACTGTATAGAAGATCGATATAGTATTGGTGATAATGGTTGTGCTCACCTTAAACAGAAGTTGATTGGCAGTATGCTAATTTAGTTGGGATAGCATTCCCCAAATGAGGTTCCTGAAGGCTAGAAAGGACTTTTTGGACTCCTGTACGTTTATATTGAAAAATAATTTATTGGTATACAATTAAAAAAATAATTATACTAAGAATAAAAAATAATAAAAAGTCCAAGTAAAAAAGTCAAAAATCCAGCTAATTGTGTTTCACTCTTCTGTGAGCTTCCTCAGTAGCTGTCGAAAAGAATGATAATGGCTAATTACGCTATTGTAAAATATATACATAAAATAAGTATATATTTTTCAATACAGTAATAGCCGCATACTCCTGCCACCAAGTGAGAAAAAGTAGCCAACAGATGGATAAAGAGGTGGAGCAGTAAATCAAATCTATATTTATATATTATAAATTGATTAAATATATACCATACAAATTTAACTTTTTTAATGCTTTTCCCATTTTTTCTCACTGTATTTGGGCTTGTCACTTTTTGCTTAATCTGTGAAAAATAATCAACATTTAGTGACTGACCCCTAACCATCAATCTTTTTTTTCCTCATCAATCATCCCTTCTGTTGGCACCATGGGCACAACTCAAAACAAACATGCTAGTCCGTTGAATGATTTGCTTTGTTCATGATTTGGCTACTTTTCAGCTCAGAATTCAAAAGTTCATACAATAATTCAGGCAAATTGCAGTTAAAATGAAATAATGTACAATCTCCTTTTTGGTTAATTACTAATAACCATAAAAAAATAGTTGTACTAGACTACTTTTGCAGTCATCACTTTCTTTATACATAATAGTTATTTGTATAACACAAAAATATCAATTTCACTTTTGTTACATGTAGTGATGTCGCGAACGTGCCGCGAACGGTTCGCCGCGGTTAATCTCCGGCAGACCCTCCCTCCCAGACCCTCCTACTTCCTGGACAGCATCCATGTTGAAGGCAAGTTCGTGAACGGTTTGCGACATCACTAGTTACATGTACTGAATATAATATTTCAAACATTAACAGAAAGTTAAAAGCAAGTTGTCTTTATATTCAGGAAAAGCCATATGTCTCTCCAATGGTTTTGCATGTTGAAATTTGTAACATTACAAAAATATGGTTTAGCATGCTGCTGCACATCAATATATTTACAGTGTCAAAACTGTTTTACCCACAATTTAAAATTAAATTGAGTCTATAGCTGTGTTCTATGCTGTGTTAGACGGCATTTACTTTGACCTTGGTAATTAAAAATCAATCACTTTTATTCCACATGCAGCTACATTTCCTGACTTTTATGCATAAAATATTATTGCATCTAATGAATAAAATGTTAAAGGTACAACCCCACAATTCATTTTAGGTAAATATTAAAAGACAAAAAAAAAAGTAAGATTTAACTGTGCAAAAAGAAATGGTAATATTTTATTCATGCCTCAACGCCTCAGATAATTCATTCTGATTTGCTATAATTCTTATTCTTTTGGCAGCAAAATAATTAATATTTGAACCACTGAATAATTAATTTACCATTATGAAATACCAAGCTCCAGTATTGTATATATTGCATAAATGGTTTAGTTTGTTCTCACTTTATTACTTTACTTTAGTACTTTTTTCCCCCAAACAGAAGTACAGCAGGATTTATAGATTTTTATTATTATCAACAATTTTGTAGAGGGGATAAATGTGGATAAATAAGTTCCCTAGTGGATGTTTAGTATTTAATTTAGGCCTAAGGGTAGGGCAGTACTATAATTGATTAATTTTTAATAAACATTTTGTGTAACACCCACCTACTTATTGTATCCTTCTTAGAAAGTCAAGTTTAATAGGTGCTTGGAGCCCTCATCTATTTGTGACCTTCATTGCGGCAAGACATTACATTTTATCCTGCTTATTAGACTATGTGGAAATTGACCTGCCCTACTCTTACTGGCCTCAATTTGCCAAGCCACCAGGTCCGGCCCAAGACATTGTGCTACCTGGGTCCAGGGGTGAAATGCTGCCCCCCACTCGTCAAAACCTAAACCATGGCTACCACACCACACCCATTTTGTTTTGCAGTGTGTGTAGTGAATGCAGTGACTGTATAGTGGATGCAAAGTGTGTGTCTGTGAAGTGGATTCAGTGTGTGTATTGTATGCAATGTGTTTGGTGAAAGCATTATGTACAGTGGATGCATAGATGCATATAGACATGTGAGCTTAACTTCTGTGGCTGGTAAAATATTTGAAAGGTTATTAAGGGATAATATTCAAGAATTCCTTGAGAAGAACATGGTTATCAGCAAAAATCAGCATGGTTTTAAGAAGGAAGCACAGGTCATGTCAAACTAACTTGATTGCGCTCTACGAAGAAGTAAGTATAAGTATAGATCAGGGTGTTGCCGTGGATGTGATCTATTTGGATTTTGCCAAGGCATTTGATACAGTTCCACACAATAGATTAGTTTTCAAACTCAAGGAAATCGGTCTAGATGAAAATGCTTGTTCTTGGGTAGAACATTGGCTTAAAAACAGAGTACAAAGAGTTGTCATTAATGGTAAATTTTCAAGCTGGACAGAGGTGGCAAGTGGTGTTCCTCAGGGGTCTGTTCTGGGACCCCTTCTATTTAACATGTTTATAAATAATCTTGAAGACCGCATTGAAAGTCATGTATCAGTGTTTGCAGATGACACCAAACTTTGTAAAACAATACAATGTGAGCAAGATATTACTTTGCTGCAGAGGGATTTAGATAGACTGGGGGACTGGGCACTCAAATGGTAGATGAAATTTAAGGTTGAAAAATGAAGAGTTATGCACTTCGGCGTAAACAATACACAAGCAACGTATACCCTTAATGGAAGCGAATTAGGGATAACAACACATGAAAAGGACTTGGGAATTGTTATAGACAAACTATGCAACAATGTGCAATGTCAATCAGCAGTGGCCAAGGCCAGTAAGGTATTGTCATGCATGAAAAGGGGCATTCATTCTCGGGACAAGAATATAATTTTGCCTCTTTATAAATCACTGGTAAGACTCCATATTGAATATGCTGTGCAATTTTGGGCACCTGTTCTAAAGAAGGATATTATGGCACTAGAAAAAGTGCAGAGGCGGGCTACAAAACTAATAAAAGGAATGGAACATATTGGCTATGAAGAAAGGTTAGCAAATTTAAACCTATTTAGTTTAGAAAAACGTCGCCTGAGAGGGGATATAATAACATTATACAAATATATTCAGGGCCAATACAAACCATTGTGTGGAAATCTATTCACAAACTGGACTTTACATAGGACACAAGGTCATGCGTTTAGACTGGAAGAAAGAAGATTTCGTCTAAGGCAAAGGAAAGTTTTTTTTACTGTAAGAACAATCAGGATGTGGAATTCTCTGCCTGAAGAAGTGGTTTTATCAGAGTCCATACAGATTTTCAAACGGCTACTAGATGCATACTTGCAAGAACAGAATATTCAAGGATATAATCTTTCAATGTAGGGTAATAACTGCTTGATCCAAGGATAAATCTGACTGCCATTCTGGGGTCAAGAATGAATTTTTTTTCCTAGCTTGTTGCAAAATTGTGCTTCAAACTGGGTTTTTTGCCTTCTTTGGATCAACAGAAAAAACAAATGTGAGGTAGGCTGAACTTGATGGACGCAAGTCTCTTTTCAGCTATGTAACTATGTAACTATGTATGTTTCTTTGCATGGCTATCCCGAGATTCTCCCATTCATGGTAGCTGTGCTGGTAGATTGCTATAGTTTCTCAGTTTCCTGATATATTTCAAAGGTATTCCTGTTTTTTTTTTCTTGATAGGTTGTGACATGAATGAAAATGTCAAGTGTGTCATCTATGACCACATGTGCAGAGTGCTTTGGAAATGAGTAATGCAATATTTGATAGTACTGTTTGGGTTGTTTTTATTTCTACAATAAATAACTATATATGAATATATTTAATTGAAATACTGATAATATGCAGAATTATGCTTTGAGGTAAGAACAGAGCTGCTGTATTTGTTGGGTTATGTATGAAGTGTTTTGTGTAATGTATACATTTCAGTTTTCCATAATGTGTAATTTATAATTATAAGTATTATAATTTTTATATCTGAACTATTAATTACTTTCAGAATAATTAGAAGATGGTTTCGAGTAGCAACATAAATTTGAAAGACAGAAAATAAATTGGAGGTTAATATGATAGTGATAGCGATGATGTGCCCTGCTTTGACGAACATAATTTAGACTTGAAATCTGTCTACTTGAGTAGTAGTGACAGTGATAATGATGGCATTTATCTAACATTTCTGATTTAAATCATTAAGATTATGCTGAACTAGGCCAGTGTAGGGTGTGGTATTATGTGAATGTGCAGATCATTCCTCCACCACCACCACCAAGATTACTTTTCACTGGAAATCTGACTGTAGTTGTAGTTATAGATTTCACAGCAAGACTAATGAAGTGTTTTGAACTCTATTTTGACCAGGTAGTGATTGACATAATTGTAAAGGAGACAAACAGATATGCTCTGTGACAAACTCACTATGTATTATGTTCTAAGGACAGTTCCCTCCTAGTTCGGTTTATAAGTTTCCCCAAACCCAAATACTTTTCCTCAGTTCAGTAGTTACAATTTACCAAACACTGACCAACCCCCTGGCTCATTAACTACAAACTAACCACAAACTTAAGTGGAAAAACAGAGGCCATCTTGTCTTACGAATGCAGGCAGCGGTACTTAGTCATCAAGCATATGAAACTCAAAGTCAGATGCACAAAGGGTAAATCTATACTGTACCAAGTACTAGTATAGATTAAAGGGGTAGCACAAGAATCATGAAACATACAACCTGTACATAATACAACACAGTTCTTCAAAGAATCTAGAACATGAAAAAAATCACATAATAGTGAAGCATGTACAGAAATATATAGTTCAATCCCGTAGGTAGAGAACTTACAAGACCATACTGTAGATCTGCGCTTATCTCCCTTCCATAGGGTATATAAATAACGTTTCCTTTCTCAATAAACTTGTATTGTAGACCAAAGGCGTAGATTCGGAACACCCAATCCTCAAAGGAAAAGAGGTATATAGAGCAGTATTGCAAACAAAAATGAATTTATTGGTACAAATTGCACTTACATCAAGTGAAGATTATATCAGCATATCACCACTAACAAGTGGTACCACGGAGAAGAAGTCCCTCTATGGTAATGTAAAAAAGTAATAAAAATAAAAATAAATATAAATATAATAAAAACAATAATAAAAACAATTAAAATAACAAAAGAGAATAAATGCTTCTAATCAATTTAGATCGATTAGAAGCATTTATTCTCTTTTATTATTTTAATTGTTTTTATTATTGTTTTTATTATATTTATATTTATTTTTAAATTTAGATCGATTAGAAACATTTATTCTCTTTTGTTATTTTAATTGTTTTTCTTATTGTTTTTAAAATACATTAGATTTATTCAGACTATTCGTTTTCATCACATACCAGTTTTTCTTAAGTTCTGTATCCAGCTGAATATTATATATATATATATATATATATATATATATTCCTTTGCATCATCTTCAAACAACTATCTGGAATTTTGAGAGGGAGCATTTGAAATAAATATAGTCATTTCTGTAATGGATATGCATTAACTTTATTAGCTCTACCTATCCATGATACGTCCACATTTTTCCAGTTTTTCAGGGTATGATTTATGGCTTTTAATAATTTCAAAAAAATAATTTCCATACAAGTTTGATTTATTTTTTGTTATTTTCACTCCTAGATAGTTTATTACTTTTTTAGACCATACAAACCCATATTTGGTTTAATTGCATTGTTTTTTTAATCTCTGTTGTTAAATTACAGCCCATAATAATTGATGTCTCTATGTTAATCTTAAAATTAGAATCTTCAGAATATTCATTAAACTCTGCCATTAAATGTTCCAATGACTTAATTGAATCTGTTAGTGTGATCAATGTATCATCAGCATATAGATTTATTTTTGATTCTAGTGATTATAATACAACTCCTTTAATATTTTTATTTTCCCTAATCCTACAGCAAATGGATATAAAGAAATTATATAGAGCAATGGGGAAAGCGGACACCCTTGACATGTTCCATTCAATAGTGGGAACTACTCAGAACATATGTTTTGTCCTATAACTCTGGCTGATAGTGATTTATAAAGGGCATACACCCATCTATGCCTATTCTTTTTAAAGTCAGACTCAAATATTCCCAGCCGACTCTGTTGAAGGCCTTCTCTGCATCCACTGACATGGTCAGCATAAGAAGGCAAGTTCTATTTACTAGATCCAAAATGTTCAAAATCTTTCTAGAGTTCATATTAGCTGTTCTATTTGGAATAAACCCAAACTGACCAGGATGTAAAATGTTGTCTATGACCTTCTTAAGTCTGTCTGCCAGTATTGATGCATATAGGTTCAGGTCATTATTTTAGAGTGAGATGGGCCTATAATGTTCCATTTTAGTAGGACACTTCCCCTGCTTTAATATTGGTATTATATTGTTCCTGTTTGTGTTGCTTCATTATGCATTCCTACCAAATGAGTAAGACAAAGATTGCTAAATTTCTTATAAAAAAAGACTAGTATCTCCGTCTGGTCCCGGAGTTTTTTGTCTTTCCTATCTATGTTTTACCCTAGCTAATTCCTCTTCTGTAATGCTCTTGTTTACATTTTTTATTTGAGTTTTGGATAGTTTTGGGAGTGTACTAGCCTGAAGATATTTTTCTATTAATTCTTTATCTCCAATTTTAAATTATATAATGAGCTATAAAAGGATTTAAAACCTTGTGCTATTAAATTTGGATTACATATTGGTCTATTATTTTCTAGAATTTTTTTTTAATTCGATTATTAGCCTTTTGATTTTTTTAGCCTATTTGAAAGAAGTCTATTCGTCCTGTTATTATTGTTATAATAGCTAATTTTTAATTTAGACAAATTAATCAAATTTTTTTCTATAAGTTTTAGATTTATTTTTTCTTGTTTTTTAATTAGATCGGATAATTTATCATAAGATGAATTCATTTTCTCTTCTTTAGAAATACCATAAAATTTAATGTACAGTTCAGATAGCAAAAAAACACTTTATTGGAGAGTTTTTTTTTGCAGAGTTTGAGAGGTATATATTAGTTAACGTATGTATCACCTCATTAATCCTACATATTAGTATTAGATAGAGTACCTATGGATCTGAATATTGATAAATAATATCAACTTTTAAATTGTCACAGTTGCCACCATAACTTCTGGAGTGCCAAACTAGGTTGCCCCAGGAGTGCGCAGTAGCGGATTTGAACCTGGGTACTTTGCAGTCCTGGGGCTGCTATGAGGGCTGCTGTGAGCCACCATTCAGCTTTAGTAATGCCAGTATCTAGCTCTGTCTTGTATCCAGCATTGGGGGGCTGAATGTTATTCTGCGGCTGCTCCAACATTCTCAAGCACACCTGAAGCTGATGGCCTCATTAGCCAGGTATAAAACACTGCCTCTCCCAGAAGGCAGTGTCAGTTCCTTGACTCTGGTTCAGTATTGCTGTTTGTGTTCCAGTGTGCTCCTATTGATTTCTGATCTTGGCTTGTTACTCCGTATATCCTGACTTCTGGCATCCTCTGTACTTGGCTTTCTTCTCGTTAATCCTGATTTCTGGCACCCTCTGACCTCTGGCTTACCCAAGATGATTCTCCTGCTTTATCCATTCCTGTACTGCGACTTGGAGAAATATCCTGCACAGCCCCAATGCACCGACTCACAGGCCAGGTGAATTCTTACCTGACCACCTCGGCCTGTGTTTACTTGCAAGGGAGAGCATATATCTCTGCCTGCCGGACTCCCAACTCAGGTAAGCCCTGACATAAATATCGTTAGAATAGTATTACAACCCAATATTTTGTTGTTTTTTTTTATCTGAATTTGAAGCACTAAATAATAAAGGAAAACGTGTACCTCCTAAAGCTATTTTTTGTGTCTGTTGCCAGTGGGTTTCTTGCAAGAAAGCAATATCAATATGCTCTTTTATCAAAAAGATTTGAACTATGGATCTCTTTTGTGGGTAGTTTAGTCCCTGTACATTGATCAATGCTAATCTAACCATTCTTTAATAAGGAACGCCGCCGATCCACCGTGACCCTCCATGCGACATAATACAACAAAACCAACATGTATTTCCACCTCTCCATAGAGATAAAAGTGGGAAAAAAAACAGTCCATGAGGAAAAAGGAACTCAGCACCCTTTGCTGGTTCCATCCAAACAAAATTTAAATAACCCAATTTTGTTATACCGACATTTATAGTGACGTTCAGAGAGAGGTAGGGGGAGCATTCTTACTACAAAAAAATTGAGACCTATTTAACATGTTTGTCTCTACCAATTTTGTCTAAGTCTGGTCTTATTCTAAGCTCATAATTAAATTAATTTTACACAGATTTACTTTAAGCATAGACAATTTTTTTTTAAATAAATAATTAAGTAATTAAATGCCCCCTCCATCCATCCTCCCACACCATCCCAGATGTGCTTAGTCAAAGTGGGAGGATGGGGAAGAGAGATGGGACATTCCAAAAATAGGGAAACATTCCTCATTTAGTAATAGCAAATTTTACATACAATAATAATTCTACTTATGATGTTTATTATATTTTTCCCTCGGCTAGTTCTCGTTTTCATTATCTCTCTGTTACCCAGGCCTCAGCTTGTATTTCGACTATAAATATAAAATCCGTTAAAAATGAGAATAAATTAAAAAAAAATAAACAATTAATATACACACACACACATTTTTTTATATATATATATATATATATATATATATGTGTATATATATATATATATATATATATATATATATATATGTGTGTGTGTGTACACACACACACACACAGGTAGCTTGAAGATAGTACTCCCAGAACTCAATATGTTAAAGTAAAAATTAACTTGTCCACATGTCCACAGTTTCAGTTTGCAACCCAAACTTTCATGAGGATAGCATAACATCTTATGTATCCATCACCAAAGTACACTTTCCCAATAAAGAAGAGGGTGCTGATGAGCACCGGGCAACGACACCAGTAAGAGCGCAAATCAATCTCTCTTTCTCTCTTTCTCTCTTTCTCTCTCTTTCTCTCTCTTTCTCTCTCTTTCTCTCTCTTTCTCTATATGTGTCTCTCTTTGTCTCTCTTTCTCTATATATGTCTCTCTTTGTCTCTCTTTCTCTATATATGTCTCTCTTTGTCTCTCTTTCTCTATATGTGTCTCTCTTTGTCTCTCTTTCTCTATATGTGTCTCTTTTTCTCTCTTTCTTTCTCTCTCTTTCTCTCTCTTTCTCTCTTTCTTTCTTTCTCTCTTTCTTTCTTTTTTTCTCTCTTTCTTTCTTTCATGAATTACAATTATAACCCAGAGTATTTAATTTGCTAATACTATATTTAACCCTGTAGCTTTCCAAGACACCATAAAACCCTTACATGGGGGTACTGTTTTAATTGGGAGACTTCTCTGAAGTCAAAATAGTAAAATGTATTACAACGATGATATAATCAGTGAAAGTGAAGTTTTTTTGACTGATGATATAATTGTTGTGATATGTTTAACAGATTTGAAACACTAACATGTTTGTTCATCCAAGTCTCCTGAGTATAACAGAACCCCTCATGTATAGATTTTATGGTGTTTTCAAAAGTTAGTTAAATATAAGGCTTGTGTTTCAGTTTTTTCACATTGAAATTGGCATTGCATTTTTCACACACAAACAAATATTAACACTAACTTTGGCCAGTGTTTGTGACGAAGTGGCTACTAAAGAAGACTGGACATGCCATCATGGGTGGGCTACCATACCGTCTCAAAGGCAACATAACTAATCTGGCAAATTTCAATGTGAAAAAAATGAAAAATGTAACATGCTATATTTGACCCTGTAACTTCCCAAAACACCATAAAACCTGTACATAGTGGGTACTGTTTTACATGTGAGACATCGCTGAATACATATATGTGTATTTTATTGCAGTAAAAGCAACCAGCATTATGACATTCACAGTTAAAATGTCATGCAGAACTAAAAAAATAACAAAAGGTCTTAATTGTTCATTTTTTTTTTTTTTTTACATTTTATTCATATTAAATTATGTTTCATAGCTAAATATTTGATGTTAAATGAAAGCCCTATTTCTCCTGAATAAAATGATTTAAAGTGTGGGTGCACTTAATATGAAAAAGGTGAATTACAGTTGAACAGACATAGTTAAAGTCCAACTTTTGTTTACGTTTTTATTTTGATCAAAATGTGTATATTTGGCTCAGTCCTTATGTGTCTCCTTAAAATCCTTTTGAAGGTTAAATACCTCAGTTGTTATAAGCATTTGTCTCATCATTCTTTACTTCCCTACCTATTTTAAACAGTGGCATCCTCTTGTTCCATTACCTATGAGTAGGCTTAAAAGTCAAAATATTTAAGATCTAAGCTGTTGCTTCTTTTTTGCATGACAATATCACTGATGCTGCTTCTGCAATTATTAAACAAAATGTGCATTATATAAACACACCTTCTAAGTATGCCATTTGAATGTATTGGGACATTTATGATTAAAAGTGCAGGACACTCTTTTATGTATTTCCTCCTTCAGCAGAATATCAAAATTACAAGCTTTGTAAACAGGTGAGACACATGCAGGGCCGGTGAAAGCATTTTTAGCGCCCTAGGTGAAATCAAATTTGCTGCCCAATTTGCCTCACCCAATCATGCAGACGAACACACATGCTGACTCATGTACACACACTGACCATGCAAACTGACACACAGGCACTAACCCATGTAGACTGACGCACATAGACTCCTATACACACACTGACCCATGCAGACACACACATACAGACACACACTGACCCATACAGACACACACACTGACATACATAAATATACACACACATTTTCTGACATACCTTACCTTCATTACTGTTCACTCTCTGCGCCTGGCTGCAATTTCTATGCACATTATGTTCCCACCCACTTCTCCCCACGTCCAGCGGAAGGGGTGGGAGTGAGAAAGTAAAGCACCCACCTGCTGCCTCAATGCATGCCTGGGAGGGGGAAGCCTGGCTGAACAGGCTGTGGTGGATGCTGACGGACCTGTGTTCTACCAGGCACTAGTGAGCAACAATGTAAGTGCTTCAGAGTGCCCGGTAAAATGGCAGGCGGCATACTAAAAATAATCTAACTTGTCAGGGCATGTTGGTTCCCCCCCTTAAGCAGCGTCCTAGGCGGCCGCCTAGTATGCCTATAGGGAGTGCCGGCCCTGGACGCATGATATTTGGACTTCTAAAGAATACACTTACAAATCACTGAAATTTAACTGCTGGTAACAATCAATATTTTGATATTGTTATTAGGAAATGAGAACTATAAATAATCTGTAAATTTACACAATAACTACTTGTAAAATAGAGCACTTCAGGAAAATAGCAGTAGGATGGGAATAATTTTATTATATAACAAAACCTTTACAATATAAAAACATTTTCTTAATCTTACTAATGCACTCTTGGACCTATGGTGATTGACCTGGTTGAGACAATTAGATTGTCCATGTTAAACACAATTTGTTGGTTTATTATGTGATGGCTAGTGATGTCCCGAACGGTTCGCTGGCAAATAGTTCCCGGCGAACATTGCTTGTTCGCCACGGACGGTGAACATATGCGCTGTTCAGTCCGCCCCCTATTCGTCATCATTGAGTAAACTTTGACCCTGTACCTCACAGTCAGCAGACCCTCCCTCCCAGACCCTCCCACCTCCTGGACAGCATCCATTTTACATTCATTGTGAAGCTGCATTCTTAGTAAGAGGAGGGACAGTGTAGCTGCTGTTGATTTGATAGGGAAATTGATAGCTAGGCTAGTGTATTCAGTGTCCACTACAGTCCTGAAGGACTCATCTGATCTCTGCTGTAAGGACAGCACCCCAAAAAGCCCTTTTTAGGGCTAGAACATCAGTCTGCTTTTTTTTTCTTCTGTGTAATGTAATTGCAGTTGCCTGCCTGCCAGCCTGTGTGTCAGGCTCACAGCATATACTGTGCCCAATTGCCCAGTGCCACCACTCACTCACTGGTGTCCCAATAGCTTGCATTTAAAAAAAACAAAACTTTTTGGACTGTAATATAATAGCAGTCAGTTTCCTTCACGCGTGTGCGTTTCAGGGCCTGCCAGGGCACAGTGTCACACCAGTGCAACTCATATCTGGTGTAACAGTAGTGTACATTTAAAAAAAAAAATACAATTTTGACTGTAATAGATTGAATAGCAGTTAGTTGTCTGCAAGCGTGTGTGTCAGGCCTACGGCGTCTACTCTGCCAACTTCTGCCACTGCAGAGTGCCACTCATATCTGTTGTCACAGTAGCTTGCACGCATAGTACCACTAATCAAAAAAAAATGACAGGCAGAGTCAGGCCACCCCGCAGGGGCTGTCGTGGTCCTGTGATTCCCTTTGGCCCTAGATTAATGCCCAGTGTTCAGAGGCCACGTACCCTGAACTCGAAAAGTTCTGAGGACACCCAATCTTCTACAGCTTCCGCTCGGAACCTTGACGCACCATCCTCCTCCAGCTTAGCTTCGGGCACCTCTCAAGTTACCACTCGCCCGCCTGCCGCCACCACCAACACTAGCACCACAGCAGCTTCACTTGGTATGTCAGAGGAGTTATTTACACATCAGTTGGAAGAAATGAGTGATGCGCAACCATTATTGCCAGAGGATGTAGATAACAGGGATATGTCTCAGTCAGGCAGCATTACACACATTGATGTACGGTGTGATGATGATGATGTTGTACCCGCTGCTGCTTCCTTTGCTGAGTTGTAAGATACAAGTGAAGCGGTTGATGATGCGTCCGTGGATGTCACATGGGTGCTCGCTAGAAGAGAAGAAGAATAGGGGGAAAGTTCAGAAGGGGAGACAGAGAGGAGGAGAAGGAGACGAGTTGGAAGCAGGGGGAGGTCATCGCAAGGAGCTAGTGGCACAGTCAGACAGCATGCATTGGCACCCAGTGTCAGCCAGACAGCAAGCCAATCAACGCATGCTGTTGCCACCACCAGAATGCCATCATTGCAGAGCTCAGCAATGTGGCATTTTTTTTGTGTGTCTGCCTCTGACAACAGCGATGCCATTTGCAACCTGTGCCAAAAGAAACTGAGTTGTGGGAAGTCCAACACCTACCTAGGTACAATTGCTTTGCGAAGGCACACGATCGCACATCACAAATGCCTATGGTATCAACACATAAGTACAAGCAGCACACAAACTCAAAGCCGCCATCCTCCTCCTGGTCCAGCATCTTCAGCCACGTTAACCACTGCTGTCCTCCTTGCCCCCTCTCAACCATCTGCCCCTCCATCTCTCGCCTTGAGCAGTTCCTGCTCATCTGCCACAGTCAGGTGTCTGTCAAGGACATGTTTGAGCGTAAGAAGCCAATGTCACAAAGTCACCCCCTTGCCTGGCGTCTGACAGCTGGCTTGACTGAACTCTTAGCCCGTCAGCTTTTACCATACAAGCTGGTAGAGTCTGAGGCGTTCAAAAAATTTGTAGCTATTGGGACACCGCAGTGGAAGGTACCCGGCCGAAATTTCTTTGCACAAAAGGCAATCCCCAACCTGTACTCGATTGTGCAAAAGGAAGTAATGGCATGTCTGGCACACAGTGTTGGGGCAAGGGTCCATCTGACCACTGATACCTGGTCTGCAAAGCATGGTCAGGGCAGGTATATCACCTACACTGCGCATTGGGTAAACCTGCTGACGGCTGCCAAGCATGGAATGCGTGGCTCTGCAGAGGAGTTGGTGACACCGCCACGACTTGCAGGCAGGCCTGCTGCCACCTCCTCTACTTCTCCTACTCCATCCTCTAACATAACCTCCTTGGATGAGTCCTCTTCTGCTGCTGCATCTTGCTCCACATCAACGGCACCCCCCCAGCTATCCAGGTACTATTCCACATCCCGGATACAGCAGTGTCACGCTGTCTTGGGGTTGACTTGCCTGAAAGCAGTGAGTCACACCGGACCAGCACTCCTGTCCGCCCTGAACACACAGGTGGATCAGTGGCTGACTCCGCACCAACTGGAGATCGGCAATGTGGTTTGTGACAACGGAAGAAATTTGTTGGCGGCATTGCATTTGGGCAAGTTGACACATGTGCCGTGCATGGCACATGTGTGTAATCTGATTGTACAACGCTTTGTGCATAAGTACCCAGGCTTACAGGATGTCCTGAAGCAGGCCAGGAAGGTGTGTGGCCATTTCAGGCATTCCTACACGGCCATGGCCCACTTTTCAGATCTCCAGCAGCGAAAAAACATGCCAGTGAGGCGCTTGATTTGCGACAGCCCGACAAGTTGGAATTCAACACTCCTAATGTTCGACCGCCTGCTCCAACAAGAAAAAGCCGTTAATGAGTATTTGTATGACCGGGGTGCTAGGACAGCCTCTGCGGAGCTGGGAATTTTGCCACGTTACTGGACACTCATGCGCAATGCCTGTAGGCTCATGCGTCCTTTTGAGGAGGTGACAAACCTAGTTAGTTGCACCGAAGGCACCATCAGCGACATCATACCATTTGTTTTCTTCCTTGAGCGTGCCCTGCGAAGAGTGCTGGATCAGGCCGTAGATGAGCGTGAAGAGGAAGAATTGTGGTCACCATCAACACCAGAAACAGCCTTATCAGCATCGCTTGCTGGACCTGCGGCAACGCTGGAAGAGGATTGTGAGGAAGAGGAGTCAGAGGAGGAATGTGGCTTTGAGGAGGAGGAAGAGGAGGAGGAAGACCAACCACAACAGGCATCCCACGGTACTCGTTGTCACCTATCTGGTACCCGTGGTGTTGTACGTGGCTGGGGGGAAGAACATACCTTCAGTGAGATCACTGAGGATGAGGAACAGGACATGCAAATGGGGTCTTTCATGCTGTCGTGCCTGTTGAGGGACCATCTTATAAAAAGGCTGAAGGAGAACGACCTGTACTGGGTGTCCACGCTACTAGACCCCCGGTATAAGCAGAAAGTGTCTGAAATGTTACCGAATTACGGCAAGTTGGAAAGGATGCAGCAGTTCCAAAATCAATTAAAAAGTATGCTTTACACAGCGTATATGGGTGATGTCACAGCACAACGGGAATCTAACAGGGGAAGAGGTGAAAGTAATCCTCCTCCCACGACCACGCCGGCAAGGACAGGACGCTTTACAGACGTGTTGTTGATGGAGGACATGCGGAGCTTTTTAAGTCCTACGCATCGCCACAGCCCTTCGGGGTCCACCCTCAGAGAACGACTCGACCGACAGGTAGCAGACTACCTTGCCTTAACTGCAGATACCGACACTCTGAGGAGCGATGAACCCCTTGACTACTGGGTGTGCAGGCTTGACCTGTGGCCTGACCTATCCCAATTTGCAATAGAACTTCTGGCCTGCCCCGCTTCAAGTGTCCTGTCAGAAAGGACCTTCAGTGCAGCAGGAGGTATTGTCACTGAGAAGAGAAGTCGTCTAGGTCAAAAAAGTCTACATTACCTCACCTTTATTAAGATGAATGAGGGATGGATCCCGAAGGGACTGACAGTGGGTGATACATTCAACTAAAAAAGGCCTGATGAGGGGGACGTAACAGGGTGTCGCGGCTGCCGGCCCGCCGCGTGATATTTAAATCCCTAGCTCACCCCAGTACCTTGCCATGTCGTGGTTTCCTGTTCCTGGTTTCCTGAGAGTGCTTTATCATTGTGAATCTGATTTCCTGGTATCCTGATCTTGGCTTTTCACTGGTTATTCTGAATTCTGGTTTCCCTGACTTGGCTTGTGTAAACGGTATTGTGTATTTTCTGGCTTCCTTGACCTCGGCTTTCCCTTTGACCATTCTCTGTCTCTAGCATATTAGTCCGTCCATTCTAAGGTCCGGTTTATGCTCTGTCCTTTTATTTTCCTTTTCTTGCCTATGTATATGTTTCCATAGTTTCTACGTGCTGGACCACACTAGTAGTCGTGACATTGGGATTAAACTGATAAGAATAGTACTACTTAACACACCACTCCTATCTGGTGGCACATTAGATTGCATGCGCAGTGCCCCAAATTTGAAGGAGGACCGACCAAGCATCTTTTTCCATCTCCCGGTTCCTATAATCGATGCCATATACACGTCCCCTGATAGGGGACATAACAGGGATTAAACTGATAAGAATAGTACTACTTAACACACCTTATAATAATGCAGTGAGAGGAGTCTGAAGAACAGGAGTCAGAGGAGGAAGGTGGCTATGTAATTTTCCATGGGAGTTTTGCCATGGATCCCCCTCCGGCATGCCACAGTCCAGGTGTTAGTCCCCTTGAAACAACTTTTCCATCACTATTGTGGCCAGAGAGTCCCTGTGGGTTTTAAAATTCGTCTGCCTATTGAAGTCTATGGCGGTTTGCCCGTTCGCGAACATTTGCGGAAGTTCGCGTTTGCGAAACGAGTGATGGCTTATTTAATTGTAGAAAAAATAGATTATTGCATGTTATTGAACCCTAAAACAATTAAAGACTGAGTATTTTTCTGAAATGTTTAAAGTGTAATGTGATTAAGATAAGTTTTTTTTGTTCTCAGCAATATAAATACATTATGCATTTTAACAAAGGACTTAGATTGCACTAAACTTTTTTTTTTTTTTTTAAACATAGTCATATTCATCCTGAAAGATAAATATTATTTATGTAAAATTAGTCTACACAAGGGAAGAAAGTTTAAAAATTTAATCTGGTGTATAGTTATCTAGTGCCACCTAGAGGCAGTGTGGACAGTTAAGGAATGATTTTACTACCCTATGCATGCATTACAAATTATTGTCAGGATAAAATTGATAGCATTAAAGCACAGAGCAAATACCTACAGTAGAACAGTTCAATATAGTTTTACAATTCTGAAAATATGCTGTTACAATACACCTTGTATAATGCAATGTATTCTATAAGGATAACATTTTGTGAAAACAAGTAAGCATAATCACTTTTTTTCCCAACTACAAAATTAAGTAAGAGTGTAAATAGTGTTTTTAAAAATGTTTGCATGAAAAGGTTACATCTGGTTATTTGATAAACAATAACTACATTTATATATATATATATATATATATATATATATATATATATATATATATATATATATATACACACATTCATACTTACCATAATTTTCTTTTCCTGGCTATTATTCATGGCAGCATATACACATGGGTTAGCTCCTCCCCTTACAGCCGATAGGACAGGAATAAACCAAATTCCTTTAAAAGGAGTAAAACCAACACTGGGTGGGTAGTATATGCTGCAATGAATTATAGCCAGGAAAAGAAAATTACGTTAAGTATTAATACATTTTCCTCTTTCCTGGCTAATCATGGCAGCATATACACATGGGAATACCCAAGCTTACCAGGGAGGGATAGAAACATACATAACTTGCATTCAAATAATCAGAACAATTCACCATAGATTAGAAGATTGTACTGAGGTAAGGACGGGATGTCCATATTGCATGTCATTGATTACTTTAATGCAGTAGAACAGAATCACATGTACTCCAATTGTGTAAGCCGCAGGCAGATTTGTTGTCACAAAATGAGTAGAAGCAGCAACGTTTCGACCAAACAGGTCTTGATTGCTTTAATGTCCAGTGTGTAATGCTGGACAAACGAGTTCAAAAAGGTCCAAATGCCAACTTTACAAAGTTTCAGCAGAGACCATTGCCATGGAAGCCCATGATGCTGCAACTGCACGAGTGGAGAGTGCCCCGAAACCCTTTGGTACAGGTAGAGAATGGCATTGAAAAGCTTTCCCTTTAGGCAGGATCCTTGGTGCTAAATGCAAGACAACCATATCCTGTTGAAATTCAGTGAATGAGGATACCCAGGATCAAGCATCGAGTTCACACATTCACCTTGCTGAGGTGCCAGCCACCCGCAACAGCACGGTCTGTGCTAACATCATGGAAGCTCCTGCTAGAGGTTTGAATGATGTTTTAGTCAGAGCCTGTAAGATCAGTGGTAGGTCATATATGAACTTCAACACCCTCAGTAAAGGCTTGAGTTTAATTGCTGCTTACATGAACAAAGCACCAGGGGCTCCAATACTCAATGGGTATCGTACAGTACAGGTAGAGAATGACATTGATAAGCATTCACCTTAGGCAGGATCTCTGGTGCTAAATGGAAGACAACCATATCCTGTTGAATATTAGTGAATGGAAGTACACAGGAACAAGCCTGGCTGAGATTCACCTTGCTGAGGTACCAGCCACCAGCAACAGCACTTTCTGTGCTGGCACCATGGAAGCTTCTGCTAGAGGTTTGAATGGTGGTTTAGTCAGAGCCTGTAAGACTAGAGGTAGTGTTAGGATTACAGTATGATCCAGCACATAGAATTGTGTAACACAGAGGCCTGATAGGTAACGTATACCGGACCTTAGAATGGCTGGACTAACGTATCAAAGAATAGTCGGGAATAGCTGAGGTCAAGGGATACAGAAAGAGACACAATGATAAGGAAAAGCCAGGGGTCAGGGATGTCAGGGATGCCAGAAAACAGGGAAGTCAAAAACAATGCCAAAGTCAAATAACCAGAATAACCAGAATCAATAACGCGCTCTTGGACAACCACAAGGGAAACTACGACAGGGCACTGAGCAGGATGAGAACTGGGCCTAAATACCCCTCCTCTGGATCTGATAGGCTGCAGTTGGCCTTTGACCCCAAAGGCAGTTACCAGGTTTCCATTTGCATAATTGCTGCTCAGCACAAACCCTTATGTGGATTTGATTGCTGCTCGGCACAACTTTTCCTGTCTGAACAACCCAGTGGGCAAAAGCCATTGTAGAACTGATTCCAGCTTTTTAGGATCTATCTGAAACCCTGAGGCAGATATATTATATCCTAAAAACTGTACTTCAGATTGGTCAAAAATGCATTTTTCTAATTTACAACAAAGTTGATGTTTTAACAAAGTCTGCAGAACTTGTCTCATGTGATTGTGGTGAGTCTGAATGTCAGGAGAATAAATAAGGATAGCATCCAGATAGAGCAAGACAAACGAGTAAAAGTAATCCCTGAGTACATCATTTATGAAATCTTGGAAAACCGCTGAAGCGTTGCAGAACCTTAAAGTCATCACTAGATATTCATAGTTTCCACTTCTGGTATTAAATGCAGTCTTCCATTCGTGGTTTTCCTTGATTCTCACTAAATTGTAAGAGCTTCTAAGGTCAAGCTTAGTAAACACTTTAGCTCCTTGGAGTCTTTCAAATAATTCAGCAATAAGAGGAGTGGGGTAGGCGTTCTCAATGGTGATTTTGCTCAATGCTCTGTAATCGATACACGGGCGCAACTCACCGTCCTTTTTAGATACAAAAAAGAATCCTGCCCCAGCAGGCAAGGATGATTTTCGTATGTGGCCTTTATTCAATGAATCCTTAATATATTCCTCCATAACTCTACTCTCCTGAGGTGACAGAGCATAGACTGCTCCCTTAGGTGGCATAGCGCTGGGTAGTAAATTAATGGAACAGTCATATGGTCTGTGAGGAGGTAGAGTATTCAACTGACTTTTGCTGAATACTTCTTTAATGTCTTGGTACTGTATAGGGATTTCTGGGTTTTGAGGTGTACTAGTGGGTAATTCAATAATGCCCTCTCTTTTGGCGACATTCAATATACACCTTTCATAGCAATCCTTACCCCATTCTAATATTTCCCCATTAGCCCAGTCAATATGTGTTATGCTTGTTAAGCCATGGAAAGCCTAATATGATCGGACAGGAAGCAGATGCAATAAGAAATGTAATCTCTTCCTTATGTAAGGCACCAATAGAAATGTTAATGGTTAAGGTGTCATGCGTTATCAATGGTTGTGAGAGTGGTCTCCGATTAATAGCTTCAACAGCTAGGGGTGATAGTCTGTCCTTGATAGGTTTGGAAAAAACCAAAATATACCTAAAATTACACAAGAGAGAAAGCAATCATAGGGCAATATTGTGCATAAAAACAACCCCCAAATCAAAGATTGCACTCACAGAGTGACTGAAGGTTCAGGCTCATCACAAGGTTGTCAGTTCCACCAGGTCTTGATTAAATATTCAGCAGTTAGGATAAAAATGCAACAAATGCTCATCAATAAATCTCCTTGGTACCCAGTCAAGATTACAGCAGTACAGGTACCAGGAACAAAACGAAGAAACAAGCAGCATACAAAATAAAACAAGCTAAATTCAAAATAAAAATAACTCAACGCATTTCGTCTAGTTGAACTAGACTTTCTCAGGAGTATATATAAAGTGCTTGCATGTGCATGAATAAAGTGCTACAATATTACAACAACAATATTACCTTTTGGCCAATCGTTCCTTCTTTCTTCATCTGTTTCAAATTATTTTAACTTCCGAGAGGGGTTCTGGATACATTGTATTTGTTAAAATAATAATAATAAATGTTAGATGTCCATATACCAACTATGGGTAAAAAAGTGAAGATGTGACAAATGAAGAGAATGAAAAGAGAAGAATAAATAGAGCAAATAAAATTAAAAAGGAAGTGAAAAAATAAATAAACCACACTTGAGTAGATACACAACATGTGTGGAGGAACAGGTAGTTCTCCCTTGAATTTTAAAAACGTCTCCAGTCACCTTACTGGAAAAAGAGTGGGTATGAGATGGAATGAAATGACATGCCTGGCAAAGCCTGCAAGAATAAAAGCCTTTTCTAGTATATCCCATTTTCCTCTTATGTGAAAACAGACTGGGAGTTAGGTAGGAGGCAAAACTCCTTCCCTTTCTGTATATCACTTGAGGTCTCACTGGTAATTCCTTTCCCAGGTACTCATCCTGTTGCAGGATGGGCGAATGTTTTCTTTAGAATAAGTTGAATGGAGAATGCTTTAGAGTTAAATTAAGTACTAAAAGAGAATTCAAACTGATGATTTGAATTTCTCTTTGGTTTATTTATTTTTTCTTTTCTAGTATAGATCACAACACAGTTATATATTTATCATGTTCTCTGAGTTAAGGAAAAGAAGAGGTTAAATTTCAGTCCCTCTTCGCAGATAGTAATGGGATCTCGCCTGAAGGGAATAATAATATAGAACACTACTTTAAAACATTTGAGAAACTCTTGATTAAAGAAACAAAGAAGTGGTGGGAAATTTCTTTCCTAGAAGGATATATCAAGAAGGGACTCATACCTAGAGGCCTCAGATTATCCAAGATTCCAGCTAATGGACTAGAAAATTCCCACTACACAGATAGATGGGACCAAGCCCTAGAAAAGGTTTCGCTTATCCTCATGGAGATCATAATAGATTTCGAAAAGGAAAACCTGGGGAATGTGACACAAGATCTTGAGTAGTTAGACAAAAGTAACTCCTTTAATAAGGAGAGTCCTGAATATATACAGAAAGAAAAGATTGTGTACGAGAGATTACATAAAATGGATGAAAAAATTGCTGAAACCAAAAACAATAAATTTTGACGAGATAAAAAAGACAATAAAACCAATCTCTTCTCCATTAAAAATGAGAACAACAATCTCAGACAGGCGCAGTTTTACATTCAATCACATTAATCCCAATGAGAGGAAGCAGGGGTATAACTCCAGGAAAAATTTAGGAGAGAAATTGAGACCGACAGGCCCTCCTCCTTTAATGCAGGAGGTAGGGAAATCCATACACACAAGCAACCAAATAAGGCGAGGGCCGTACTCCATAACAATACTAATCAGAATGAGAGAACTATTCCAACTAATACAACAACACAAGATAGATGTCCCCATGGGAGGAAACCACCATGAAAGGCCAAAACCCGTTTTCTAGAGCACCTCAACAACATTAGGAGAGGAGTTCAAAACCATTCCATCCCCACACACTGTAATAGCTGCCTAGTTTCAATGTTGAACATTTTTCATGGATAGTGATAGAACAGGTCACTTTAGATTCAAGAGGCGGTGACCTCATGATGAAATTGAGACGTGAGGGTTTATGGATACATAAACTGAGAACACTTCAGCCCTTCGGACTGAATGTTGATTTTGATTTGGTTTGTTTTTTTAAATAATATTTTTCTTTTTCGAGTTGAAGTCGTTTTTTCTTTTTTTCTCAATTTGGATTTTTTACTACACAAATTACATTAAAGGATGATATTCCATAGTGTAATAATAAATTATACACCCTTGCCGAGACGCAATGGGAGAAGGCTCACATGCCTCTACCTGGCGTATCAACACTTGTTCCTTTTTGCCTCCACCTCATACACTCATCTTGTTCATAACTCTGATTCTACATGAATGGGGTAGCCCTCATGTGTTCACACACCTCCCCCAAAAAGGCTTGCCCTTTGTCCCTAAGCCATATCACAGCCATATCCACAACACGCATGCCTGATTTGCCTGTTTCCATCTCCCACTACGCTCTGATCACATCTCTCGGGCCACACCCACTGCACCCGTGTAGTAGCTCTAAGGGGAAGAAACCAACCGATTTCTGCAGTACTCCCCTGTAAGCACACAAAAGATGAGACAGAGGACACTCCCAGGGTACCTGCGCTGTATCCACACTCCTTATCTCTTTTATTTTGTGGTCTGTCTGCTGGGCTCGTTGCACCTTTTTACCCTGAACCTCTGGTTCAGAATCAAAAAGTTGCTTAGAGACAGACTCCTTCTCCTGAGCTGGCTTGGATGTATGTTGGAGGTGTGATTGTGATAAGCTGACAAGGATGGTGGTTCCCCCATCATTATGCTCCCCTGTGGACATACTCCCTGGACCCACAGGCTGAGTTTGTCCCTGCCCCTCACTTTGGGCAGGCCGTGGACGGGTCCCCCTTTCTACCAATGGAACCCCTATCTCTCCCTCACTTCCACTCCATGTCCTCACACATACAGCACCTTGGGAACTGGCTGAGTCTTGTGCAGAGTAAGTATCTCTGCCCTGGCTCCCAATGGTTTGATCCACTTGTGTTTTCACATGGCATCTTAAACAACCCTGGCTCTGACACAGATAGGCACACACGCTCATCCAGCTCTGCCTCGCTGTGCAGCTGTTTTTGCCCACTCACACATGGTATTGCAGGCACCCCTAGTTCTGGCACAGACACGCACACATGCTCAATCTGCCCTCACTCTGAACACAATTGCCGGCATACACCTTCACATGTTTCTACGGACACCCCTGGTTCTGGCACAGATTGATACACATTCTGCCCTCCCTCCCAGCAACTTTGTCTTGGCACATTCTCATATGTTATTGCAGACACTTCTGGTTCAGGCACAGACCCGCACACATGCTCAGTCTGCCCTCCCTCCCAGCACAATTGTCTGCATACATTTTCACAAGTTTCCACGGACACCCCTGGTTCTGGCACAGATTGACACACATTCTGCCCTCCCTCCCAGCGAAGTTCCCTGGGCAAACTTTCACCTGATACCACAGACAATTCTGGTTTTGGCACAGCCTGGCACGCATGCTCATTCTGCCCTCCCTCCCAGCAACTTTGTCTTGGCACCCTCTCACATGATATTGCAGACACCTCTGGTTCAGGCACAGACCCGCACACATGCTTATTCTGCCCTCCCTCCCAACACAATTGTCTACATACATTTTCACATACTGCCCTCTGCACAGTAGGGCCCCTATGAGGCTTGGGTTTATAACACACATTACTTTCAGGCACATACTGGGATAACAATCTACCGAAGTCTGTACCAAGTAATACCTTTGCAGGGATATTCTCATCTACCCCCACATTTCTGAAACCCTTCCCCGCTCCCCAATCCAAATAAACTCATGCCATTGGCACTACAAGCCGTACCCCCCCAATTCCTTTAACTGCTAGAGTCCTGCCAGGAATTAAGTCCTCAGAGCGGACTAGCTCTGGACGCACAAGAGTCACATCTGCCCCAGTGTCCCTGAGTCCCACAGTTACCTCTCTTCCAACTGTCACAGGTTGCAGATTTACATTGTTGCTGCCTTCTGATCTGGTTACAAACAACACAGAGGACGTTGGTTCTGAGGAGCGCCCTTCCCCAGCTGATGATGCTGGCTGCCGTTTCCCAGGGCAAGCAACACTGATGTGCCCCACTTGGTTGCAAATAAAACATATGCGACTATCTCCTTGCATAGACATGGCACTAGCTCCCCCTCTCCCTGAGGTAGGAGCTGAAACAAAAGATGGCCCGCTAGGCCTGGTGATGGGGAGTCATGGTGGTGTGGTCCTCCAGCTGGATGTTCCCTTGGCAAACCCTCTGCTCCGGTCCACTGTTGCTCGGTTGGCAGTGTGGACATCTGCCAGCTTACCCGTTTCCAATGCTGTTTTTTGGGGTTCCGGTCCAGCAGTCATTCCTGTACATCAGCTGGGCAGAGCTGCAAAAACTGTTCTTTTATTAACAGGTCTTGCAAACTTTCCAAAGTGGTAATCTCCAGCCATGTAGTCCACTGTCAGAATGCTGTCGCCAGGTGCCCCACAACTGCTGCATAACTTTCTGTGGGATGCTTTTGCAAAGTCCTGAGTTTCTTTTGGTACAGCTCAGGAGTGAGGTTGTACCGTTCCTGCAAGGCCGCCCTAATCGCATCATAGTCCTGGTCAAATTGCGCTGGAAGATACAATTCCAAATTTATTCTTGGTTCAAATTAACCCATATATGAACAGCTAGGATATTAAGCAAAATGGATATTCATATCCTACAATTCCTCTCTTTAGCTCATATCGTGATCTACCTTACGGAATATCCATGGGAGGTCTGCAGCAGAGAAACGAAAGGAGGTATATTCAGACGTGCTAATCACGTCTGCGGGACTTTCATTATTTCTTCACCTCAATTTCCCCCATTTGCTCTGTGCCGTAGGTTTTCCCTTTAAGAGGAGTTCGAGCTGTCAATTTTCAGCTTTTTCAATTATCTGTTGAATACATCTTTTAAGTGTACAAGTTAAATATTTCAAACAGCTGACATGTTAACCAATTTTAAACAGACTGCACATCATGTTATCTATAACTTGAGCCTTGGATCAAAACAGGCAAAGTGTATTATTCCCAACAACAGGAATATTATTATTATTATTATTATTATTATTATAATTCACAACGTAAACACATTTAGTCAAAATGGAAATAAAATCTATTTCCCCTCTTTGGACCAGGGCCAGGTCAAAAAAACCCAGTGGCAAAAACTCATAGTTGAGGAAAAAAGCACATCTGGGTAAACTCTAAGTGAGTGCCATGACTGTGTAGACATGTCATCCCCTCACGTTGACAGCATTAGTGACTTATAAAAATCCGCACTTGTAAGTAAATAGCTTGGATATCGGAAACACTTCTTGATTAGTTTGAAAAGGCCCATTTACATATTAAATCAGGAGATAATTTCTAATCAGTTTGCAATTCTAACAATAATCCTAATCATGACCTTGCATCCTATGTCTCCTAGTCACATCTCTATTTCAATGGTCTAGTCATATCCACACTTAATGCATGGGCACATTCCTTATTGCATTTTCATACTGCAAATCTCATGTTCCACCACAAAAATGCTCTATTATACTAAGATTTGGAATCCATAAGTCTAAACTGAACTCCTTGCCATGTTTGCGGAACCAATATGAGATATCCTGTGCTTGTTACAGAGTATGTTATTCTGTTGAAAGTTGCCTTTTTTAGATTGGTAAATTAGTAGATTGGTAGACTGTCATCATGGCCCACAGATCATCCTGTCACAGCAGCACATATCTATTAAATGATCACTTGTTTTTAATCATCCTTAAAAACTTTATAAAATAATAGGAAACTGTTTAAGAAGTGAAATGTAGAAAATTAATACTCATTTTCATTGGTATTGTGAACACAGCTCCAGAGCTACAACTTAATCAAAACAGGCACAACTGAGGACCATACTACATTTTGAAGATATGGCTCTTTGATAGACATGTTTTCCATCAGTTCCAAACTCCCCATTGCAGATTAATTCTTGTTAGTTCTAATCTGTTCCCTACTTTTCTCAAAGAGAGTAGACACTAAAATGAGCTTCTTGTAGTACAGATCCCTTGATTGTGGGAATTTATTAAAAGTGTATATCAAATGTCCAAAAATTTTATAACAAATATAAACAATTGATGGCAAAATTGTGTGCCGCATCACTCATGTAATATATCATGAGGGCTTAGAAGTTTCAGAAGCAGAAATGAGCTTCAGTCATATTTCCTCTTCAAATGTTGTGGAACATTTCACCATCGTTTTCATAACAGTTTCTTTCACATCTATATATGAATATTGGGCAATGGTTTACACGATGAGAGCAATATACTCAGTGAGAAAAATTGAAATGACGATGATTTTCACATTTTAGATTCCTAATTGTTTCTGTCAAATGTAGGTCATGTATGTCTTCTTTATTTAACTTAAATGTTTGCCATTTTATTATGATGACAATGTTATCATAAATTAAAAATCATAAATTAGAAATGCTATAAAAAATGTTAGCTGGGTCAACAATTAATCAAATGTATTTTAAAGTTATTATACATTCATTCTTTAAGTAGGTCATTTAGAAATGATATTGCTATCAATCACAGTGAAACTTTACTCCCTTGAGAAGTTTATTTTGCAGAACTAAATCGTAATGAATTAATATCTGTTGCTGGTTAGTTCAATTACAGCAAATATCGCAACAGATAGGATTTGGAAGGTAAAGCCTACACAACTAATCAATAATAAATAATTACTTCGTAGTAGGATCTCAAAGAAAGTCTAAACCTATAGTTCACATTAATGTTACAATACCTGCTGTTGTTTAAATTAAATAAAGTAAACTTTTCAAATTGTTCAAGATAGCTCCTGAATTCAGACCAAATATGGGAAATAGCCCAAACATTAATCACTGAAATATGCCATATAAAGAAAAAATACATGAGCCTGTCGCATATGTTAAAAGTCAGCTTCAACAACGGTAAATAATAGAAAATAGATTGGGGACTATCTAATTTATTTAATAATTTTAAAGTACTGGATATGTTGATAGTAAGGAGCATCATCTCCCCACTACCACTTTTTGACATATTGTAGTATAATATAAACTAAAAAAGGGTTTTGAATTCCGACACGTGGTATAGAATTCAGACTTTTTTTTTTTTAATCAGACAGCATATGAACCTAAAGAGATTTTTAAAATAATCCTAAAATGTGTATTTATATTGTATTTAGCTTATTTTTGTCTTTTTTGTTCAATACAATTGCATTGTTATATCCAAATGTTGTAAAATGTATGTTTATTGACTAAGGACATATATAAAAGAACAGTATAAGGGAGGCCTTCCACAGCCAATTTCAAACAAATAGCTATAGTACGGTGGGTATAGTACAAGTTTCAAAGATAATGCAATTGCTAGATGCAGAGAAGAAGAGAAGAGAGATGTAGATATTCTAGATGGAGATTATTCCACCCAAAATGATCTACCACATTATATTTACAGGCAAATATGGTAAAATAACCTGAAGTGAAAATGTATCATTTTAAAGGTTCCAAATTCTTGCCAAATATTTTGATCATGTTCAATCATTATGAAGCAATTCCTTACACAAAACCGGAAAAGAGGGTTAACTATTGCCTTCATTAAATGAATTGCAATATATTTGAAACACGTTTTATTGAAATTTTGTTGTTTTAAAAAAATGAGTAAAAAAAATAAAGACATATGTGAGGAAAAACAGGTATAAATGTACAATTTTACAAACTAAAAAAGTAAACCATTTCAGACATATTTAAACAGATCTAAGCATACAGAGACATAATAGTGCTGCAGTATTTTTCAAACAAAAACTAAATAAACAGAAAGGGTTACAATGAGCCATAAAGTGTTTGGAAATTATCATATAACATACTGGGTGAGACTAAAAGATGCACTATTGTAGCAGGATATAGTGGAAAGAACTGAAAGGAGGAATTTCAATCAAAGTAGAATGTGTTTGAGAAAAAATATGAGAAGGGTCTGACATACAGACAGAGTGATTATTGCATGAACATCTATACAACCCTGCTTGCTAACAATAAATCTTGTAGAAGAATGTGTTGGTTGTGTTTTAAAGCTATAGAATTGTGAATATGCTAAATCGGTATTATAGAAATTAACAGTATCATTTATTTTGACATGAGTCTAGATGTTTAAATTTGAAATTTTATTGTATTGGTAAGTTATTTTGATTAACTAAATCAAAATGCAAAATTACATTTTAAAGAAATGTATTTTTTTTTTTTTTTACTTTGTGATGAATAGTTTTATGATTTGCAGGATATAAGAAATGTGCTTATGTATTAAAAAGAAAAAAAAAATTAACCAAATGCGAAATTACGTTTCAAAGAAATTTTACTTTTTTTTTTTACTTTGTGATGAATGTTTTTATGATTTGCAGGAAATAAGGAATGTGCTTATGTGTTAATTTTTTTTTTTTTTTAAATTAAATTAGATACAAAATTACGTTTCAAAGAAATGTTCCATTTATTTTCTTTTACTTTGTGATTAATGGTTTTATGATTTGCAGGATATAAGGAATGTGATATGTATTAAAAAGAAAAAAAATATAAGCAAATGTTTCTGAGAATGGCACGCACAATTTCTCACTCTTACTTTTGAGATGAGGTTTTATGGCTTGGTATATACAGAAGCTCCACTGCAATATAATTATATAAAGGTACATTCAAATAAGAGTAAAAGAAAATCAGGTTGGCTGTTATAGAAGGATAGCACTGTGATATTGGAAAAGTATAACAACAGGAATAAGCTATATTTCTAGTTAAATGCAAAACACATTTAAGCAGTGAATGGCTTCTTAATACATATTGAATACTCTGCTTTTATTAATTATTAACCAAAGTTAAAGAATAACTGATATCTAAAATATTATGTTCACATTTTAAATCCTGATTTTACTATGGATTTCTAGGTGAAAAATATTGCAGAAATGTAATGCAGTAGAAGTAATGTGACATTCTGTCATAAAATGCATTTAGTTTATCCTAATATTGAGTTTCCTCATAATAAAATGAATGCTGAATTCTTTCCAAGCAATATGATGTATAGATTGTTTTAAAAAAATCACATTAGGGAACAACACAGTTCACAATACAGAAATTAACCATCTGCCATTGTGTGCTATGTAGCCAAAGAAATATACCATATGCTATATTTGGGTTCGGAATAGACTTAGAAGCATGTTTAAATGCTATTTTTAATTACATTACATTTCTTAAGATACTAACATATAAGTTTTAGTTTTTGTGTAAATTTGGATGAACTTTAAAAAAAAAACAATAGGTTGCAGAGCTTTGGTTGTAAAACATATGTTTTAACATATTTTTAAACATGTAGTAATTTTTGACATTCATATATGTGTTTTTTTTTTACAAAACTATATACTTTAATAATAATAACAACGTATTTAACCAGAAATGGAACATTTAGGTATTCTCTGGTTTTGTTTAGTTTTTCATTAGCAAACTATCCAAGAGCATGGCAATTAGCAGAAACTATGAGAAAAAAAATTTCTGAAAGTTTAAATGAAACTTTAATTAGCACATTAAATTAATCCAAAATTAGGAGATGTTTATGCAGTTGGTCATGCATTTTACACATTGAGTTGCAAACTGTAATGTGTAGTTATATGTCTTTTACCAATGTATGTTGCTAAATTTTGCCAATACAACATTCAGTGATGTGCATTTTCATGCATTTTCCAGTTGCAAATTTCCCCTTAACACTGATTGCCCTTCCATATATGATTTTATGAAACAATTATATACACTTTTCAGGCTAGTCTTAATGGCAATGATTCAACTTATGCATTTCTAAAATTTAAGAATCTACTTTTTCTGCACAAATAATAAATGAGTCTTTAGGAAGCTAGAAAAAAAATCGATGCAGATGTATTTCTGTTTCAGGAAAAAAAAAATGTAAATTCAATAAACATTCCGAAAAAGTTTCAAAACATGAAGAAAAAAAAAATTATTCGTCAGGATTCATGTGGGCTTTTATTGTGATTAGCGGCTCTATAGTCTTTTCACATACATGTTAAATATCTAATATAGGAGATAACTGATTTTTAACCTGAAAAATTAATGAGTAAATATTTTACTTTAACAAATCAAAGTTAGCATTTCTGCAAAATTAAGCTTATTTAATGTTAAAATATCTTACACTATATATTGTCTTGCTCCAATTAAAAAATATTAATTACCTAGCATATAGCAATGAATACATTCTGTATAACAAGCTCAAAATCTAGAGCCTACTATTTTCTAATATGAAAAATTACTCAAGGCATGATATATGGTAACAATATAAATTAATTAAAAGTAATACATTTTTAAATTTTAAAAATATTTAATGTAAAAAAAGTAACTTTCTAAATAAAAAAGGAAAATATGTATATAAGACTGAATAACTTGTGTTATCTCTCACAATGCATTTCAGTATTTAAAAAAGCATTTCAGCTGATCACATAGAATGAAAACATAAACATAGTCTTAAACTACAGCTGTGCCCCAAAAAGGATGGGCGGCTCCTTGCGGTTTGTTAAACTGAATAACTAATGGCTTCTTCTATGCATTTTTTGCTACATTCCATCTATTAATTAATACAACATCTGCATGAGCAACCAGTTCATATTTTAGCTATCCACAGAGTTTAAAACAAAGCAAAACAAACACAAATAATAAAATAAAAAGCAGCATATATGAAGCATTTCAGAAAAATCTAAAACTTGGTTACCCTGCCAAAATATTGAAATCCTTACCCAAAAGGTGGTGGTGATCCTCCTTATGCCACTTATTACAGCTGTCAAGTGCATACATCTCTAAACAGACTTTAATTTCATCATCTTTAATAAAAGGTCCTTATCGATTCCAAAGCCTAGAAATAGTAAAACACAATATCTTTGTATCACCACCAATTTGCAATACAGAGAAAAGAACAGAGTGAGCATCTCATCTTATTATTGTAGTTACATCCTATTTTTAATACCATTACTGGATAATAATTACTGGATGGCTGACATTCAACCACTAGATAACACAAACAAACAGACATTGCATCCTAATTAATACTCTTCTATCACCACTTCTGAATACAAAGAGGTACTTTCCAATTTATTTGATACTGATATGGGTCCTATTGACCTGCTGTGTAATGGGTACTGCATAGTACCAAGAGAATAAAATGCATAGTTTACACACTCATCACCAAATTATCACCTTCATTATAGCATTACTGTAAACTACCACCATAGTATCACTGTCAATGGTTTTGGTATTGTCTTATTTTGGGGATTTTATCCTAAAGATGAAAACCAGTCCCATTCCCATAATGTTCCTACCAAGAAGAGTACTCAAATGTGCTCATTTAAAAAAACTTTGAAACACTCTAATGAGCCAGAGGCTTTAGGGTGATAGGCATGTGTCTGCTGCTGGCTAACTTGCTCAGTGCTTTTGTCCATATGTTCCTCTTTTTGTAATGTAGTTTTTTTCTAATGCCTTAGTCCTTATTCAAAGCAATCTTCTGGCTG
>OW240912.1:293460252-293471017 GCA_933207985.1 Pelobates cultripes
AGTGAGTGAGTGGTGGCACTAGGCACAGTATCCATTGTGAGCCTGACACACCTGCTGGCAGACAACTAACTGCTATTCAATCTATAACAGTGAAAAAAGTTTTTTGTTTTTAAATGCAAGCTATTATGACACCAGATATGAGTGGCACTGTAAACTGGCAGAGTACACACTGTAGGGCTGACACACCCGCTTGAAGACATCTAACTGCTATTCAATCTATAACAGTGAAAACTAAATTTTTGTTTTTAAATGCAAGCTATTATGACACCAGATATGAGTGGCACTGTAAACTGGCAGAGTACACGCTGTAGGGCTGACACACCCGCTTGAAGACAACTAACTGCTATTCAATCTATAACAGTGAAAACAAAATTTTTGTTTTTAAATGCAAGCTATTATGACACCAGATATGAGTGGCACTGTAAACTGGCAGAGCACACGCTGAAGGAGGCCTGACACCCGCTTTAACCCCTTCAGGACGGGTGACGGACGAGGTCCGTCACGCAGGGGAGACCCTTAACGACGGGTGACGGACCTCGTCCGTCACGCGGTAAAATTAACCCCGGATCGCCGCTATCGCGGCGATCGCGGGGTTAATGGTGCCCCCGGTATGCCTCCGCATTGGAGGCATACCGGGAGCACCCGGTCAAGCTGCCCAGCACATGTGCTCGCTCTGACCACAAGTCGGAGCGAGCACATGTGCTCTGTATACTTACCTACCGGCTCCCTGCACTTCCGGGTTCTGTGTGAAGTGCAGGGAGCCGGATCAGTGCTGATCCCGCCCCCTGCTGGAAAAAAAAATAAAGTTTATTTAAAGTCCCCCCCCCCTTACCCATTTTAATAAAAAATTAACCCCTTCCCTGCCAATTGATCACTGACTACAGTGATCAATTGGCAGGGATTCCATTTTACTATGATCTGATTTTTTTTTTAACCCCTGAGGGTTAATTCTTTTTTTTTTTAACCCTCAGGGGTTAAATTAATTAAATTAATTAATTAATTTTTTTTTAATTATATATTTAGATAGCTGGGGTGGGTGGAAGTTAGTGGGGAATTGGGGGATTTGGCGTTAGGCTAACTAGGGGTTAACGTTAAAAAAGTTTTAAAAGAAACTTTAAAAAGTTAAAAATTAAGCTTAAAAAAATGTTTTAATAACATTTAAGTAAAAAAAACAAAAAAAACACACTTTACCTAGTCAAAATAAAAATTAACCCCTTCCCTGCCAGTCGATCACTGCCTACAGCGATCAAATAGAGATCACAGTATTATACTGTGATCTAATTTTTTTTAACCCCTGAGGATTAACTTTTATTTATTTTTTTAACCCTCAGGGGTTCAATTTATTTAATTAATTAATTTTAAATATTTTATAACTATATATTTTGCTAGCTGGGGTGGGTGGGAGTTATGGGAAAATGGGGAATTTACTGTTACTGCTGCGTACTGCTAGTTAGGGGTTAACGGTAAAAAAAAAAGCTTCGAAAAATGTTAAATCTGTAAAAAAGTTTTAAGAAAGTTTAGGAAAGTTTAAAAAAAATTTATAAGCAAAACAAAAGTTTAAAAACTAGTTTTTAAAAGTAAAAAGTTATAAAAAGTAAAAAAATACATTTTAAAAACGCTCATTACCACTACACCTGGAGCAAACTAGAGAAAAAATTATCCCACGCCAAGGTTCAAAATATGCCTTTTGAATTACCCCAGGGTGTATTCTTTAATAAATAGTATGTGTTTGTGGGAAGTTTCAATAACCAACCGTCTAAACTACTCCAAATTGGAACATGGACACAGCGTAAAACTTCAAAGTTAGAAAACCAAATGGCTGGGCAAGCCCTCAAATGCCTTCACCATCCATACATATACCTGGCAAAGAAGCATAATGGGTATTGCTGTACTCAGCCTAATATTAGCTGAGCCAAACATATGAAGTATTATACAGTCATAGCAATAATACAAGGTTTTAAAAATGAGCCAGCAAACTCACTTTGTGGCGTCAAAAAAGGCAGAAAAAATGCTTATTACCACTACACTTGGTACAAGCTAGCGGAAAAATGATCCCACGCTGAGGTTCAAAATATGCCTCTTTGAAATACCCTGGGATGTCTTCTTTAAGAAATGGTATGGCTTTATGGGGAATTTGGATTATATAGCCTGGTAAAATACTCTAAAATGGGACATAGGTACAGCATAAAAATTAAAAGTTTGAAAAAAACTGGAATGGCTGTGTCCCAAATGTGCCCCTCCGATGTCCACACATACCTGGCAAAGGTACATACGGGGGTATTGCTGTACTCAGCCGACATAGCTGAGCAACATACAGCGTATTATACAGTCAGAAGATTGCCGGGCGCGTTTAAAAATGATACCGCGCAAACTCACTTTGTATGTCAAAAGGCAGAAAAACGCTTTTATTACCACTACATTCAGGCCAGTTAGCGGAAAATGATCCCACGCTTAAGGTTCCCAAACTATACCTTTTGAAACACCCTGGGGTGTCTACTTTAAGAAATGGTAGGCCTTTGTGGGGCAGCTCTTGAATTTAAAACCCATGTAAGATGCTTGAAATTGCAATGCAAACAAAAGTCAGTAAAAACGATGGCCTGAACCGCTACAGCGGCACTGTAGTCAATGAAATAGTGCCAAAGACATTCATATGGGGTGTCATTTTACTCAGAAGACTTAGCTGAGCATAATTTGGGGTTTGAACTAGTGGCAATATACAAGGAAATATACAAAACGCTTCCAGCAAAATGCAATCCGTATGTAAAAAATGTACAAAATTATTTTTACCACATACTTTGGCATATATTGGTGAAGAAATGGGGGCATGTTAAGGCACAATATGCACCTTATAAGATACCCTGGAGTGTCTACTTTTACAAATGGTAGGCCTTTGTGGGGGGTTTTTGAACAGTCAAACTGTTATAATACCCCCAAATGGAAGCTAAGGCTCATTAAATCCGTCTCTCAAAATTCTACTGTGAATACTGTAAAAGGATAGAGTTCCCAGGAACGAAGTTTCACGAAATAGTGCCAAGACATTCATATAAGTGTCATTTTACTCAGAAGACTTAGCTGAGCATAATTTGGGTTTGAGCCCCAGTGGCATGAAATATACAAACGCCCAGCAAATGCAATCCGCATGTAAAAAATGCACAAAATAATTCTTTTACCACATACTTTGGCATATATTGGTGAAAAAATGGGGGTATGTTAAGGCACAATATGCACCTTATGAGATACCCTGGAGTGTCTACTTTTACAAATGGTAGGGCCTTTGTGGGGGTTTTTTGAACAGTCAAACTGTTATAATACCCCAAATGGAAGCTAAGGCTCATTAAATCCATCTCAAAATTCTACTGTGAATACTGTAGCGATTGTGGTTCCTCTATATGGCACTGTAGCTTCAATGAAATAGTGCCAAAGACATTCATATTTACTCAGAAGACTTAGCTGAGCATAATTTGGGGGTTTGAACTTGTGGCACATATGAAATATACAAAACGCCCAGCAAAAATGCAATCCGTATGTAAAAAATGCACAAAAATTTTTTACCACATACTTTCGCATATATTGGTGAAAAAATGGGGGCATGTTAAGGCACAATATGCACCTTATAAGATACCCTGGAGTGTCTACTTTTACAAATGGTAGGCCTTTGTGGGGTTTTTTGAACAGTCAAACTGTTATAATACCCCAAAATGGAAGCTAAGGCTCATTAAATCCATCTCTCAAAATTCTACTGTGAATACTGAAAAGGACAGGTATCCTGTATGGCACTGTAACTTCACGAAATAGTGCAAAAGATATACAATGGGGGTGTCATTTTACTCAGCAGATATAACTGAACACAAAATAAAACTTTGTACAGGAATAGCACACACCAACTTTACAAAATATACACGAGAATTTCTCTGTTATAAGTTTGTGTGCCAAAAACCAAAAGAACACAATTTTACTCCAATATTTAGCAGAGGTTGGCGGTGAAATGGCTACGTAGAAAGTGTCAAAATAACCTTAGGTAAATAGCCTGTGATGTCTACTTTATATAAATATATACTTTTGTGTGGCAATTTTGTTTTCTTTTATGGCTATTAAGCTTACAAGACAAACATACCAAATTCTAAAATCGCTCCACATTAAAAAGTTTATTTTACTCCTTGTGCTTTGTGACCTGTAACTACCAAAAAAAAACTTAAAATCCCAGACACATTATATATTCTGTAAATCAGAACAACTAAATAAATTTATTTTTAATTACTTTCCTTAACCTGCACTAATTATGCACACATTATTATTGCAAAAACTGTAAAAAAAACCAATATTTTTCATTTTTTTTGCATTTTTCTGTATTTTTTTTATAATAAGTAAGCATTTATATATCTATATGTTATATCAAATTAAAGCCATTTCTGTCCTTTAAAAAAACAGTATATAATGTGTGTCGGTGCAATAAATGAGAGAGATGCAAATTGCAGTTGAACGCAAACAGCAAGAAAATGCAAAAATTGCTTGTGTCATTAAGCGTAAGTCAAGCTTCTGAAGCTGTGTCCTTAAGGGGTTAAGGACACTGACTGCTATTCAATCTATAACAGTGAAAACAAATTTTTTGTTTTTAAATGCAAGCTATTATGACACCAGATATGAGTGGCAGAGTACACGCTGTAGGGCTGACACACCCGCTTGAAGACAACTAACTGCTATTCAATCTATAACAGTGAAAAAAGTTTTTTGTTTTTAAATGCAAGCTATTGTGACACCAGTGAGTGGTGGCACCGGGCACCGTATCCACTTTGAGCTTAACACACCCGCTTTAAGGACACTGACTGCTATTCAATCTAAAACAGTGAAAAAAGTTTCCTCTCACTAAGCATGCAGCTTGAGAATGAATGTAAAATGGATGCCTTCCAGTAGGTGGGAGGGTCTGCTAGGGAGGGTGTGCTGCTAATTGGCTGGAATGTGTCTGCTGACTGTGAGGTACAGGGTCAAAGTTTACTCAATGATGATGAATAGAGGGCGGATCGAACCGCGCATGCGTTCGCCGTCCGCGGCGGACGCGAACACGCTATGTTCGCCGGGAACCGTTCGCCGGCGAACCGTTCGGTACATCACTACCTCCTGGTAGTAAGTTGACGTTTGCACAGAGGTATCTGACTGTAATACAGAGAAAAAAGGGGAATTAGGAGCACACATGGTACAATTTGTACAAGTAGTAATGCTGCTGTAACGAGCAAAATATATACAAAACAGAGATTAATGAACAGCATACACATTTAGCATTGGGGATTAACATGATAACTGCTTAAACTGCTTTCAGATACTCTCCTCAATTTATGCATTTCTGTGGTCACCTCAAAAGTGGCACCTATAGTAGATGGGTAGGGTGCTCCGCTAAATAGGAATCTGGCCAAACAAAAATGGGAAATTTGAGGCAGACCCAAAACATGACTGTAATGTATATTTATAGGAGTTATAGAGAGCGCAAATAGATATAAATCACACAGTGGAATTTTGTAAGCCAATGCTTCAATTCAATTATCCACAAGAAAAAATAAATATTAAGATCCGCTAGATACAATACAAACCTTCCCAAATTTTAAAACATCACACAAGACATAAAATAAAATAAAGTCTGTATCAGCGCTTAGTTAATATACCCCTATTTTAAAGCATAGGAGGCAACAAAGAAAATTGATAAGTAAAGAGTTAACAATAACCAATACTGTAAATCTGTGTCTTTACAAGTATCCAACCGCTCCGTGGATGTAAACTTCCAAACTGATCTTGTCCACTCAGATCGATCTTTACAGGAACGCCGGCTGAACGATACCGCTGTAGTCACCGCTAATTCAAAATTCCCGCCAAAACACGATCAACGTGTTTGCCCCTTAGATCGGACTTTCTCAAGATCTAAGAAAGCCTGATCTAAGGGGCGAAACACGTGGATCGTGTTTTGGCGGGATTTTTGAATTTGGTGACTTGAGATCGATGTGTTTTGCCTGTTAGATCGGGCTTTCTCAAGATCTTGAGAAAGCTGATCTAATGGGCGAAATGCGTGGATCGTGTTTTGGCGTGATTTTTCAATTTGGTGACTACAGATCCACGCGTTTCGCCCGTTAGATCAGGCTTTCTCAAGATCTTTGGCGTGTTTTGGCGTGATTTTTTAATTTGCAGTATCGGTCAGCCAGCGTTCCTGTAAAGATCGATCTGAGTACACAAGATCGGTTTGGAAATTTACATCCACGGAGCGGGTGAATACTTGTAAAGACACAGATTTCCAGTATTGGTTATTGTTGCAGTTACCAATCCCTGAGGACATTTGAAAATACCCACACAAAGACTGAAATTGGAACTCTTTACTTATCAATTTTCTTTGTTGACTCTTATGCTTTAAAATAGGGGTATATTAACTAAGCGCTGATACAGACTTTATTTTATGACTGTAATGTAGTGGTGGGCTTAACATAATATGATCATATGTTGTAACTGAATTTCTATATCTTTAGTCTGTATTTTGACTGTAATACAGGACAGACAAAAGTGTCAGTAGCACTTTTAGCAGCTCATGTTTCCAATGTTTCCTGTCCCCCTGGCTGCTGGTCTTGCTTATTTGAAACTAGCATGGTGGGGGAGGGAATAACCATTGGATTCAATATAACAGGTTCCCTTAACTTGACTTTATCTAGGTATTTTTTGCTAGCATTAGAGCAGGCCCTATGGGACAGTCCTGTGGCCTTGTCACTTTCATTTCTGCCCATTTTTCTAACTTTGCAGACACCCTATTTTGTTTCTGTTTATAATCTTTTCCCATTCCTTATCTACACGTTTGTGTTTTTCCCTAGTAGCCTATGCACCACATGACTCTCACCCGTTTGGCTTCACAAAGAGAGTCTCCACCAACTCTTTTCATAAAGAGGCAAATCATGTATGGGATAGTAGGAATTTTGCATTTTTACAATCTGGTTAGTGGTTGCAGGGGCTTTGTCAGGAAATCTACTTACATCTGCATACATACATAGATTTGTATACCTGGGACAAGGGTGCTGCAGTCTATCTCAAACTTGACAAACAAAAAGCTGAAAAGCTAACAGCAACAAAGAATAGACATCCCAATTTTGGTATATGAGGGATATTATTCCAGTGTATTTAAGTCAGCAGTATAGACTACGGAAAAAATTGTCTTTCTATTAAATTCAATTCCTGTTAAATCCACATCTTAGACTGTTATAAACCTAGTCTGTACTGGTTTACAGTGCTGCTTCCAGGCAGCCTCTGACAGGATAATGCATATCTATGTAGCCGAAAAGCTTGTGGCACTGAACTGTGTATATCCCAGCTATGGTGAGAGGTTGATTGAGAATGAATGGAAGTGTAAAAGGTAAGTTCCCAACATTCAATTACCCAGAAATCCTCCTCACAAGTCGATTGAACACTAGTCTGTATTAGCCCTTGTGGTGAAAGTGACCTTGCCACTGGGTTTTGGAGAGGCCTACTTGCCAGCCTCTTGACTATGGCTCCTGGGGTGTATTGCCTTTTAAAAACACTATTTGTGCATATTGGGACTTGGCACAATGTCCCTTTAAACTTTTGAAGCGGTCGAAGTGGAACTTTGAATTACCGAACAGCCAGACCACACACAAGTGGAGTGTGCTGCCAATTTACCTCCTAGGCTGGGAGCTAAAGCGCAGTCTAATTGACGAATGGCTGGGTGGTCGCTCCTTCGTATAGTCAAACATGTGGTGGCGGCCATCTTGTTTAGTCGAACGTGTTCAGTGGTGTTTTGTTGTTGAGTTCATGGAACTCAAATTGGACACGCGATGGCACGAACACCACTAAACTTTACCTTCTCTGGAACTTTGACGCTTCGACGGGAGTCGAACAACGTTCAACAATTCAAATACCACTTTAACATTGGCTGTTTGCACGAATGGTTCCCATTCGACTATTCGAACGGAACTTAGACACTGAAAATAGACCGGTCGCACAGCCTGATTCTTTGGAACTGTTTTGGGCATGAAAATGTGCATGTGGACGGTCAAAAGAGATTTCCAGGAATTTCCTGAACCCCTACTCTGATCTGGGTGATTTTTGGATATGTTGTTCACCCAGATCAGAGCTATCCATGGATGTGCCATTTATAGGGATATGTTGAAGTTTTGCAGTGCTTCTGTACTTTGGATAAAAATGTGTGTTTTCTGCCTGTGGAAAATTAACTTAGTCCATTGTCTTCGTTAATTATATCACAGGCAGAGTGGAGGGATTGTGTGCACTGTATGGGAGTTACTGAATGTAAAACTATGTTTTTATTGGCTTCTTGTTCCTGTGTCCCTGTGCCCCACAAGGTCCACCTGGGTGATAACCTTGTGGGGAAAACTGCATAAAACGCAATGTGCCACAATAAATCTACTGTTCTACTTCACCCTCAATCTAGAGTCCTGTCTCTTCATACTCCCTTGAATAATCACTAAGCTCATGTAAGAGCTTGTTCCTGTTCCTGCTTCACTCTCTGGGGAAAGAGAGGTTCACCCACTGGAGCCTGGAGCCTTGTTGTAGGTCCAGGGTGGGTCGGAGACAGCGAAACCCCAACCAAGCTGCAGCGGTACATGGGGTCTGCAGTGCTTATGGTGTCAAGTGGAGTGCTTGGAGCATCCATCAATGGAGGTACCCAGTTGGGGTGCCAGGTGATCCGTAACAGCCCTAAATTGCTGTATTGAGGCAGCTCCTAATTCTAATATACTTCTTGATAGCATTGTAAGCAATGATAAGTAAATATGGACATCGGGGGGGAGGAGCATGGGCAGAGCCTAACCCAGCGCTGAGGGACATCAATGCTGGATTCAAGTAAGTCACTGAAGGGGTTTTTAACCCCTTCAGCACTACAGGAGGGGGGGCGCAAAGGAGGGGGCAATGCAGGAGCCTATAGTTCCAAGAAAATGGGTTTGTTTTCCTTGCCCTATAGAATCCCTTTAAGTAAAATGGGGTTTATTATTTTCTAGATTTGAGCTATGTAGCTAAATGTGTTAAAATGTACTTTTTCATTATAATTGTTTTATACGTTCTATATGCAACTGTTACTGTTTTTATTTTTTTATGTCTGCTACTTTAAGGGCACCCGTTAGCCTCAGCTTGTAACTCCCACTGCATATAGGTGTAGTCATATTGTTACTATTTAGTACTGATTCATGTATGTAGTAGCTGTGCATGATCACTCTCCCTTGTATTGTTTTAGTTGAAGCAGTAGGGTTGCCTTTACCTTGGTCCTCAACTCTGGGGGACTGGGCACTCAAATGGCAGATGAAATTTAATGTTGAAAAATGCAAAGTTATGCACTTCGGCGTAAAGAACACACAAGCAACGTATACCCGTAATGGAAGCGAATTCGGGATAACAACACATGAAAAGGACTTGGGAATTGTTATAGACAACAAACTATTCAACAATGTGCAATGTCAATCAGCAGTGGCCAAGGCCAGTAAGGTATTGTCATGCATGAAAAAGGGCATTCATTCTCGGGACGAGAATATCATTTTGCCTTTTTATAAATCACTGGTAAGACCCCATATTGAATATGCTGTGCAATTTTGGGCACCTGTTCTAAAGAAGGATATTATGACACTAGAAAAAGTGCAGAGGCGGGCTACAAAATTAATAAAAGGAATGGAACATATCAGCTAGGAAGAAAGGTTAACAAATTTAAACATATTTAGTTTAGAAAAACATCGCCTGAGAGGGGATATGATAACATTATACAAATATATTTGGGGCCAATACAAACCATTGTGTGGAAATCTATTCACAAACTGGACTTTACATAGGACACGAGGCAATGGAAAGGTTATTTTACTGTAAGAACAATCAGGATGTGGAATTCTCTGCCTGAAGAAGTAGTTTTATCAGAGTCCATACAGATGTTTAAACAGCTACTAGATGCATACTTGCAAAAACAGAATATTCAAGGATAATCTTTCAATGTAGGGTAATAACTGCTTGATCCAAGGATAAATCTGACTGCCATTCTGGGGTCAAGAAAGAATTTTTTTCCTAGCTTGATGCAAAATTGTGCTTCATACTGGTTTTTTTTGCCTTCTTTTGGATCAACAGCAAAAAACAAATGTGAGGTAGTCTGAACTTGATGGACGCAAGTCTCTTTTCTCTTGTAACTATGTAACTGTAAAAAATTCATACAAAATAAAGAGATGCTTCAGAATAATTCTGCAGATATTGTGCAGTGTGAGTGTCTTTCAATTCAAGAAGATAGAGTATCCAAAGATGACTAATGTAACTAATTGATCGGTATACAAGTTAACAAAATAGTAAAAAATAATTTAAAAAATTAATAATAAGAAGAAAAAACAAAAGGAATAACCTGATAACTCAGCCCGATTATAAAAATCTTTCAATAGTTCTGTTTACCATTAAGCAAGTGATATTCTCGCTAGGGGCAGATGTCCACCAAATACTGTATAATATAAAAATGGTTAAAAAACAACTTAGAGGATAATAAGTCCAATTTATTCACAATACTTAAAAATGATTAAAAAATAGTGATCACATAAAATTCACAGTCACAATACCTGTTACAAGTAAAAAATTGCAAAGAAACCTTAACTCGGGCACAGATGGATTAGGATGATGTTCCAGATGCTGTCATCCAAATTCTGATCACCAGTGAGGACAGCGTGCATACCACAGTGCGTTCCACCTCGAGCCTCACTTCGGGGGAACAGCACTGCTCATCTAGTGATGTTGACCGAGTGCCTTGAGTCTC
>OW240912.1:293471400-293565350 GCA_933207985.1 Pelobates cultripes
ATTAACATTAAACAGAAATTAGCCATTGAATACAGGATTAATACAAAATCATTGCAAAATTAAAATGATGTCAATTAATACAAAAAATACTAAAAATATAAGAAGAATAAATACCATAAAACTGATTACAATAATAAAAATCCTAGTATGGTGGACATTATTGAAAGATAATGTCAAAATGTAATAAAAATACAAAAACATACAAAAACATACAAAAAATACATAAAAGGCTCAATATAAACTATCTCTAGTCCCAAAAATTGATTTATAACTACATCTCTTAGAGAAAAACTATTCCTTATCTGAATTAATCGATGTCATAACATCTAAACGAACTAAGAAGGAAACAGTAATTGCACTCCCATGTATACATGCATAATAAATAATGGAACTCTTGTATTAATATAATATAATGTATATTTAAAACATTGTTGCAATATTATAGTTATAATCTCCTTCCTAATTCTCTCAGATTGCATATCTATTATTAAACCTTAAACCTCTGGTCTCCTTTCAACTATTTATTTATAGAACCGGAATAGGACACAGTTTTAGTACAAGTGATATAAATATACAGAAAAAATCTCTACGTACAATCATTGCTTCTAAGACATTGCTGCATAAATACATTCTGAAACACATCTCGATCAAGAGATATTAATATAGATCAGACAGAAATAAATATAACTTTTTCTGCACACGAGGTCTGTGAGCAATGGTGGATCTTCTGAAAAAAGATATAGATATTAGTACATAGTATACTTAATGAAATAAAATGAGAAATACGTAAACTATTCAACATATGTCCCTCCTTGTGTCCCAATCCATATTCTATATAATCATCATTGATCCCAACATATCTTTCTATATTCTCTTTATATTTATATATTAATACATACATAAAATATATACATAAGATATGTATAAAATAAAACAGAAAAAAATAGAAAAAATAATAATAATATTACGCATTTAAAAATATAATAGTACTACCATACCTCCTAAAACATTAAAAAGTAACAAGGATGTCTATCCGAAAATGAAAATGAAAAACCTAGAGAAAGCATCCTAGGAAAAAAAAAAAAAATAAGTTAAAAATACAGATAAAATAAAAATAAGTGGCTTAAAATGGTGGTAGTAAGCAGAATCAAAAATAATGTCACAATCAAGAGTAAAATAGAAAAAAACAAACAAAACAAACAAAAACAACCCCCCAAAGACTTAAAAATGACTTATAGAAATGCATTCAACTCAATATCAACGTTGAGACCATTGGGAACTATAGTGTTAAGTGTAAAAATCCATTTTGCCTCCATTTGGTCAAGATTAATATCGATACTTCCTCCCCTCCAATGCACATTTACTTTATCTATGGCTAGAAAGGTTAGTCCTGTTGGATCTGCTCCGTGCACCTCATAAAAGTGTTTTGAGAGGTTATGAGTCATAAGGCCTTTCCTAATATTTCAAATATGCTCTGCAATTCTAGTTTTCAAAGTTCTTTTAGTTCGTCCGACATACTGTTTCTGACATGGACATGTGACAAGATTTATCACTCCTGAAGTCTTGCAATCCATATTATCTCTAATTTTATATTTCTTCCCATCAATGTTGTGAATTGATTGCTTGTCCTTTCTGCTGTAGGATTATTCTTGCACCCTGCACATTTTTGACATCTCAGGAAGCCGCTCATGTTTACTTGTTGTCCTCTTGTATTTCCGGATCTAATAGCAGGGGCTAACATTAGCTTCACAAAACTTGTGAAAATAATTCTTGGTTTTTCCTCAATAAGTTGCATAAGAGTGGAATCACTTCTCAAAATACCCCAGTGCTTCTTTAGTATCTTCTGTATTGTCCATGACTGGTTGCTGTATTTTGTGTTGAAGGCTGGATTGCTGTTAGATATATCTAATGCCTTGATTTTGTTCCTTAAAGTATCTTCTCATGGTATATTAAGAGTTTCTTCCAGAGTTTCTCCCAAAAGCGCTGCCGGGTACCCTTTCTGTATGAATCTTTTCTATATCTCCTCCATCTGTTCTCTGCAGACATCAATTTTTGAACAATTTCGCCTGATCCTTCTAAATTGGTTTTGAGGAATATTCTTCAACCATGCCGATCTGTGGTGACTATTGAAAGGGATGATGCTGTTACAATCCACATTCTTTCTAAAGGTTTTCGTGTGCAATACATTCTCTTCTACATATATGTTCAGATCAAGGAACTCAATTTTCTCTTTGGATTGTGCAAAGGTATAGTGCAAATGATATGGATTATTATTCAGATATATCTTAAAATTCTCTAAAGATTCCCGGTCCCCTTCCCATATAAAAAAACTTTCATCAATGTATCTCCGCCACAGGAACAGTTTTGCTCCAAAGGGGCAGAGGTTCCATATAAACTCGTCCTCCCACTTGCCCATAAAAAGATTGGTGTAGCTTGGTGCAAAACATGTTCCCATGGCGTTGCCTTCTGTCTGGAGATAAAACTGGCCATCATACCAAAAATAATTATGTGTTAAAATAAATGCTATACATTGTACTAAAAAATCTATCTGATCATTCTTGAGCTCAGAAAATATTGGATGGCCCTGTAAATGTTCAATCACAGTGTGTAATGACGTCACATCGGCTGTGACTAGGAACATATCTTCTTCCCATTTAAAGTCACACAGTTGGTTCAAAATTTGAGTAGAATCCTTAAGATATGACTGAAGACATACAACCAGACCTTGTAAGTAATGATCAACATATTCTGATACATTAGCCGTGAGGGACCCAATGACCCAATAATTGGTCTTGCAGGTGGTTTTTGTAGTTTTTTTATGTATTTTGGGTAGGTGATAAAACACCGGTACCCTAGGGAATCTTATGTGCATATATTCAAATTCCCTTTCATTAATGATTCCCCTTTCTTTGCCATATTCCAGTAATTCTTTCAATTCTCCCATATACTGCAAAACGGGGTCTTCCTCTAATATCTGGTAAGTAGAAGTGTCTCCTAGAAGTCTAAGGCTCTCCTCTGTGTAGTCTGTGGTATCCAAAATGACCACTCCATCTCCCTTGTCCACTGGCTTTATGGTAATGTCTTCCAATCTCAGTGATTTAGTGATTTTCTTTCTTTCTCATTTAGATTGTCTTTCTTTAATGTATTCTTTAATTTGGCCCTAAAATCCTTCTCCACTATTTTCTCAAAAGTCCTGATAGAATCATGTTTCACATTTTGTGGATAGAAAGTATATTTAGAATGCAATTCAGTATGTACATACTGCTGCTCTTCCTCTTGTGTTATTAAGTCGTTGTCCATAAAAAATTTTTTAACACATATTTTCTGTATGAACTTGTGCAGATCAATAAAAACGTTAAAATTAGAGTTCCATGAGGTAGGTGCAAATTTCAAGCCTTTCTGCAGAAGTAATAGTTTGTCCTTATTCAGAAGTCTACTGGATAGGTTGAAAATATGTATTTCTTCTTTTTCTCTATAACTTGATCTTCTGCTTGTTATGCTCCTTCTTCTATATCCTTTAGTGTTCTTTTTCTTTGTGCTTGCGGTGTTCTGAAATCTTCCATTGAAAATTTCCTGGGGGGGTATCCTCCCCCTTTCCTCTAAAAAATCATTCTCCAAAGTACGTTGAGGAATAGTGGCAGGCATGTTGGGGTTCTGCGAAGGCTGTCTCTCTTGGAGCCTAACTCTTGTATGTTCTGGAAACGTAGGTCTGAAGTTGGTTCTAATAGGAGATTTGTGATGATGTTTCTTCTTTGTTGATGTTTCTCGGATCTGTATCTTTGTGGGCTGCCATGTTGTGTTGTTCTGATACCTTCTTTCATATTGGAATTTATAGTATTCTGAATTCCTCTGTGTATTCCGCTGGCAATATCTATCATCCATATGCCCATATCTCCTTTGATGTGTTGATCTAGTATAATTATAGTTGTTTGAGTATGATCTTGTGGGAGATTGATGAGAGATAGGAGCATCTCTATAATGTTGCAAAAGTATGCCTTAGGCTGGCAGCAAATTGGTCAGTCTGAGACCATTAAATATGAGAAGTGCTGATGAAATTGATTGATACACAAGTCTCTCTAATGTGAGCAAGAATTTAACCATGCTTGAACTTAGAATGCTCCTTGCCATTACGAGAGAACTGAAACATTGATCTTCTGTGGCAGATGCCTGAATAAAAAGTTTTTTTCACAATATTTTCGAAGTCCTTGGAGTGCTATCATTACTTTATTTATATATATATATATATATATATATATATATATATATTTCCAGGTCCCATCACTCAATGTTCCCAGTCTTTTTGTACTTCGGTGCACAATCTCCAACCAAAATATATATACCTAGTAGAGAGTGTGACGAAGTGTTGTGCTGCTTCTGGCCCTTTAAGAACCATCTGGGGACATACTGTGGAGTTACTGGGTGGCCACCATTTCCTGTATCAGAAGCACATGATGAGAACAATGGATGGTGGCCATTTTAACTCACAGACACTGTTTGGACTTTTCAACACAGTGCCATCTCGCCAGTATTTGGTGCACAGAGACAGTGCAGTGGTTTTGGACTATACAGCAGGGGACACATTATACAGTAATTGTTTTTCATTTAGCCTGTATATGTTCTGCAGAATCTGCATTAAACTGTATTTTCCAAAGTACTGAACGGATCTGGGTGAATTTGGGATATGTGATTCACCCAGATCCCCCGGTTCCAAGGATATACTTTTTTATGGGGTTGTTGCATGTTTTGGGGTCCCTGTGATGTATATTTTAGAAGTTATGAATGCTGTAAAAATTGTAATGTTTCTGGCCAGCAGATAATTGAGCTTTGTGTATTGTAGAAACTCAATTATCTAGCCTGGCCCAGAGGAGGAGTTTTGTGTTGCATAAATTGTGAGTTCTGTGTGCCAGTAAATCAGTCTTGTTCCAGCATTAAGCCTTGGCTCATGTTTGGGGGAAGGGATACCTACACTCTGGGGATTGCTATAATCACTTACTCCCCAGAGGAAGCTCTTGCAATAGCTTGATTTGTTCCTGTTCCTGCTCTCTGGGGAAAGAGAGGTTCACCCACTGGAAGCTGGATCCTGGCCTTGGGTCCAGGGTGGGTGGAAACAGCAGAGACCCCGGCGCAGTTGCATCGCTGGAAGTGGGGTCTGCAGTGCTGATGGTGTCGGTTGGAGTGCTTGGAGTCCTCAGCGAGCACTAGGAGCATCGATTGGCAGAGGTACTCAGTCGGAGTGCCAGCGTTCCGTCACAGAGAGCACTCTGGAATCTTGATAAAGTAAATTCAAACTGCTGCTTTATTAAGCAAACACAGTGATAAACACAATAGTCAACGTTTCAGTCTATGCAGACTTTTTTTTCCAAGACCTTTTTTCAAATAAAAATAAATAAAAAAAGTAAAAATAATAAAAACAATTAAAACAATTATATATATATATATATATATATATATATATATAAAATAATACTATATATATATATATAATGTATTTTTTTCATAATATTTTATTCATTTATCCATATACATAATTACACAAATAATTTCATAAATATACACATAGACTTCAAATATATATGCATCTATATTTAAATTCTATATACCATTTTATTTAATATTTTTACATGAGTAATTTTATTGATTGCAATTTGAGGGACCTGCCTTAAAACCCAACCTGAAAGTCCAGATAATTTAATTTGCTAGCACTGTATTTAACCCTGTAACTTTCCATGGCACCCTAAAACCTGTACAAGGGGGTATTGTTTTACTCAGGAGACATTGCTGAACACAAATAGTAAATTACATATCATGAAAATAATGGTATCTTTAGAAAGACCATTTAATGGCAAGGAAAATTGTATATAATATGTGTGGGTACAGTAAATGAGTAAGAGGAAAATTACAGCTAAACACAAACACTGCAGAAATGTAAAAACAGCTATGGTCCTTAACGGTTAAGAAAATTCAAAACCGGTCTGGTCACTAAGCGGTTAAAGCCATTTATTTCTAGGATTGTGTGTAATTCTAAGAAGAATTAAAGAGCATGTAAGGCAACCACGGAATAGAGTAGAAACACCCATCTCAAGACACCTAAAAGAGTGCCATGGAGTGTGATCCCAAATTTCTTACGTTTTGCGGCCCGGAACTGGTCAAACGTGATCAAAGATGTAGCAATTTTGACAGATTGTTAAAACAAAGGGAATGCATGTGGATCTATAAATTAAAACACTACATCCAAGGGCTAAAAGAGGGCCTTTATTTCTCCCCTTTAATCTAGTTGGTCAGTGTTTTAGATCAAAGAAAACTTTGATAATTTGTCTATCTACACCTTCCAAATTGATTGATTAATGCGTGCACGCTTTGCCTAGAAGTAATTCACACCGGAGACAAAGTTTCTGATCAGTGAAAAACCCAGGAATCCTTTATTCCCCGGAGTGGGGGCTCCTTCTTAAAACAAAAATACGTCACAGTTTAAACATACAGTATACATTCACCAATTGGTTAACAGTCTAAGGGTTCTTGTCTAAACCCCCCCCTACAGGATGTAGTGTCATCATTACAGACTTCTGGATACACGATGGGAGGGGAAGTGAGTAGTTTCTTTCAGTTACTTTAACAGTGATTCTCCATTTTGTTACACGTGGCATATAGCTGTTAACTGACACAAAGGTAGTGGGGGAGGAGTTAGTAAAGGGAGCTGTTATCACAGGAATTTTGGTTACACAAGGTTTGTTTGATGGGAAGGGGGATGCTTAGCACGATGAAGAATTTACATAGTAAACAGCAACTGAACACATTGTAGGGGGGAAGGGAATATTTACTCTAGCAGCCAGTTTTAACATAGTGAACACAGAATAAATAGACATTAGTAAATAGCCATTTTATTTTAATTAATCTGTCCATAACAGTCAGATCCTCACTTGCTAAACCTTAATAGCTAGCCTATTTATTATTATTATTTAAATTTATATTTTTGAGCACCAATGTACAGTCATGCATATGGATTTCAAGCTGAATTAATACTCTCTAACCTACTACACTCAGTCTATATAAACCACTAATAGACCTAATAGTATCATCCTACTGACACACTTAACAGTCTCAACTTACTGAGAAACCTCTAATGGATTTAATAGTACCAATCACTAAAAGACTTAATAGTACTATTCTGGTGATACACTATATACAACGCACTTAATTACTCCAAAGGTCATACTCAGGTTAGAATCATCCTCTCCTTTTCCTATTATTCATATAAGGATAACTATATACAGACTTTCCAGTGGGACAATTGAGCTGGAGATTCATAACACTTATATATACTTAGTATATTTATTGGTGGTAAGGGTGTCTATACTCATACTTTTGTTTATTAAAATAGTAGGTAATTTTTTCATCTGTATCTAAGAGAACCTTCTATGCATCTCCCTTTCTTTTCTTTTTATGTCCAGCCAACTGTTTTTCCCTAAAAAAAAATGAAAGATGAAGCTCATGGAGCTATTTATAGCTTGGAGATATTTATGACACCATGGCTGAATACTGGACCAACTGAACTTCGATTCTTTCTAAACTGCGGGACATCCTATAGAAACGAAGCACCATCCTGCTTGTTTATATGGTTTAGTTAATCTGCCTAAGTAAATAGAAACCCAGAGGACAAAAAGGAAGTAATTAGAAAACCTGTATGTATTAAAATTGACCTTTTATTGGGATAACTTAAAAAAAAAAAAATATATATATATATATATATAATAGGTAACAACAAAATAATGAAATAAGATAAAAATAAAACCTGAACCTTATACTTGTAGAAGGATGTACCCTTTGTAAGCAGTTAATGGCACGTTGGAGACATATCTCTGCTAAAGTTTCAGGGTGTAACAACCACTTATAACCACTAGTCCTGTATTGCTACTAGGATGTCTAGTCATAGATTGTATAGAATGTATACATTCATGGAGCCTATATATCCAAGAAACACATGATTTGTTTGCTCCTATCTGGTCGCATTGTGGATACACATAACAAGAAAAGCCTGAATCCTGTTAACATTGGTATAAGGCAGCCTAAGTAAGCTATAGGAATAATGAAGTAACTGGTCTCCCTGGTTACTTGAACTTGAACCACCAAAATCTCAGGGCGTAACCACTAGTAACCACTAGTAACCACTAGTCCTATATTGCTACTTATAACCACTAGCCCTATATTGCTACTAGGATGTCTAGTCATAGATTGTATAGAATGTATACCTTCATGGAGCCTCTATATAAGAGAAACACATTAATATGCTCTTATCTGGTCTCATCGTGTATACATATTACAAAAAAAGGACTGAATCCTATGAACACTGATATAAAGCAGCCTAAGGTGGCTATAGGAATAATTAAGTAATTGGTCTCACTGGATACTTGAACTTAAACCATCATGATTGCCAAAATGAGTTGATAGTATAAGGATAGCCGATAATAATAATGCTGCTTAGCAACAAAAACTGCTGCTACGAGCGGTTAAGCGTTCATTCTGTATCTAAATACAATGTATCCATGTTTCAATTTCGTTATACTGTGTAACAACCTAAACTATCATGACTGCCTGGATGCCTGTTAACTCAAAAAAGGTTCAGATGCACGAGGGTATTAACCTCATTCGGTAACCCACACCAATCCTCCCACCATAATCAAAGTGAAGAAAGAAAATTATGTGGTGATTAAAAAGCCTAAATGGAAGCCTGCCTGAAGCGTGTTTCGGTGCTACTAAAGCACCTTCGTCTGAGGCAATCTGCCTAAGTACCTGTGTATATAATGACCTGCCGTGAAATGAAGTATTACCTATGACAGTGAATTATACTGAATTTAGGCTAATACGGCCACCATAAGCCACTGTTGGTTTTTGAACCCTACACACTTTCTGCTGTCATCGGAAAATGCAGGTAATAAGGAATAGGGTATGTAGCGGAGATGCAATATTCCCCAGGTTATCTCCGCTTATAATCCAAGTGAAGCTCAGGAACAAGTAAATAATAAATCCACAGGCAAGGTTTCCAGCAGGTAAAATAACAGCAATATCCCCACAGCAATCCCAATAACTGGACGACACACAGTTTCAGGAGCAGAACTGAAATCTTTTAATCCACAGTGTCCTTTTAAAGCATGCTCCCATGCAAGGGAGGGATTTACAATCATTAGTACAGTAGCCAATCCTGTCCTGGTAACCTCCCACACATCTCCTCCCCTCAGCCAGCATCATAATCCCCTTATCCAGTCTAGCAATTCCCCCCGTTTCTAGATGTACCCCTAAACGTAGGGGTACCCCTTTAAATTCTACATCCCCTGATAGCCCTGATCTGGGTGAACAACATATCCAAAAATCACCCAGATCAGACCAGGGGTTCGGGAAATTTATGGAGGGAATAAAATGACCGACCGCACTGACTGAAATAGCCGAATGCGGTTCCATGCGAATGGGCCCTGCGGTCAGTCCTGGAATAAGGGAACAAACTGCACGAAAGCCTCTAGCTATAGAGGCTAGGGAGGGTTCGCCTGAATCCCCTCGTTCGGTTCTTTCTATCTACCGAACGAGGGGCCGTTCGGTAGTTTGGAACCGAACGGACCGGGCTTGTGGAGGTTTCAGCGGTGTTCGCCTAGTCGAGTGTCCGATTTGAGTTCCAGACACTCGACGGCAAAACACCGCTGTTCGGGAGTTTTAAAATGGCCACCGCCACGTGTTCGTTTGTCGAATGGCGGCCACCCCTGAGAACAAAGGACGGCTACTTAACTTGTCAATTACCCGTTCACAACAATGTTGCAACGGGTAATTGAGGACACACTTAACACAGGGGAGGTCTGATTTTTCGGTAGTTTCATTCCCTTAGTTTATTCGAATGATTCTACCGAACAATCAGAGGAATACAATTCTTTTAAACACATATAAAACTAGCAGATCACACAAATGCAGTTATTCACAAGACATTTGCAGGACAGCCCAGTGCCATCCGCTACACTGCTCCCCCTTGCCCACAAGCCGGCATACACAGTCTGATCCAACACGGATCGGCTTAGGGATGTCCGGGGACTCACGGATCATTTTTCCAGGTCTCGACAACCCGCCGGCATTCCCATTCTGTTTACCCGGGCGGTACTGAATATTAAAGTCAAAAGGCTGCAGCGCCAAACTCCAGCGCAGCAGCCTGGCATTGTCCCAAGCCACCCGGTTTAGCCATACCAGCGGATTGTGATCCGTGAGTAAGGAAAAGGGCTGTCCATATAGATACGGCTGCAGTTTCTTTAAGGCCCACACCACAGCCAGGCATTCCTTCTTGATGGCGGTGTAGCTTACTTCTCGGGGTAACAGCTTGCGACTGATGTAAGCCACGGGGTGTTCTCTGCCATCGGCCCCGACTTGGCTCAGTACTGCTCCCAATCCAAACATAGAAGCGTCTGTGTGAACAAGAAAACGTTTAGTTGGATTGGGAGCTGCCAAGACAGGAGCATTTATCAGTGCATTTTTCAGATGTTGGAATGCCTGCTCACACTCCGGGGTCCATGTCACCTGGCGGGGCAAATTCTTCCGGGTAAGGTCAGTGAGGTGCTTGGCGAGGGCGCTATTGTTAGGGACAAATTTTCTGTAATACCCAGCGGTCCCTAGAAATGCTAACACCTGGGTTTTAGTCCTAGGGGTGGGGCTCTGGGCCACGGCCCTTTAGTTTGGCTGGTTCGAGCTTCTGTTTGCCGCACCCCACTCTATGTCCGAGGTACTGCACCTCGGCCATCCCTATGCTGCACTTGGCCGGTTTCAATGTCAAACCAGCTTCCTTAATCCTGTCTAGAACCGCTCCTATATGGGCCAAGTGCTCCTGCCACGTATTGCTAAAAATGGCAATATCGTCCAGGTAGGCACAGGTGTAGTCTTGGAACCCATCCAGGAGTCGGTCTACCATCCTCTGGAAAGTAGCTGGGGCGTTTTTCATCCCAAATGGCATGACCTTAAACTGGTACAAGCCAAATGAGGTGACAAAGGCCGACTTCGGGATGGCCTCTGGGGCCAGGGGGATTTGCCAATACCCCTTACATAAGTCAATGGTAGTGAGATATTGACCCCTGGCCATTCTGTCCAGTAGCTCATCTACCCGTGGCATAGGGTATGCATCGGACACAGTTTTCTCGTTTAATCTCCGGTAGTCTACGCAGAAGCGGGTCGTACCGTCCCGCTTCGGTACGAGCACTACCGGAGAAGCCCAGGGACTATCTGAGGGCCCAATCACCCCCAGTTGGAGCATCTCATCGATCTCCTTGCGCATGTTTTCCCTTACCACTTCCGGGATGCGGTAGGGGGTCTGGCGCATGGGTGGTTGCCCTGGGGTCTCTACCCGGTGAGTGGCCAGAGGGGTGTACCCAGGTACATTAGAGAACGTGTCTCGTTTCTCCTCCAACAGCCGCTATACCTCGATACGCTCCTGCGGGCTCAGATGGTCTCCCAGTGCAACTTCCCCTAAATCCCCAGACAGCTGCCCATCTCCCAGCAGATCTGGGAGTGGTAAGCTGTCAAACTCGTCAGAATTGGGCGCACATATGGCGGTTACCTCCTCGGAACGCTCTTGGTAGGGCTTCATCATGTTCACATGGAGCATGCGTTGCCCTCCCTTCCCTGTGCAGGGGCCAATCTCTGTTCCACCACCCTATAAGGTCCCTGCCAGGCGGCCTGTAGCTTGTCATGTCGGACAGGCTTTAAAATTAGCACTTTCTGCCTGACCTGAAAGCTACGGTCCCTGGCTCCCCGATCATACCATGTGCGCTGGCGGGTCTGTGCCGCCTGAAGGTTTTCCCTTACCGTCCTAGTTAATGCTTCCAGGCGGTCTCGGAGGGCCAACACATATGGTATGATGGGAGTGCCATCTGCGCTCCGATCTCCCTCCCAATGCTCTCTTATAAGATCTAATGGGCCTCTGACTCTCCTCCCAAATAGCAGTTCAAACGGGGAAAATCCCGTGGATTCCTGCGGCACCTCCCGGTAAGCGAATAGGAGATGCGGCAGGAACCGCTCCCAGTCCTTGTGGGTCTCTGCGAAGGTTTGGAGCATTTGTTTCAATGTACCTTTGAACCGTTCGCAGAGCCCATTAGTCTGGGGGTGGTAAGGGGCACTGATAATAGGCTTAATGCCACAGATCCTCCAGAGGTGTTGGGTGAATTCTGCGGTAAATTGGGTACCCTGATCCGAGATAATCTCCCTGGGTAATCCCAACCGGGAGAATATCTGCATGAGAACATCCGCGACCGTTTCAGCGTGAATGTTGGTCAGAGCCACTGCCTCTGGATATCTAGTAGCATAGTCTACTACCGTTAAAATGTACCTTTTGCCTGACGGGTTAGCTTTCTTGAGGGGGCCTATCAAGTCTACCGCTATTCGGGTAAAAGGTTCCTCAATTATGGGAAGGGGGTGTAGTTTCGCCTTCCTCCGGTCTCCCCTTTTCCCTACCCTTTGGCAGGTATCGCAGGTGGTGCAATACCTGCGTTCCTCCTGGCTGATCCCTGGCCAGAAGAAACTTTGGGTCAGTCGGTACCTAGTGCGACTGACCCCTAGATGTGCGCTATCCGGAGTAGCTCTGCTCGGTACCGCTGCGGCACCACTAGCTGCCTCATCACTATTGGGTCTGACCCAGCAATCTGCTTGTCTGTCTCCCTGTACAAAAGCTGCTTGTCCCAGACAAATCTCTCTCCCTCTCCCCCAGGAGGGTCTGCTGTCACCTTGTCTCTATACACCTGCAAGGTGGGGTCAGTCACTATCTCAGCTGCAAATTCGTTAGGAGGGGCCCAGGGAACACAGTAAAGGGAAGGGGAAGGGTCTCTTACCTGAACCTCCGGAAGTGTGTTGTAGTCCTGGGTGCGGGCCTGTTGACGGGTGACCACAGAATGAGCTTCTCCTGTGGTGGGTGTCTAGGGCTCAAAAGCAGACGTGAGCCTCCCCAGATCGTTCCCCAACAATACCTCCGCCGGTAACTGCGGCATCAACCCCACCTCCACATGCCCTGCCCCCGCTCCCCAATGTAAATGTACCCTTGCTGTAGGTAGCCGGTACACTGCTCCCCCGGCTACCCGGACGGCCACAGTTTTACTCAGTTTCGCTTGATCCGACACCAGGTGACTCTTTACCAGGGTGATAGTAGCCCCTGAGTCGCGTAGTCCTTGTACCGCTTTACCCTCTAGGTATACGGTCTGCCTGTGATGCTGTCTGTTATCAGCATTGGCCTGGACTGGATCCGCCTCGTGCAGTACTTCCCACTGTTCCACGGTTGTTATGGGAACGGCTGAACCATATGGTGTGGCCACTATATCCTGGTAGTGGTGGGCTGCGGCTGCTCTTGGCGGTGGTGGTGGGCCGCGGCGAATCCAGGTGGAACGATCCCTCAGCTGGGGACATTCCCTTTTGTAATGTCCCCATTTCTGGCAGTGATGACAGGGGCCAGAAGTGGGCTGGCGAAAACGTGGCTGTGCAGCGGCCGGTGGTGGTGGTGGCAGTTGTCTTGGTGGAGCTGGGTTGTAGCTGTTTCCCCCAAATGTTTTAAAGGTGGCTTTTGGGGCTGCAGGTTTCTGCTGCTTGCGTGCATCCAGGTACTCATCTGCCTTCCTGGCAGCTTCGGTGAGGGAGGTAGGGTTTCTGTCCCTCACCCATTCCTTGTTACAATTAGTTCTTTAGGCATACTCCTCCAATTCTCTAGACTACTAAATGATATGACTAGCCTCTATATTGAGCTGATCAACCATACATTTCCTATTAGCTCACTATATGGGACTCAGTATTTTTATGTCCTGATTCTAGTGTGCCTATCCTTCCCTTTATTTCTCCACATTCTTTCTTCACACGTTCTATCATTTTTAACCCCTTAAGGACACATGACGGAAATATTCCGTCATGATTCCCTTTTATTCCAGAAGTTGTGTCCTTAAGGGGTTAATATATAAGGATTTGTAAGTTTCCATGTATACTTGTAAATAAAGTTGTTTATTATTTTTTGTTAGCCATTACCTTGAATAATTTTATAGCTGAAACATTCACCAACTATTATAATAATCTATATAACTTAACTGTAGATTTATTATCCAAAAATGAAATAAAGAACTTTTTGGATGGTATTGTAATTCCTAGGATCACTGAAGAAAATTTAAGTAATTTGAATATACCCATCTCAGAGTTAGAAATTAAAAAAAAATATTGGTGAATTAAAGCCATCAAAAGCAAAGAGTAACCATATGGTTACCCAGCATTATTTTATAATAAATTTCAAGATGTTGTGATACCACTACTTTCTAAGATGTTTCAGGACTTTCCCAAATAAGGCATTCCGGGTGAAATACTTCAAGCCACTATATCTCAAATCCTAAAACCAGGGAAAGACCCTACTTTAACAACCAATTATAGATCAGTATCACTAATTAATGCAGATATTACATTTTTTTAAAAGATTTAGTGAATACGATTAAATTAGTAATTCCTCAAATCATGCATAGAGACCAATCAGGCTTTGTTATGAATAGAAACCCAGTGGACAATACTCGTAAAATAATAAATATTATACACAATACAAATATAAAGAAAACTCGGGTTGCCTTTTTAGCACTAGATGCTGAAAAGGCATTTGATAGAGTTAGTTGGAAATACCTAGATCTGGTATTAGAGAAATGTGGCTTGGTTGGCTCTATTAAAAACAATATTATATCTTTATGTTCTAATCCGACAGCAAAAGTAGTAGGCACACTATTTGAGTCAAATTAGTTAACCATTACCAACTGCACTCATTAGGCTCTTTAGCACCCTTACTTTACATATTGTTTATTGAACAGTTAGCTGTGCTGATTAGACAGAATGAGAAAATTCAAGGAATTCAAATTGGTAACCGGATCTGCAAAATAACTTTATATTCAGATGATGGTTTTTATGTCTATGTCAAATCCACTAGATTCATTTGGGGGATTACTTACTCTAAGAACAGAAAGGTGGTAGAAAGACTATCTCACAAATAGACGGGACAATCTTCCTACCCATGCTACCCCCAAGAAAATACTTATGTGGCCTAAAAAGTGACACAGTGATAATATGCCAGAAAAAATATATATCTTTATTACCAAAAATTAACATTCCCTAGAATCCAATTGTGGCTAAAAGCAAATACCATGCACAGAGACAAAAGAAAAAAGAAAAAATACACTATTATTAGCTCACATTCACTGCCAGATTGATCTGTAACAAAAAGAATGGTAATAAAGTATCAGACTCAGTTGTTACATAGACATACAAAATAGAACCAATGTAACAGATGTCTATTCAAAGGATCAAAAGTCTGCAGGAATGTGTATAAGAGCAAAAACCATGTATATAGTGCTGTGACCCAATAAAGTATCTAGTACTGAGGCACAGAAGCAAACCCCCCCCCCTTTTTATGTATACAATTGTAAGTAATCCTAGATGTCCATATGGAAAACAGCTATCCAATATGTAAGATAGGAAATCGAAAGGATAGCAATGCGAACATAAAAGAGGAAAATATATAGGTAGAAATTATCATAGAAAAGAAGAGGGGGTCAGACAGAGGTTCCCTAAACTGAAAACGATAGAGGACTTGTCCGATATAAACACCTCTAGAGGAGTAAGTGCCCCAGATAGAGTAAGTGACCGGCTGGTCATACAGCTTACATGGGCACAGCAAAATAACAAGGACGCTACAAAAATAATGCTAAAGACATATCAGCATCGGTACTACCCGACGCGCGTTTCGGCGGGTAAACCGCCTTTCTCAAGGGCATAGAATAAAAATCCCCGAGCTCACCCTCATCCATTAAGAAGCCCCTTGCTCCTCCTCCCATTCCATCAGTGGCCAATCAGGGATGCCGAACATCGGGTAAAAGATGTCAATCAATCCCCCAACACAGGGGGAGTGAAGTACGGTAAGCCGTAAGATCCAATTGCTCGCACATGCGTAGAAATTGACCAATAAAAAACACAATCATTGGTTAAAGAAATGTCAATCTCCCGGCAACAAGGGGGAGTGGAGTGGGCTAAAGTATGTCCTCAGGTCCAATTACTCGCGCATGCGCGGAAACTTGGAACCACGCCAAAAAAGGACGATACATAAAACCCAAATTTGTATCTTTCAGAAGAACGATATACATAAAACTGGCTATCCTAGTGTAGAAAAAGAGAGTCTTAGTTAGTGTATAGGGGTTTATAATAAACACTCCGGCTGTATAAATAAAGATACATTCTCTCTCAAGAAAAGAAAGCCAGTAGGTGAATGAAAAACTATCACAATAGCAATTTAATCGATTGACATACAATATAATATCAATAGCCAGAAACAGGGTAGGAAGGGGAGAGAGGGAGGGGGGAGGGGGGATTATAAAAAAGAAAAAAGAGAAAGTGAACAAAAAGAACAATAGTAAATCAACATTTCAATAAATTATTTGGTAATAAAGATATATATTTTTTCTGACATATTATCACTGTGTCACTTTTTAGGCCACATAAGTATTTTCTTGGGGGGTAGCGTGGGTAGGAAGATTGTCCCGTCTATTTGCGAGATAGTCTTTCTACCACCTTTCTGTTCTTTTCGTATATGCTATATAGGGTTAAGCCCTTTTTGCTACCCCTGTAGCCCCTTTTTCTGTACTCCTGATCAGAGTTTGTGCTCTGTTCGGTAGTTCTATTTATAGATTACTTACTCTAATTAAAATATTTGGTAAGTTCTCTAATTATAAAATGAATATACAAAAGTCTCAAATCTTAACTGGATTTCTTTCTAGAGAAGATTTGACCCTTTTGAAAACCAAATTTCAGTTTGATTGGCTTAAACCTAGATTATTTAGGAATTAAGATGTCAGTAAATTTAATTAATATGGTGGAACTTAAGTTGGCAAAAAATGCTGAATTGCCTCTCATCATATCTTTCCTCCCACAGAGGATTGGAGGTATTGTGGCTAGTTCGTATTAACCTTATTAATGCATATGTTCTATTAAAGATTGCGTACTTATTTAGACCATCCTCTTAAGAGTTGATTATAAGATATTAAATACATTTGCCAACCTATCTAAAGATTATATCTGGAAGGGTAAAAAGTCAAGGATTGCATATAATATTTTAACTAAACATAAGAAAGATGAAGGGTTATTGTTTCCTGATATATATCAAATACATGAAGCAGCTGTGTTTGCTCATTATATTATAAATCTAAAGTCCAATTCTCAAGCTTCAGATTGGTTCTAATTTAAAAAAATAGACATCAAACCCTATTGTATTTCTTAAATATTCTGGTCTAATCTCTTATTTTTCGTATCTACACCTTCTATGAATCCAATTATAAAAGACCATATTAAAATAAAAAAATTAAAAAAAGTTTCCTTATCCGACAAGTTGTCTTATGTAACACCAATTGAGACTCTTTCATATGATATCAAAGACTTAAACTTGACTTCTAGGATATCAAAAGGATTTTTAAAAAAAATTAAAGATGTTTAAATTAATGGGAAAATTATGTCTTTCCAACAACTTCAAAATAAATTTACACTTTCAAAAAACTAAATGTTCCTATATTTCCGAATTTAAAGCTATATGTTAACTAAAGAGTATATATCAGGTCATTGGATAGATGATTTATTAAAATGTTACCTTTCAAAATAAAAAAATACTGTCTAAAATGTTAAATTATTTTTCTAATAATAATCAGTTGGAGGTATATGAAAGAATAGAGAAAATTTATTGATACTTACCGTAATTTTCTTTTCCTGGCTATTATTCATGGCAGCATTTAACATATGGGTTTAGCTCCTCCCTCCAACCCTCAGGACAGGAAACACAATCAATTAAACAATTAAGCCTACCTTCCCCTAGTATATTAGGTACCCCAGTATCCTCCACACCTCAGTCTAGTAACAAGACAAATAAACCAAGAGAGGGTGGGAGACCAAATGCTGCCATGAATAATAGCCAGGAAAAGAAAATTACGGTAAGTATCAATAAATTTTCTCTATTCCTGGCTAATCATGGCAGCATTTAACATATGGGATTACCAAAGCAATAACCACTCAGGGAGGGTAAGTCATGCTACAAAAACTGTTTAATATCCACTTAAGGCTTATAAGAGTTCAGGACCGATAGGCCAAACTCTGAATCAGAACGAGATGAGATATCCACTCTGTAGTGGTGTACAAAGGTTTTTAAAGATGACCAATTGGCAGCTTTACAGATGTTCTCTGCATGAACTCCTGACTCTGCAGCCCATGAAGTAGCAATGGACCTTGTGGAATGTGCCTTGATGTCCTTGGGAACTGGAACCTGTTTAGCTTTGTAAGCTTTAGAAATAGCCTGAACCGTCCAAGAACGAAGGGTTGCGACAGAGGCAGCTTCACCTTTACGAGAACCCCAAGGTATCACAAACAATTGGGTAGACTTCCTCCAATCAGCTGAGCGTGAAATATATGTGGAAAGACACCTCCTTAGGTCTAGCGTATGACATCTTTCTTCCTCAGGAGACGATGGCTCCTGAAAATACCCTGGCAGGACAATCTCTTGATTCAGATGAAAGGATGTAACCACCTTAGGAAGGAACTCAGGTCTAGGCCGTAGCACAACTCTATCATCGAAGAAGGTAGTGAACGGTTCTTCAGACGACAGTGCTCTAATATCTGACATTCTCCTAGCAGATACCAAGGCCAGTAACCACAGGGTCTTGAGAGAAAGAACCTGCATAGAGACCTCATCAATAGGTTCGAAGGGATGTTCCGTCAAGGCCTGCAGAACCAGAGGCAAATTCCAAGGAGCAGAGAAAACCTTGATAGGAGGTCTGATCCTAATGACTGCTTTGAAGAAGCGAATTACAATAGGATTCAATGCCCAACGAACACCGGAAAGAGCAGAAAGAGCAGAGCAGTGCACTTTAAGCGTGTTAAGTTGAAGGCCCCTCTCCAGGCCTGCTTGCAGGAAACCCAAAACCTGAGACACGGAAGGGGAACCTAATTCTTGAACCGTGGAATTACACCATCGAGCAAAGGTTTCCCATACCTTATGGTACGTAGAAGTAGAAGGATTCCTGGAACGTAACAGGGTAGAGATAACCTGGTCCGAAAGGCCATGTTCAACTAGAGACTTCCTCTCAATAGCCATGCATGGAGCCTGAATTTGTGAGGCTCCGGATGAAACACTGGACCCTGAATCAGCAGGTCTTCTGAGACTGGAAGTTCCCAAGGCAGGTCCACTGATAACCTCTGTAACAGGGGAAACCAAGGGCGACGAGGCCAGAATGGAAGTACAGCTATCACCTTGCAATGTTCCTTGGAGATCTTTCTCAGAACAGCGTGGATGAGGGGAATTGGAGGAAAAACGTAAGCCAGATCGAATACCCAATTGATGGATAGAGCATCCTGAGCAACCGCCTTTGGATGGTATCTCCTCGACACAAAGCATGGAACCTGCGCATTCCGAAAGGTCGCCATGAGGTCTACTTGGGGAAGACCCCACTTCTGGACCAACCGAGCGAAGATCCTCCTGGAAAGTTGCCATTCTGAAGCCTCTATCCGATGTCTGCTGAGGAAATCCGCTATTACATTCTCCTTCCCTGGGAGATAGATGGCACACAGGCCTTCCACATGATTCTGAGCCCAGGTCATAATGGGAACTATCTCTCTCATCAGGGCTACACTCCTTGTTCCGCCTTGATGGTTTATGTAGGCAGCAGCCGCTTTGTTGTCCACTCTCAACTTGACCCAGCAATGCCTGATGAGATGCTGAAAATGAAGAAGCGCCAGAAAGGTTGCTCTTAGCTCCCTGATGTTGGAAGGCAAGCATTGAGTTCTTGGAGGCCAATTTGCTTGAAAAAATTGATTGCCTAAATGTGCCCCCCAACCTGTCAGACTGGCATCTGTCGTAATGACCACCCAATCTATTTCCCGCAAGGGGAACCCTCTGGAGAGATTTTCCCACGACATCCACCAAAGGAGCTTCTGCTTCAGAATCAAAGGAATGCGAATCAGCGTCTCCCACTCCCTCGAGTCGGTCCTGAAATTTTTTAGGAAAAATTGTTGAAGAGGGCGAAGGTTCCACTGAGCCCATCTGACAAGTTCTATCGTAGAGGAAAGAGTCCCCAGAAGTCTCATAAACTCTCTTGCCGAGGCTGAAGTCTTTAGTCTGAAGTCCCTTATCCGATCTCGAAGTCTGATCTTTCTGTCGTGTGAGAGGGATACAATCGCTGTGTCTGTATTGAAATTTGCTCCCAGGAATATCAGTTCTCTTGAAGGATGCAAGTGACTCTTCTCGTAATTGATGAGCCAACCGAAATGAGATAGAGTGTCGAGGACTAATTGCTTGTGTTGGAATATTGATGCTAGGTCCGGAGCCACTACCAGGATGTCGTCCAGGTAGTGAAACACCGCTACACCTTCTTTCCTGAGCAAAGCAATGATGGTGACCAGAACCTTCGAGAAGGTCCTCGGGGCCGTACTTATACCAAAAGGAAGGGCCTGAAATTGAAAGTGTTCCTTCCAGACACAAAACCTGAGAAACCTTTGATGGGTGAACGTGATAGGGACATGAAAATATACATCCCTGAGGTCTACTGATATCATCCAATCTTGGTGATGAACAACCGGAATGATGGAGCGAATGGATTCCATCCGAAATTTTCTGACTCTCAGATAAAGGTTGAGCTGGTGGAGATCTAAAATAGGCCTCCATTTTCCCTCTGGCTTCTTGACCAAGAACAGGGGGGAATAATATCCCTGGAATCTTTCTTTTATGGGTACAGGTATGATGGCTTCTTCCGTAAGAAGATTGTTGACATAAAGAGTCAAAACCTCTCTTTTTTGGATGTTGGCTGGAAGCCTTGTGCGAATAAACCTTGGTGGAGGTGGATATTCGTCGAATTCCAGATGATAACCTCCGGTGATAATGGATCTTACCCAAGCATCTGGAATTATTTCCCAGGCCCTCTGAAAGAATGAAAGACGTGCTCCCACTCGAGGAACCTGGAGTAAGCCACCTTCAGAATTGCTTGTTGGGGCGAAAGGAAGAGGTCTGCGTCTTGCCCCTAGAGGATTTCCCATTCAGGCCGCTCTTCCAATTGGAATTCCTTGAGAATTCTCTACCTGGCCTGTAAGTCTTACTTTCCCTAAAGTAGCCTTGATCCCTAAAAGGTCTACGGTCCAGACGAGGTCTCTTTGGACGCCTATCTTGTGGCAGCATGACCTGTTTAACCTCGGCCGCCTTTTTAATCGCTTCATCCAGAGGTTTCCCAAAAAGTACTTCTCCCATAAAGGGAAGTGAGCATAAATTATTCTTGGATGACAGGTCTGCTCCCCAGGATCTCAGCCAAAGCGCCCTTCTAGCGGTGACTGAATGTGCCATAACCTTAGAAAGAATTCTAATGAGGTCAGTGGAGGATTCCAAAAGCCAGTCACTGGCGAGTTTGATATCCCTTAAGGATTCAGCCATCTGACGTCTACTGACCCCTTTATCTATGTCATCCTCCAAGTCAAGCAACCAGGAACGCATGGCTCTAGACAAAGCCGAAATGGACACAGCTGGATGGCAACCTAAACCCGCTGTCATGAAAGCTTTAGATAAATCAGCATCAATCGTTTTATCCATGGGCTCCTTAAGGGAAGCATTGCTATCAATTGGTAGGGTGGATCTTTTAGCAACCTTAATGATAGGAGCATCAACTTTGGGGACCGTAGTCCACAATCTGGAATCCTCCTCTTTAATCGGATATAACTTCGAAAGCCGACCCTGACTAGTAATCCTCTTACTAGGAATTTGCCACTCGTTCCTCATCAGGTCTTTAATAGAGCTGTGGACTGGAAAGGAAGGTCTTTTCTTATGTAAATCTCCAAAGTGTCTGTCAGAAGCTGAACATTCTCCGGTTTCTTCCGGCAAATCCAATGTTCTTCTAACAGCCATAATCAAATGCTCCATAGCTTTGGAGTCCAAGGAGCAAGGTTGTTCCATATACTCCTCTTCACTGGACGAGATTGGCTCCAAATCCAGGTAAGATGAAGTTTGTCTGTATTCATCGTCAGACTGATCTGAATCCATGCTGAAGTTTTCCCCTCTTGATCTCTTAATCTTGTGGGATTCAGCAATTCCTTCAACCACTGCCTGCTTAATCCAATAAGCAATATCCTTGGCTGAGGAGGTAGAGGCTTGCGGTGACCTCTGGCGATCAGATTCTCCTGCGGCCATGTTTAAGCATTTTCTGCAGAGCCTGCAGTTATCCAAAGGCCTTGCTCCACATCCAGGGCAGGCTGCCGGCTTCTCCCTTCTCCTCGATGGGGATCTGGGACAGGACCGGTCACGAGGGCTGTAAGATACAGAAGTCATAAGACTGTACCCTCTGTGCACTCTTTTTAGTAACGTGAAGAAACCAAGAAAAAATATTGCTCACCTATGACCTATAGCAGATCTCGTTGATCTTGCAGAAGGGGATGAAGGATCCATACTGACTGTAGGGCTAAGAATGTTAAAATAATAAGAAAAGTATTCCCAGCCCAATATTATGATGATTTTAAAATATAAGTAATTCTCTTACCTGCAGAGCTTTAAGAACAGTCTACTAGAGCACTGTATCTTTAAAGGGAACGGAAACGAGCGTTTTTTAAGCTAAATACCGCCATTTCAAATTTCCCGCTCTGTACCTTTAAATGATCGCGCATGCGCACTTCGGTCGCGAGATCGCTAAACCGCCATTTTGGAAAGGGGCAAACTTCACTCTGGGTCCGGTCGGATGCATTGCGCATGCGCGGGCGTCTTACCGTTATGCTGATCGTCTGATCGAGGTCTGCAGCACACACTGGACGGCAGAGGATTCCCATAGCCTGTGGAACTAACCACCCAGGCTCCCAGGGGTTCCCAACTCCATGGAGATTGGGCTACATGTGCCTGGGCTTCCTGAGGAGGGAGGCTGACCTCCAAAGGGACAAGACCATATCAAACATGGTCAGGTGAGCAAAAAATAAAAAATCATTCAGAAGAAACTGAACCACTGCCTGCTTAATCCAATAAGCAATATCCTTTGCTGAGGAGGTAGAGGCTTGCGGTGACCTCTGGCGATCAGATTCTCCTGCGGCCATGTTTAAGCATTTTCTGCAGAGCCTGCAGTTATCCAAAGGCCTTGCTCCACATCCAGGGCAGGCTGCCGGCTTCTCCCTTCTCCTCGATGGGGATCTGGGACAGGACCGTCACGAGGGCTGTAAGATACAGAAGTCATAAGACTGTACCCTCTGTGCACTCTTTTTAGTAACGTGAAGAAACCAAGAAAAAATATTGCTCACCTATGACCTATAGCAGATCTCGTTGATCTTGCAGAAGGGGATGAAGGATCCATACTGACTGTAGGGCTAAGAATGTTAAAATAATAAGAAAAGTATTCCCAGCCCAATATTATGATGATTTTAAAATATAAGTAATTCTCTTACCTGCAGAGCTTTAAGAACAGTCTACTAGAGCACTGTATCTTTAAAGGGAACGGAAACGAGCGTTTTTTAAGCTAAATACCGCCATTTCAAATTTCCCGCTCTGTACCTTTAAATGATCGCGCATGCGCACTTCGGTCGCGAGATCGCTAAACCGCCATTTTGGAAAGGGGCAAACTTCACTCTGGGTCCGGTCGGATGCATTGCGCATGCGCGGGCGTCTTACCGTTATGCTGATCGTCTGATCGAGGTCTGCAGCACACACTGGACGGCAGAGGATTCCCATAGCCTGTGGAACTAACCACCCAGGCTCCCAGGGGTTCCCAACTCCATGGAGATTGGGCTACATGTGCCTGGGCTTCCTGAGGAGGGAGGCTGACCTCCAAAGGGACAAGACCATATCAAACATGGTCAGGTGAGCAAAAAATAAAAAATCATTCAGAAGAAACTGAAAAAAGAGAAAAAAAATAAATATTTAAACTGTCCTAGGGCTAGGAGGACAGGAAAAGACTGAGGTGTGGAGGATACTGGGGTACCTAATATACTAGGGGAAGGTAGGCTTAATTGTTTAATTGATTGTGTTTCCTGTCCTGAGGGTTGGAGGGAGGAGCTAAACCCATATGTTAAATGCTGCCATGATTAGCCAGGAAATAAACCTTCTCCCTTATGTAAATGGGAACTTGAACTGCATATACAGTTTTCTATGGATGAACGGTTATTGGGTATTAAAAGAGTATCTCACAATATTAATTGTATATCTATGTTGGAAATGCATTATAAGCTGATATATAGATGGTATTTAGTCCCTAAGAGATTAAACAAGATATCTAAAATTAATTCTGACATTTGTTGGAGATGTCAGCTAGAAAACGTACATGTATTACATATATGGTGACTTTGTACTTAATTATACTATATTAAATCACAAATTAAAAGATGTCTGCAAAATCTATTTAATAATGATCAATTTATTTCATATATGTTTTTATGAAATATAGGTTTTCCATCTTGTAAAAAGTCCCAAGACTATTTTATTACTCATATTTTCTTTGCAACTAAAATTGTAATAGCCTGTAACTTGAAATCTCCAGGACTAGATTGGCCTTCTATATGTAATCAAATTCTATATCAATATAGAATGGAACGTAGCTTTTATACTCTTAATGACACAGTGGAAAAATATGAAAAATTGTGGACACCTATGAAAAACTATTTAACTAAAAACTCTGACAATATGTGAAATCTTTATATTACATTGATAAACCTAAAACTTTAATCAAATATAAATCAAACCATCCTCCTCATCAGACTCTTATTTTGAAGGTATGAATGGATAGTATGATTTAATTTAACATTACATTAAATTTATGTTATGTATTTACTGTAATTTTTGCTTGTTATCCTTTCCCCCCCTTTGTTTTCTCCTTAAATGCATTGCAATTAATAGAGTGTTTAGTTTTGAATGACATGTAAAATTGTAACATATTTATCAATGTATTACATGTATAAAATAGGAGAAAATTAAATAGTTTTTTTTAAGAAAAATAAATTCATTAATAAGGAATGTACCTCCGCTATTTCCCTTCCTTCAGCCTGTCAGGATCCATTTAGAATATGAAGAGACCCATTCCCCCCAGTAACTGGACGACACATAGTCCTGGAGGTACAACAACGCTTTATGGGCCACACATGGCTTTTATGCATAACCCCATGCAAGGGGTTTCCCACACAGACATACAAAGTCACATCCTAAGATCGCCCCACTCCCTGGGACCCTAGTGCAGGAAGGGACATTGTTCCCTTTGTCTCCAAAGCCTGCCACTGAAAACACAGGGTTTCCCACACTAGCCAGCAGGGGGTCTTCTTCCCAGGAGCCCCTGTGTCTGGAGTTCAGGCACAGGAAAAAGGGACCGTCCCTTTGTCTCCCAGGCACAAAAAAAGCCTGCCCATGGGAAAAGAGCTGGTCTGTTTGTCTCTGTGGGCACCTACAAGCCCACCAAACTCGCCAGTGCCCCATCAGTGCCCACACCAATCCCAGGGACACTCACAGCAGTACCTTCCTCGACCAGGATACGAATGCTCCCCCTGGACAGCATTTGTCTATACGATTTGGTGGCCACCCAGGGGAGCATAATTACTTCCCTTCCGGTTTCACACTTATGTTGCGACTGACAATGTTCTGATTAATTAGTGTGAACGTTCTAATGGGGCACCTGGGAGGTCTTAGTTCGTGAGATGAACGAGTCGGGAAACAATCCACGAATGCTCCCCCTGGCTGGCATTCAACTGTACAAATGGCGGCCACCCAGGGGAGCACTCATTAATCGTTTCCCATTGTGGTTTCCGGTTTGACACCTATGTTGCGGGGTGTGAACATTCTAACCTAACATTATAAATGAGTTATCGGGGTGGTCCCCATTCGGGAGGTAAATGAATTCCCTTCGTGGAAGCACTCCCAAACGAGGAGCAGGCACAATAAACGAATGCAGGGGGAAAAACATACAATATGACAGGGAAATTCACGGACAGGCAGTGGTTCCACCTCAAAGAGTTTATAGATAAAAAGTAAAAAGTTTTTATAGTAATTGGCAAAAGTTTCAGTAATATCTTTTGGAGAATATACTGATTTATTATTTATAATTAGTTTAGGAATAATTTTTTGTTTCTGGTCATTTTTTTTATTTATTTGTTAGAACTTTCCCTACTTTGTTATTATTGTGGTACCATTTTTGCCTCAAGCAAATAATGGCTATTTATTTGTATTTATATTTGTGTGATAAAAATGCAAAAAACTATTATGAACACTAATTTTGGCCAGTGTTTGTGAATAAGTGGCTACTAAAAAACACTGAACATACCCCATTGGGTTGTCTACTTTTATACCTTGGGTTGTCTACTTTTGCAAATGGTATGCTATCATGGGGGTAATTCTCATTCCTGGGCTACCATTTGGTCTCAAAGGCAACATAACCAGTCGGGCAAATTTCAATATGTATAAACTGAAATATATAACCCTCTAACTTTTCAAAACACCATAAAACCTATACATGGAGGGTACTGTTTTACTTGTGAGACAACTCTGAATACAAATATGAATACTTTATTGCAGTAACAGCTAACAGTATTATGACATTTACAGTTAAAGGCCATGCAGAACTAAACAATTTAAAACATTTCTTAATTTTACATTTTTATTTATTTATCTTAAATATTTTTCATATTAAATTATTATTCATATATAAATATTTGATATGGAATAAAAATGATATATAATAAGTGTGGGTGCATGTAATATGAAAGAGGTGAATTGCAGCTAAACATAAAAACAGCAGAAATGTAAAAACAGCCCTGGTCCTTAGCGGTAAGAAAATTGGAAAATAGTCTGGTCAAGGGGTTAAAGTCTATGATAATTATTTAGAGAAGATCTTGATGGGAATTTGCTCTTAATTTCTATGGGAGATTTAGGTATTTCTTTTTATGGAGATATATTAAGGAGGAGTGTTAAAGTTTTGATTTCAGTTTTGTACACCTTTCCTTATTTTTTACCAGCAGATATATATCCCAAATCTTTCATATAATGTATAGGTTATATAGCCCATAAGCGTCAAAGATGGTTATATGGCCTTTGCCTTCCACTTTCTACCCTTATCTCCTCTTTCCTCTCTTTTTTCTTTGTTTTCCCTCTTCCCCTTTGTCTTTCACTTTAAATTCCCCTTTACTTGTTATGCATCTCCACATTTTCTTCTTCCTGCTTGGCGTCTCCTTGACTTCTCCGTGGGTGGTATTCATCTCCATATTCTAGCTCCAAGCCTCCACTCTGCTCTGAGTTCTCACCGCCTCTCACCTCCAATCCTACACCAACCTGCCTCATCCAGTCACTGAGTCTCTAACTCGGCTCGGGAACTTACAGGCTACATGATGTTTCCCACTCTTCACTTCAGAATTCGCTCAATGCTCAGCACTCAAGCTGGAGAAGTGACATGCTGCAGCCCGTCAATGGAGGGATTTCTAGCCTCTCACAGCATAGAGTGCACTGTGAGCACCCTATGCTGTGTGATTGCAGCATGAGATTTCTTTCTCATGATGCAGCTCCAGGTGCTGCCCAGCACTAATCACAGTCAGCAGGGAGTAATGCAGGAAGTCAGAGTATTGTTAGACCAAGGGGTTTCCCTCAGACTGGGGCATGTTATCAACCATCACAGCTGAATGCAGCCTCAGTGATTAAAATGGATTTAAATATTTAAAGAGCTGTATGCTGCTCTCACTTTAAGCATTACACACAGCGTCAGTCTGGGGTCACTAAATAAGGGCTAAGCTGATGGAGGGGAGCCACAGATGTCAAATGATACCTGGTTCTACCTGGTATGAGCAGAAATTTACCTTGCTCACACCAAACCTTTAGAATGTTCCATGCCATCCTAATGGCTGTAATGTCCTCTCTGTCATGAAGGATTAAATGGAATGTCCTAACGTCCTTAAGTAATATATATATTTTTTTTAAAGTACTCTAAATAGAAATAGTCTTTTTAGTAGCTTAATTGTCATATCTTAGTGTGATATGGTAGATGCACTGTACCTGGGGCATCTGAAAATATCTGTAGAGTAATGTCTCCTTTTTCAGTTGGTATTTGTGTGACAGGGTGGAGAATGTGGTCTGTAAATTCTTGGGTTTAGGAACTTTAAAAAAAATATATATATATATTACTTAAGGATGTTAGGACATTCCATGACATCCTACATGACAGAGAGGAATTTACTGTCATTAGGATGGCATGGAACATTCTAACATTTTGGTGTGAACAAGGTAAATTCCTGCTCACACCAGGTAGAACCAGGTATCATTTAAAACATGGGGCTCCACTCTGAGCCCATATTTAGTGACCCCAGCTCTAATAATTGGGGAAACTGATAATCAATCTATCCCTTACACTAAGTATATCTGAGAAGAGATAGTGTTTACGTTGCTTAGAATGCAAAGACCATCTCTTTGCACCAGAACCACTACATTAGAGGGACACTCCAGGCACCAATACAACTTGAACAGATTTCAGCCTTAGAACTAAAAGTCCCACTAGAGACTTTGCCAAATATTGCTCCTTTCAAATGGCTTTCAAACTATTATAGTGAGATTATCTAAATGCACACAGTGATATCCCTCTTGTCAGGACCACTACAAGAGTGAGCTCCACTCATGAGTCTATCTTGTCCGATAATTATGCATTCCAACTTTCGCCTCTCTCACTTCTTTTCTTGACATTAGATCCCAATTGTACATGCACAATAGGTTAAAGGAAAGTAAACAACCCTACAAAAAATTAACAAATGCCAACCAGACCCTTCATACATGGATGGTCAACAGGTCTTGCTCTTTACCAAACTGACTTGCTCCTCCAAAAACCTAGGTCCTATAGGTATAAACAAGATAATTTCTTCTGTAGTTGTACATTTTGATCTATACACTCCACATTCAATTTCTCTTTTAGAACTGTTCCACCACCAGATCCAGTCATTGTACCCAATGAACCTGAATATGACAATATGAACATAAGGAAAACGGGAGTATTTCATATAGTGAATGCTGTTGTTTTTTTTTTGTTTGTTTTTTATTGTAGATAGTGAGATACTTTTGATATCCATTTATTAGAGATGACCCAAGAAGGGTACATTTATTCAAGTTTTTTGTAAGATTTAATAAAGTATGTTATTATTTTTTTAACTTGATTTATGACTTTCCAAGTTACCCCTCCACCCCCTTCCTTTCTTTGAATAACTGTCCTTCAGGGTAATTTTCTGTGGAGTTCTTTCCCTTGAAGGTTGCTTCCCATTTGTTTTTCTATCTCATATAGTCGAACGGTTATTTCCCTGGAGAGCCACCAATGTGAACACACCCACGTGATTGTGATCTTTTTATTGCAATCATGCTGATCAGCCTGCCCCAAGGTGAAACCTTAAAGGGGATGAACGCTCAGGGACTCTCCTCCCTTCTAGCTGCTCCCACATGGCTGCATCAGATGCCCTCCAATCCTATTCAATCCAGGGTTGATGTGCCAGCACTCAAGGAGGCCCTTGGTCCATCAAGCTCTGTGACTTGACAATGAGGCCTTTGTCAAGCTAATCCTAGATAACAAGAAAAGCCTTTCTATCGGGTAGCCCATAGAGAAATCTATTAGCATCAATTACTTACACAATCCTCTCCTATTGACAGACACCGGAAGTTATGTAGCGCAAGCTAGTCCACGAACGTCAGGATGTAGAATACACACCCTGATTACCTGCCAAATTTTTTGATGCAATTGTTTCAAGAAAAAGATTCAGATCCAAAGGACATAAAAATGAGCCAATCAGTGTTCTGCAAAATATAAATATTATGTATATATTTGTGCAGTATACTAGCGACTAGGCAAAGTGATGGAATTTAATGGCAGTAGCGCTACCTTTTTAGGTTTTGTCAATTGGACAATTTTACTATAAGACAAAATAGTCCAACTTTATCTTATGATATTATTTCACTGCTAATGAAGTTCCAGTCTTTATGAGCATTTCATAAAAATGTCATCTTTATTAAAAGTTCTTGTTTTTTTTTCTAGTGATAGAGCCACATTAATATTAGTATATTACATATGTAATAAGCACAAGTTATATATGTAATACACAACTAAGACAGAGGTTAAATCTAATTAAGACATGTTATAGGTAAATAAGGCAAATTTTACAAGTAATAAATAATATGTCTCAGCGCTAAATAACCAAATAGAGTTAAAAAGGCAGCACCCTAACCTGGTGGAGATCCTACCTCATCATGGCACAAAGAGCCCCCAAAAAAGCGAGAGTACGACCCGCAACGACCCAGATTTCCTCACTCGCACCGCCAAGCACTAACCTACAAGATAGCGCTGAAGGCCCAAACTCACCAACTGCGAGCTCAGATAGGAGTGATAGCACTTCAATATCGGCGGGTAACAGGGCACCTGCATCGGAGAATGCCCTGCAGTGTATGCTTTGAAACCTTCAACTTACCCTGCAGGCAGAATTTGCCAAATTAGCCCACGATGTTTGGGCGGACATCAAAGAAATAAGTGAGCGCACTTCCTCCTTGGAGGATAAAACAGAGGAAATCATAGGAGCTCACAATGATCTGGCATCAGCTTGTGAGAACATAGAAACCCAGGTGACTTACCTGGAATCCAAAATTGCAGACCAAGAAGACCGTGACAGACGTAATAATGTCAGAATACGAGGAGTGCCCGAGGAGATCAAACCTTCAGAACTTCATGACTACGCGGTAGGCCTATTCAAATCCCTAAGCCCAGGGCTATCAATAGAAGAGCTCCGATTATATCACATTCATCGCCTACCAAGTCCCAAATTTTTAGCGAATACTGCGGCTAGGGACGTGATCACTAGAATGCATTATTTTACGCCTAAAGAAACGGTAATGAGAGCAGCAAGGAACCCAGATAACATCCCTACAGAATTCCAGCACATCAAACTCTTCACAGATCTATCTGCAGTGACATTGGCTAAACGGAAAGACCTAGCACCAATAACCAAAGCACTTCGAGATAACGAAATCCTCTACAAATGGGGATACCCTACATGTCTGATCATAAGAAAAAACGGCACTGAACACCAAATACACACGGTTACGGACGGCGCCAAATTACTTGGAGATTGGAATGTGCAAGTTCACCTGCCAGGGGAAGAGCTGCAGTTGCGGAACTCCAACAAGTCACCCACAAAAATTGATAAATTGTGGTCTATGAAACTCTCACGTAAATAATCCGGGACTGGTAACAATTCTCTAACTGTTTTACTCAGCCTGCTGGGATTTCGTGATGTGTGGATACGTGAGCATGACATACTTACATATTCTATTGTTCCTTTTATTATGTATATAGCTTAGGACACTGTTTTACATGGTCACGTAAATACCTAGCGTATAAGATTGGTATGTTATGTAATCTTATCACCCTACAAGCATATAATAGTGATCGTATCAAATGTCATGCTCCTGCTTTAGGCATACCGGGTAACCCTCGGATGGATCTCCCAACTAAACTGTAGTTGTTTATACCACGAATCTCACCCTCCCCCCATGTCGGCTCACTGGGGCCACTAAAATGTTCACTCTGGGTAGACGGCCTCGGTCTAACCCTGCTCATGTATATAGTTAAGATACAGATCTTTACCCCTACCCTTTCCCTATTCCCAGTTCACCCCCCACCTACAAATACCATGTGTGCTACAGCCGAACACAGGGACGAAGTCGTTAGAAAAAATGACTCACTATGCAGACATATTCTCACAACCAAACAGCGATTACACGCGAAAGAGAATGTTTCACCGAAGTGGTGGACATCATGCTATCGACCTATAAGTCTAAACGAACATTGCCTAGATATGACTCCATACCATAAACGCTATATCGCAGCCACATTACTATACATTTGGAACTGCGACGCCCAAACACCCAAATGGCATTAACAATACTATCCCTAAATACTAAAGGGTTAAATTCTCCCCACAAAAGGAGACTAGCCTTGGAGGAAGCAAAAAAGGTAAAAGCCTCCATAGCCTTCTTTCAGGAAACTCATTTCCTAAACTCCAACATGCCCAAATTCTCATCAAAACAATACCCCATAGGCTACCACACTGGTTATACCAAAAAAAAAAGAGGGGTCTCAATCTTATTTAACAAGGACGTAGCTTTTTCCTTACACAAAAAAACAGGGGACAAAGAGGGCAGATACCTTCTCATCCAATGCTTCCTTGACAATGAACCCTATACACTCATAAACGTCTATGGTCCACATGACAATCAAACAACCTACCTTACCAAACTTCTATCGATGGCAGACACCACCAACTTTGGGACTTTGATCATAGGGGGAGACACAAATTTTATTATTGACAGTTGTTACGGTTGCCTCCAGGCTGGCTGGAAGTTGGACCGTAGAAAAGGATGCTCTTAGCGCTCACCAAAGGACCATCAGCACCGTAGACACCATAACTACTGCGTAGCCACCAGAAGTACTGCAGACCCCACGAACCGCCGCTGCTGGGCTAGGATCTCGCTGTCTGCTATCCACCCTGGACCTACGACCAGGCTCCAGGTTCCAGTAGGTGAACCTCTTCCTTCTGTAGAGTGAAGCAGGATCAGGAACAAGAGCTCTTACAAGAGCTCAGTAGCTAAGGGAGTATGAAGAGCATAGCAATCCCTGTAGTGATTATAGCTGTCCCCTACAAACATGAGTCAAGGCTGCAAGTTAGAGGGTCAAGAAGATCTGAGGTGCTGGCACACCCAGCCTGGTTTTTATTACAGTCTTGCAAATACAGGACCGCCCACAGGGAGGTATAAAACAACCAATAATAAATGTACATTACAGAAACACTCCCAGCAATTACACACAAAACTCCTCCCCTCTGCCTGTGATCTAATTATGTTGCACAATAGGTTAACATAATTAAACACAGGCAGTAAAAATACAGTTTTTATCCATGTACTATAACTTTCAAACTACACATCCAATCTTCATAAAAATACATATTTAGAATCAATCCATTCAGGGGAGCAACATATTAAAAACTGGCACAAATCAGACAAGGGGTTCAAAAGTTAGCAAAAGTATCTTTTGGGGCCTAGCTGGCAGCATGGTTTTCTGGCCCAAACCGGATTTACAGAGCCCTCTATCCTGGACAATGGGGAAAGTAATCCAATTATCCAGGGATAGAGGCAGACTCCATTAACCACATGTCAGCAAAAGACACAAAAAGGCATAACTCCTATTGAACTGAACAGAACCCCCACATTCAACCTATCCCCAGATGGCTTGGATCTGAGCGCTCAATATATCCAAACAGCGCTCAGATCCCACAAATACAGTCAAATCGCCATACACACTAGGTCCATAGTCATGGGGCAGAAGGCTGGCAATTAGGCTTCTCCATAACACAGGGAAGCAGGGCAATTTGTCAAATAACATAACAGTTACAAATGGCAGTTTGTAACAACAGTCACTTAGACTCATCTTCAGCCCTGCAGGTTTCTAGCAAAACCATGAAAAAACGGTCATTATCCTCCTGTACTATCAGGAAACTAATACATGATTCAGGGTATGTGGACATATGGAGGGTACTCCAACCCTCAGAAAGAGATTTCTCTTTCCACTCACAAGCACATAACTCGTATTCCAGAATAGATAGATTCCTACTACATACTTCACTAATACCCAGAGTTCTATCCACAAGGATAGGTCTTATAACATGGTCAGACCATGCGCTGATTGTGCTAACAATTTCGACTCAATACCCAAACCAAGGTAAAGGATCTTGGCGACTGAACAAATCGCTCCTGAAAAACCCTGATGTCATACCACAGATCAAAAAGGAACTGGAAACTTACTTCCAGACCAACACCACAGACGACATCTCTATCCCCACGCTGTGGCAAGCTCATAAAGCTGTGATTAGAGGCCTCCTTATCAAACACGCTAGCTATGCCAAAAAGAAACGACAAACTGAACATAATGACCTCCTACGACAGATAAAATCCCTTACACATACTAATAAGATAAACCCGTTACCAGACCACTATGCTAAACTGCAACACTTGCAGAACCGATTACGGACACTTGAATTAGACAAAACAAATTATATATTACAGAGATATAAACATAAATTTTTCACTCAAGGGAACAAGGCTGGTTCACTTTTAGCATCCAAACTAAAGGCACGAACAGCCAACTCCAGAGTAGCATACCTATTAAATCACGATAAATCTAAGATTATGAATCCGCAAGATATAGTAGAATCATTTGCAAAGTTCTATAGCTCTCTCTATAATCTCAATACAGACGTAAACACACCCACACTGTCCACAGCACAAATTAAAGACTTCCTTGATACAATCAACCTCCCAACCCTTACTCAAGAAGAAATAGACACAATCACCAAACCATTTACAATAGAAGAACTAACGATATAATTGCGCGGTTACCCCCCCATAAATCACCAGGACCAGACGGGTTTACTAACCTTTATTACCAAACCTTTTTTGACGTTTTAGCGAAACACCTGACGGAGCTCTTCAACCATTGCTTTAACACAGGCACAATGCCTCCAGAGATGCTCCAAGCGCACATTTCCACACTTCCAAAACCAGGCAAATCAGCGACAATTTGTCAGAATTTCAGACCCATATCATTACTCAATTGTGACAGGAAAATATATGCTAAGATACTAGCCGACCGTCTCAAGCACATCTTAACACGAATCGTACACAACGATCAGTCTGGCTTTTTTAAAAACAGACAAGGTTCCGACAACACAAGGAAAATTCTCGACATCCCAGCACATATGTAAACGAAGAATATGGGAGGCCTTCTCCTGGTGCTGGACGCCGAGAAGGCCTTCGATAGACTCAATTGGGACTACATGAACCAGGTCCTCACCAAGTTCGGATTCCCTACCACATTTACCACAGGCATTAAAGCACTTTATTGTGCGCCATCAGCCAAAGTCACACACGCAGGCTTCATCTCCAACTCTTTTTCAATTACCAATGGCACACGCCAAGGTTGCCCGCTTTCCCCCCTATTATTTGTATTATCCCTAGAACCCTTGGCATATAAAATTCGGACCCATGAAAACATTAAAGGCATTACCATCCATAACACTGAATACAAACTATCGATGTTTGCAGACGACATCCTCATTTCTATGACACACCCAAACCTTACCCTACCGCACATTATGCAATCCCTGGAAGAATACAGTAAGGTCTCGTACTACAAGCTCAACCAAACTAAAACCCAAGCACTACCCATACGCCTTCCAACAAAAGAGGTTACAGCACTGAAAGTCAAATACCTATTCGATTGGCGACAAACGCACCTCACGTACCTAGGAGTTAAGATAACAGGCACATATAGGGGGATCAGCACATGTAACTTCTCAACCCTCCCACAAATGTGTAAACAAATACTGCACAAATGGAGAGACGTCATGATTTCCTTGCTAGGCAGAATTAATGCTATTAAAATGATGGTACTACCGAAACTGCTGTATATATTTAGAATGTTACCAATACCCCTTTCACCTACGATACACAAACAAATCCAAACCTTACTCACCATCTACATATGGGACAAAAAGAAGCCAAGGCTACCTTTAAATCTTTTACAATCCCCCACTATGGAAGGAGGCTTGGGATTCCCCAACATTGCGTCTTACCAAAAAGCTGTGAAACTGCATGCCCCAAAACACACGCTACAATGGGTGGACCTGGAAAACGAGTATGATCCCAAAAACTCAGCATTGGACTACATGTGGACACCTAAGCACTTTCGATACAAACACCAGCAATTGCTACCTCCCACTAGACACTCAATACAAGCTTGGGACCACCTACATCGCTCTCAGGTTAATACTACCAAATTTTCTCCCTGGGCACCTATTACGGCACTTGCCTCACTATCTCCATGGCTGTCCTTAAACAAGTGGAAAGAACTAGGGATTACCCGTATCACTGATATTTGCAATCAGGGAAATATACAACCATTTCCAGACCTACAAAAGACATACCACTTCCCTTCCTCATTCATCTTCCCTTACATTCAACTGAAAAGTTTGGTCTCTACCAGGGTAACCCTCACTCCAGTGACTTCCTGCATTTCTGATCGACACCTTTTACTCTTATATAATAGATGCTATAATTCCCCAGTTAAGAACAAAACTCTGTCGATGTGTTATGCTACATTGAGATACCAAACACCACAACCTGAATACAAATATCGCACACAGTGGGCAAAAGAATGTGTACAATCTCCAACTGACAAACAATGGCTAACATCACTTCAAGCTCTGAAAGGTGTCCCATGTCGAAGCTCATAGAAAACTCATCTACAGGTGGTACTACACACCTGATAGACTCCATAAAATATACCCCTAGACCCCCCTGTTTGTTGGAGATGCAGCACCCATAGGGGTACGATGACCCACATATGGTGGGAGTGCCCAGATATAAAACCACTATGGGTAGAAACGCAGAAGGTATGGGAGCAATTGAGTATCAAACTCCCCCCTCTCAGCCCCCAATTGAGCCTATTTCTACTACTCCCCAACACATTACCCCATGCTGATAAACATCTAGTGGTGATATCACTGTTAGCTACAAGGAATGTGATAGCATGTCATTGGAAACAAACTGGATGCTCAACCACCTCACTACTCTGGCATAAGATAACACAATTTCTAAAATACGAAAAGTTGTCAGCTACAACTCCCAAACAGATCTCCACATCGCACCTAAATTGGCAAAGATGGAAAGAACTAAATCTGGGGTCTGAGACCGACAATGCCCTATCTTGCAATTAGATGCAAAACAATTGGGGACGAAGTAGCAGACTCCCACTGTTAACACGTACTATCATAGGTTAATCAAAAGCGTTTATATGGAGATGTTCCTAGGATATGAATGGTTTCTTGTAACTTGAGCGAAAAACGCACATCAGAAGCTAGGGTCCTCATAGTGTCTTATCTACTTTGGTAGAACACTGCTAGGTATATTACTGTATCGTTAGGCACATAACTGTCGATAATTAATCATTAAAGTGAGTAATAAGGCCATGCACAGACTATCAACAATGCACTAGGTGAACATTGTTACTAAGAAATACAACACACCATGGGATGATATCTACGCAACACACAGACACGGTAACTCACTAGAAGGTGGCTCATCCACCCACCAAGGGGATGTTCGCTTCCCATCAATGGTAAATGTATACTAATACTCACTGTCTGTTGCTACCTAACTGCTACCTGATAAAATATTGGTACTTGGAAAAGTATGATGAGTAACGTACAATGACGACCGACATTTAATGACAATTAGTGACAACCTGCTAACAACCTGTAAGTAATATTATCACTGTGACTGATAATCTCTCCGAAGGATCAAAACTACAGCGTGTGATATGTATACCCTATAAATATGAATGTGTATATATGTGAATATGTACCTCTGTGAATCTGTGAATATGTAAATACTGCTATTTGTGGGTTTCCCCCCTGTTTCCTTTTTGTACCCCATGTATATAAAACTTTAATAAAATTCCAGTTGAAAAAAAAAAGGCAGCACCCTGAAAGGGGATCCCCATCAACCCTTTAGAAAATCTAAAATAATGTCACACAAGAAAAAGGAAAAAGGCTGTGCCACATAAAATCACAATAACAAGAGGCAATTCAAATAACAAGTATTGAAACAAAATATAAAAGTTGGGACTATACATTTTATATTTTGTTTCAATACTTATTTGAATTGCCTCTTGTTATCGTGATTTTGTGGCACAGCCCTTTTCCTTTTTCTTGTAATATACTGTGATGTTTTAAAATGACTGCAGTCAGATATTTTTATTCTAACATTTTATCCATAGTAATCTTTAAAACCATATGTGTGACATAGATCATGTTACTAATTATATTATGTAATCCAAGGTAATGTTATTACGCATTGATATTACAGAACTGCTTGCAATCACTGCTGTTTTCTTTAAATAATAATAAATACATAAATTGTGTTTTTTTACATTTACATAGAGAGACATGTTACAAACATAATTTAAGCTGAACTATTTTCTTTAGAACTTCACATATTTTTTGCTACTATCGCAGACCTTTCTTACAATATACCCTCTAGCTAAATGTGTCATTCAACTTCTGCAAAGCTGCTACCTGATGCATATAGTTGACTTAATCCAGTGAATTAATCCTGTGTATTTACAATGCCTTTCTAGGAAGAGATAGAAGATTAGTGATTATAAATCATGTTTTTTTGTATTTCATACAAGAAAAACTTTACTTTTAAGGAAATAACTTAAATTGTTTTAGAGGAAACTTAGAAATGACTTTAATGTGAATGAGACAGTGGGCAAGCTATAACTTATGGTTACCCCACACACAAAATAAGGTACATAGAAGAATGTATTGCTCAGTGCTCTAGAAAATACCTTTTACCATAGTCAATACTAGTAATAGCGTGGGGGAAATAATAAAATGGGACTCCTTTGGAGCTCTGTTTTTTGCAAACTTTTGACATTCTTGTCTCAAGTACCCCATAATTTGCCTTATTTAATCTTTTGCTTGTATTGGGACTTCTATGAAATACTAATAGGTAGCTGGTAGTGGTCTCTAAGTGCCAACATATTTCTAAGCTTGTCTATATTTTTAATAGCCTACTGTTACTTCCATCTACTGCTACTAATAGCAATCACCACATAATATCAATACACAATCAACTTCCTGCAATTTTTGCTGAAGGTTTTTGTTTATATACAAAAATAATGTAACAGTTCACTGTTTGATTGCTGCCATTACCATGTATAGAATTGGCTGTTTTAAAGCCCAAATGCATCATAATAAAAAAATAGAGGAAAAATATAATAAACTAAGCAAAATTATATATTAAAAAAATGATCGTTATCACTTTGCATTAATATTTATCAGTTTTAATATATATTGACACCGTTTTTTTTTTTTTGTGCCTCTCATTTTTTACATAATTACTATTTTTTAGACTTAGAGATTCATTTCAGGTTGAACTCGGATTTATATAAAACAAACCCTACAACAAAGCAGTGTGTGCAATTAGATACAACTAATATTATAATATATAATATTATATTATTATATATATATATAAATATAATATACGTTTTCTCTGTGTCAAATTATATAAAATACTATGAGTTAAAATTTCTTGCCCCCTAAACACAAATTTGGGTTTCATACCTGTATATTTAAAAACTCCCTGTTCTTGCATTAATATTTGCCAATTCGTAATTATCTTTTTAAGGTTGCCTATATAGCTTGAAAAAAAAAAGAGGGGAATCTGATTGTCGCATCAATTTTCTTCCCTTTTCTTATATTGTAAAAGTTTAGGTCTACCTAACTGTAAAATCTTATCTATCTCTTGCTCTTAATTATATTTGGTTTATCCTTTTTTGTACAAACTGGCCATTTAAAATATTTGATTGTGCTATAAAATTTGACTGACTAGAACAATTCATGCGCATTCTCAAAAATTGCCCCTTTGGTATACTGTATTCTTTGGCCAGGGGCGATGGATGGTGGTAGCTGTCAGTTTCTATACAGCTATTTACATTTGTTTAAAATAACTGTTTTTAAAACCTTATTATCAATAAAAATTTGAAGATCTAAAATATTAATACTGGTTTTGCTAACACTCTACGTTAATTTAATTCAGGCCAGCAAAAAAAATATTAAACTGTTCAATAGACCCTTTCCAAAAAATAAAAATGTTTTCTATCTTTTATAGAGAACCAAATTTGTACCGTAATTATGGCCCTGTTTAAAAAAAAAAAAAAAAAAATTCCCAATAGGCATAAACAGATTGGCGTGACTCGGTGTGAACTTGGTCCCTATAGCTATGTCTCTTGTTTGCAGGAAGAAAATCACACTCAAACCAGAAAAAGTTAGTAGTTAGAATAATGTTAATGCCTTCTAGAATAAATTATATCCGTAAGTCTAAAAAAAATTTTTGATTCTCCATGAAAAAAACTCAACAGCTTCACAGCCTTTTTCGTGTTCAATAAATGTATATAGGCTGGTGCCATCACAGGTAATTAAAAGATAATCATCATCCCACTTAAAATTCTGCAATAAATTTAAAACACTCATAGAGTCTTGTGAATATGAAGGGGACTTTTTTACTAGTGGCTGTAAATGTGCATCAATATACAAGGGAGATAAAATCAAATTAATTCTGGATACTATCTGTCTTCCCGTAGGGTTGACCGGATCCTTGTGCAATTTGGGTAAAATATAAATAACAGGAACTCTAGGGCACTTCATTAATAAAAATGAAAATGCACCCTTATATAGTATATTCAAATCAAGTCCTTGCTGTAAAAATAATCTATAATTATGTTTAATTTCAATAAATGCATTCTTTATCTAGTTTTTTATGTGTCCACATCTCATAGCTGTTGTTCAATTTCCTGAATATAGGTACTTTTTTAAAATCTAAAATCACCACTTATCGGCAATTTTCATGATGATTAAAGGGTCTTTTTTAATACGCTATAGTTTTTCTTTAGAAATTTCCTCTAAGCATGCTTGTTCAAAAACCTAAAAATTTGATTTCTTTTTCAAATTAGTGTATACAAAACCTGCCGTCTCCACTTCTACTATGTTTGTGGATAAAACATTTGTTAGCAAAAAAAGTCTTCTTTATTCAAATATTTTTTAAGACGTAGTTACCTAATAAAATGACTGACATCCATATGTACCTCAAACTGGGGCAAATTTAAAACCCTTTGTTAAAACTTTTACTTGGGTATAATTATAATTTTTTTTTAAAACTTATATATCACTCTTATTTATTTCCTCTTTTTCTCTAGGAATGTTTTTCACTAGTCGTGTTCCTCGTCTGATTTTCAGAATCTTTTTGGGGGGAGTTTCTTTTAAGGGGTCTCTCCTTCCCCATCTGGGGTCTTCCTCTTCTCTATCACTTCTTAACTGCTCAAATCGATTTGTCAATGGAATTTGGAAGGGATGGTAATTGGACTCTCTTCTTTTTTTCTATTCCGCTTGTACTTTTCGTTCCTGCCTTTTTCTTTATTTATAGGAGAGTTTTTTTAGTTTTTACGTATATTTTGTCTTAACTGGGACCTGGTGTTTTTGTAGTTCTTATCAATGTCAAAAATGTTTCTTGACATATCAATTGATCTCTCGTAATGGACATTTTTATTGGGGAAATTAAAAGTTCTCTTTTCTGATTGACATTGTTACCATTAAATCTATTTCTAGGTTCATTCTACCTATTTTCTTGTTTATGCCTCTTATTGGATTTAGGAATTTTTCTGATACTGATTCAAAGTATTTTGTTCCAACAAAGATTTCTAGATGATTATGCATCTCTTTAATCATTGTATCAATCTCTTTTAAATAATATTTTTTTTGCTAGATAATTATATTCATTATTGTTATGGAAAAAGACTTCAGGGCGGAAGTTCAAATTTTCATGAAATGTTCTTTTTCTAGATCAAACATGGGAAATTTTTAAAAGTGTAACCCCCTTGGGATAATTTCATCTGCAAGGTATTTCTATCAAGTAAAAATCTCCCCCTCATATCCATTGTGACCTTCAGTCCAGGTGGACCAGTGTTTGAGGTTACAAGGGCCCAGAGGGGGCCCCTTCTCTCCATGTTTCTTGCTTTTTCCCTCATTCCCCAGGTGCAGACTCATTGTAATAGCTGCATGCATCTCCAGCATCACCCAAAAACGCTTGAGGATTTCCTTCAACCTCATGTGGAAGCTCGTAATAGAGCTGCATTTAGCTTTCATGGTCAGTGTCAGGCCTTCCTCATGCAAGGATAGCTCAGTTGCCATCTCAGTGGGTGAAATAGTTTCTAGTATGTAGACCGGCACAGTAAGCTGAGGTGAGTATGAGGGGTGATGACCCCTCCTGGCCCATGGAAGGGAAGTATGGGAAAAAACACCGCAGGTTTATGCTTCATGTGGCTCAGAAGATCGCCTGCCTCTACCACATAGGACTCTCACTAGGTCTCTTTGCAACTTCAAGGAGATCAGATGGTGTGCCCCATGCAGCACTGATCCATGGCACCCCAACTTGTTCCTTTGAATAACCTTTAAACCATTAGGTAAGGGCCATTCAAGGATGGATTCTAAATTGATTTGTGATTAGTCAAAGATACATTGCCTAAGTTTGAAATACAATACATTTTGCAACAACCTGGTTAATATCTTTCTAACTTGTTTGTGATTGGTCTTTTATAGTGATGTCGCGAACACAAAATTTTCGGTTCGCGAACGGCGAACGCGAACTTCCGCAAATGTTCGCGAACCGGCGAACCGCCATAGACTTCAATGGGCAGGCGAATTTTAAAACACACAGGGACTCTTTCTGGCCACAATAGTGATGGAAAAGTTGTTTCAAGGAGACTAACACCTGGACTGTGGCATGCCGGAGGGGGATCCATGGCAAAACTCCCATGGAAAATTACACAGTTGATACAGAGTCTGGTTTTAATCCATAAAGGGCAGAAATCACCTAACATTCCTAAATCACAATCAATATGGATTGACACCCGACATATGACATATTGACACCTTGACATATGGATTGACACCTGTCCTCAGAGCCCCTGATGCACACGGACACAGAGCAGAATAGAGACTGGTCCCCCTACATAGGGTCACTTGGCAGATATGGATTGACACCTGTCCTCAGAGACCATGATGCACACTGACACAGAGCAGAATAGAGACTGTTCTCCTACATAGGGTCACTTGGCAGATATGGATTGACACCTGTCCTCAGAGACCATGATACACACTGACACAGAGCAGAATAGAGACTGTTCTCCTACATAGGGTCACTTGGCAGATATGGATTGACACCTGTCTTCAGAGATCATGATACACACCGACACAGAGCAGAATAGAGACTGTTCCCCTACATAGGGTCACTTGGCAGATATGGATTGACACCTGTCCTCAGAGCCCCTGATACACACTGACACAGAGCAGAATAGAGACTGTTCCTCCCACATAGGGTCACTTGGCAGATATGGATTGACACCTGTCCTCAGAGACCATGATACACACTGACACAGAGCAGAATAGAGACTGTTCCTCCTACATAAGGTCACTTGGCAGATATGGATTGACACCTGTCCTCAGAGACCATGATACACACTGACACAGAGCAGAATAGAGACTGTTCTCCTACATAAGGTCACTTGGCAGATATGGATTGACACCTGTCCTCAGAGACCATGATACACACTGACACAGGGCAGAATAGAGACTGTTCTCCTACACAGGGTCACTTGGCAGATATGGATTGACACCTGTCTTCAGAGATCATGATACACACTGACACAGAGCAGAATAGAGACTGTTCCCCTACATAGGGTCATTTGGCAGATATGGATTGACACCTATCCTCAGAGCCCCTGATACACACTGACACAGAGCAGAATAGAGACTGTTCCTCCTACATAGGGTCACTTGGCAGATATGGATTGACACCTGTCCTCAGAGAACATTTTACACACTGACACAGAGCAGAATAGAGACTGTTTCCCCTACATAGGGTCACTTGGCAGATATGGATTGACACCTGTCCTCAGAGCCCCTGATACACACTGACACAGAGCAGAATAGAGACTGTTCCTCCTACATAAGGTCACTCGGCAGATATGGATTGACTGTTCCCCCTACATACACACTATTGGATCTCGCAAAACTTACCAAGGATCTAAATCATGTTCCCGTATCGTACATGAAAAACCTTCTCATACAAAATCTCTTCCCAAACGTCATTTCGTTCAAAGTGGAGAGAATGTTAAAAAAATATATTTTTGTTCTGAGTGTGAAATATTTCTCTCAAAGAGGCCACTTTTATATTCAATCTATAACAGTGAAAAACTTTTTTTGTTTTTAAATGCAAGCTATTGTGACACCAGTGAGTGAGTGGTGGCACTGGGCACAGTATCCACTGTGAGCCTGACACACCTGCTTTAAGGACACTGACTGTTATTCAATCTATAACAGTGAAAAAAGTTTTTTGTTTTTAAATGCAAGCTATTGTGACACCAGTGAGTGAGTGGTGGCACTGGGCACCGTATCCACTGTGAGCCTGACACACCCGCATTGAGACAACTAACTGCTATTCAATCTATAACAGTGAAAAAAGTTTTTTGTTTTTAAATGCAAGCTATTGTGACACCAGATATAAGTGGTGGCACTGGTCACCGTATCCACTGTTAGCGTAACACACCCGCTTTAAGGACACTGACTGCCATTCAATCTATAACAGTGAAAAAAGTTTTTTGTTTTTAAATCCAAGCTATTGTGACACCAGATATAAGTGGTGGCACTGACTGGGGAAATGGGCACAGTATCCACTGAGAGCCTGACACAGAAGCTGGCAGCAGTGGCAGACAACTGACTGCTATTCAATCTATAACAGTGAAAAAAGTTTTTTGTTTTTAAATCCAAGCTATTATGACACCAGTGAGTGGTGGCACTGGGCACCGTATCCACTGTTAGCGTAACACACCCGCTTTAAGGACACTGACTGCTATTCAATCTATAACAGTTAAAAAAGTTTTTTTGTTTTTAAATGCAAGCTATTGTGACACCAGTGAGTGAGTGGTGGCACTGGGCACAGTATCCACTGTGAGCCTGACACACCCGCTTTAAGGACACTAACTGCTATTCAATCTATAACAGTGAAAAAAGTTTTTTGTTTTTAAATGCAAGCTATTGTGACACCAGTGAGTGAGTGGTGGCACTGGGCACAGAATACACGCTGTAGGGCTGACACACCCGCTTTGAGACAACTAACTGCTATTCAGTCTGTAACAGTGAAAAAAGTTTTTTGTTTTAAATGCAAGCTATTGTGACACCAGTGAGTGAGTGGCACTGTGAACTGGCAGAGTACACTTTGAGCCTGACACACCCGCTTTAAAGACAACTAACTGCTATTCAATCTATAACAGTGAAAAAAGTTTTTTGTTTTTAAATGCAAGCTATTGTGACACCAGTGAGTGAGTGGTGGCACTGACTGGGCAAAGGGGCACAGTATCCACTGTGAGCCTGACACAGAAGCTGGCAGTAGTGGCAGACAACTAACTGCTATTCAATCTATAACAGTGAAAAAAGTTTTTTGTTTTTAAAGCTAAAGCAAGCTATTGTGACACCAGTGAGTGAGTGGTGGCACTGGGCACAGTATCCACTGTGAGCCTGACACAGAAGCTGGCAGCAGTGGCAGACAACTAACTGCAATTACATTACACACAAAAAAAAAAAAAAAGCAGACTGTTGCTCTAGCCCTAAAAGGGCTTTTTGGGGTGCTGTCCCTACAGCAGAGATCAGATGAGTCCTTCCGGACTGTAGTGGACACTGTATACCCTAACCTAGCTATGCATTTCCCTTTCTAATCAACAGCAGCTACACTTTCCCTCCTCTCACTAAGCATGCAGCTTCAGAATGAATCTAAAATGGATGCTGTCCAGTAGGTGGGAGGGTCTGCTAGGGAGGGTGTGCTGCTAATTGGCTGGAATGTGTCTGCTGACTGTGAGGTACAGGGTCAAAGTTTACTCAATGATGATGAATAGGGGGCGGATCGATCCGCGCATGTGTTCGCCGTCCGCGGCGGACGCGAACACGCTATGTTCGCCAGGAACTGTTCGCCGGCGAACCGTTCGGTGCATCACTAGTCTTTTAACCTAGTACAGTATATTTGAATACTGTCTAAATAGACAATAACACATTCATGAAGATAATCTCTTAACATAAAGTGGCTAAATGCCCTGACCAAAAAATCAAGGCATAATTATGTTGACAGATTAAGACTTAACCTTTAATAGTCAAAGTTTAAAAAGGATAATGTATATTGGGTGATTAACAAGTAGGCTAAAAAACAGGCTAATGTGATAAATGCACTATATAGGAATATAAAGAAAATACTTTCAAATGTTGATTGAAAGCAATACTATCAGTGGAAATTTAAACAGAAATATTTTTAGGTAATGATGAAGATAAAATGAAAATTAAATTCATACTAAACTATTTACAGGTAAATAAATAAATAAAAATTAAAAATAAAGATAAGACAAATTAAAGCATATACACTGGTGTCAAATGTGCAGTATTGCAGATGAGACAGAATACAAGCTTGCAATGGGTAATGCTATGTCCTGGAGCTTTAATTGTTCTGAATCCTCTTTAGTGCATGATATGAGACAGTATATCCAACACAGTCGGGCAGTGCATATTTATCAAGAGCACTCTCCAATCTGAATGCTACTTAGTCTCCTTTCAAACACAATAATGTGTTTTGATTCTGTCTGTCTAAAACAGGAAAACCTTGACTAAATAGACTGGCTTGACCCAGTATACCTAAATCAGTATTAAAGTAAATTAACAAAAAAATCAAAAAAGGAAAACTGAAAATTGGTGCTGCTAACATAAAATTCTGTACTGTGCTTTTGCGGAGGATCCTGACTTCTGCAAATAAATATGAAACTTATAATTGAAAGTAGCTGGACAGCAAGATCAGTGTGTCTACAGGTATGAGAGGAGCCCCGACACACAGTTTGCCAGTTGGACAGATCTTTCTGAATGTATTTGCAGAAGGGATGATCCTCCTTCTTGAAAACTTGATCAGTCCAGTTATCATTTGATCACTAACTGCTAACCTAGTGACAGTTAGATTCTGCTTGTATTTAAAGCACAGGTTCCCTCACCTGTATCATGTATCATGTATCACAGGTAGCCCCTTGGGGGATTACACTTTTTGCAGGGCCTATTGTAATGTCAGGATCGTGAGACATAAATGCAGAGTGTATCCTGAAATATAAAATGTACAATGTATACCAGAGCTTAGAGTGACTAGGCTTTTCATAACCAAATGGAGAATAGTCAAGAACAAGCCAGATACAGGGAAAACAGAAATCGGGTATAGCGAGAGGCAATAGTTGAGTAAAGGATTACAGAGAGGAAAATAGTCAGTATTAGCCAAGTTCAAAACCAGATAGACAGTACTAAATATAACAAAATATTGGGAACAAAATAGAACCACAACAGGGCATAGAACCAAGCCCTAACCAGCTGTTTATAATGTGTATCATTAAGTAGGTAGCCAAACTCCCAAAATTTACATTGTGTGATGCCTTTGCCATGGTGAAGTAGTCACACATGCTGCGGTCATAAAAGGGGATGGAGTCACAGTGGACAGCATTCAGATCATTGGGAAAACTGGAAGAGCCATAAGAGAGGTCACAGGTTGTCTGCAGACCTCCAGGAGGGTGTGCCCCAGGAGCCAGAATGCAAAGTACCCCGACACTGTTGTATTAGGAAAGAAAATCATTTTGCTCAGCTTTGGGTCATTGATTGAAGTGTGAGAATAACTTTGGCTTTTCGCTGCATCTTGCAGCTAGTAACTCCAGGAGCACTAGAGAAAACACTGAGTGGGAGATAGGATGTAGCAAATGGAAGCATCTTGTCATCCATCCTAGTGTGAGACAATTTTATCACTATACAGTTGTTAAAAGTTATTTTGTTATCTGGTTGGAGGAAAGAAATGTCTTCTTTTGGGTAGTGTAATGTCAGGAAAAAAAGTAATTATACCTAGGCCATTGATTCTAGTGTGAGACAAGCTTTAGATTATGCTGTACCTCCAGGAACACTAGAGTAACTTTAAATGTAAAACAAGAGATTGGCACTTTACAGGCATGGTGAGACTATTTTACCCATATACACCTGTTAAAAGTAATTCTTTGTTATTTGGGAAGAAAGAAAGTCCATGTTTTGAGGACTAATGTAAGAAAATAGATTATTTTCCCTAGCCTGGGTCATTGATTCTAGCATGAGACTAGCTTACAAGTGTTAAAAGTAATTGTGTTGGTTAAAAATTTGGAATAAAGAAGATCATTCTTTTTTGGAGAGTGATAGAAAAAAAAACTATATTTTGCTTAGCTGGGGTCATTGATCCTAGTGTGAGACCAGCATGCAATATGAACTTGTTAAAAGTGTTTTTGGTTTGTTTTGGTAGATTTTTGTTTCTAGAATGAAAAATCCTGTTTTAGTTATTGTTTTCTGTGTTCAATCCAGTTTGTGCTGTGCAAGCATGCGAGCACTGTGCAGTGTTTATTAACATCAAACATAAAAACATTACAGCAGTAAATCCTTCAAACATTAACCAATTTTGCAACATAAACACCTATTTTTTGTACAATTATTCCTATACCAAATGTACTGTAATAGGAAAAATAAACCCATTATCAACACCATGTACTACTCCGAAAATTGAATCGAGGGATGATAGGTACGGCTCCCCATTCCACCACCAGCAGTAGTGCCATTGCTTCTGAGAATTAGAACACATCAGAGATGAGGACTGCTGACACCTCAACCATTGCTGCCTCCACTCCTACTGCCACTACTAGCAGTTGTATTCAGCCGCAGGAAAGTAGGATTAGCAGCATATCCTCTATGCCCAATTCAACAACCAGTAAGTGCTGTTGTTCCCGTACTTTTAATTCTGCAACAACTTGGGTAGGCAGAAGGTCCACTGGTGCTGTATTTTTTTCTGTGCAGTTGTAACAATCTACCACCAATTTTGCCTTCTCTACTATTACTGGCACCACCCATTGAAAGAGCAGGGGGATGCTGAAGATGGTGCCTGTAATTGAGAGAGAAAGATTGTACAAGAACACTCACACTGCTCATCATCTGGTGCATAATACAAAAAACAGAATCCTGCATTGTCAAAAAAACAGTACCTTATTAGCTTTGACCAACTTCATGTGCAGAGGTAGCAGGCACAGTCACACTGCAAAACTAAGCAAGACATGAATAATAAAATACTACAATGATAGGCATCAGGTGTAATTTAAATTGGGCAGTTGATGACTCACTCACCATTTCCACCCTTTCAATTTTTTTAATCCCCTGTTTTATAATGAATGACTCTACTGCTAGGACAATGTTTTTTTTTCCACAGTAAAGGATGATCACTGATGCTACAGACTGGATGTGTGTGTTTGGGGTGGGGGGGGGTGAGAGGGGAAATTGATGCTAGGGTGGAATTGGTGAGTGCATGGCCAGTTGTTCACAATATTTTTACTTTTACTTTTTGGAAAAACACTTTTTGGAAAACTACTATATACAAATTGAAATAACTCTTGCTCTCCAATTTTCATTAATGCAAGATAGCAAAAGAAAAAAAATACAATCAATTATTCTAAAACAAAGTTCTATCACTTACTATTTCTGTTATTATTCCAGATAAATAATAATTACATTTTTACAACCAGAAATTGGCATTGCAAAAATGGCTGATGTTGAATAGCAAATTAGGCCAGGCAATATATTGCAGCTGTTTTTGCATATCAGCAAAGCCACAGTTTAATTTATTCATGCTGTTCTGGCTATCCCAAATGCTTTCCCAAATATTTTTGCATTACCAAAATTCAGCCAGTGACGTGAACTATATTCTGTCTACCCAAAAATGTTTTAAAAAATAAATAAAAATGTGTGTGAATATATATATATATATATATATATATATATACCAAATAAGTTGTGGTGGGGAAAAAAGTGTGGATGAAAACCCCTTCCATCTGAAATAAGTGGATAGTTAATGTAATGTTAAACACAAATACACATAAGACTTGCTTTTACCACAGAAATCTCACTTTAACAGTGATCTTACTACTGTAAGGGATTCTGAGTAGGTGTATGCAAATTAGCTCAATAAAGAAGAAACATTTTTGCCTCATAATTCCACTTTATGCATGGTTTCCTTGCATAATATGCCTGCTGCACACAACAGCTTTGAAACACAACTCAGGAAGAGGTGCAATGGCAGTGAACCACTCATGGACAGCTGTTTCATTGTTATTTCAACTCATAAGCATGAGAGAGGTTACTGGCTTGCTATCGAGGCTTGGCGTTACTTGTTAAGAACATTATAATATATAAATATATATATATATATATATAAAAAAAATTCCTGACAAAGTACAGAGTCATACAGAAATGTACCTGTTTTGGGAGGCGGAACTAACCTCTGAGCTAAATGGACGCATTCTGAGAGCGCTCCGAGAAGGCATACTGTCAATCCTTACATTAACCTAGCGATGGGGCACCCCAAAAAATCACTATTAACTTAGCACATGGCGAGCAAGAACACTGTTGGAAAATCAGGAGCTCTGACAAATTTTTTTCGTGACAATGCAGACTCTCAACAAGGCACCTCGAGCCACAACATGGTGCCTGAATCTTCTCAAGACGGCCTCTGAACACATTGCTCGGAACACTCAGTTGATATCGACCTTAAAGAAGTCATTAAAAACCTGCCTTCTAAATGTGATATCGCTAGTATGTTAGGGAAACTAGAATGGTTGTTTCAAACAAAACTGGACTCCATTGGTGCAGACATCCGCCAGGTGGGCTATCAAGTAAGTACACTTGAAGATGATAGGGACTACCTACAGACCCAAATACACCAACTGCAACCATCCCTAAACTTCCACACATTTTACCTATAACATCTACACAGATTCCATGACGATGTGGATAACTGAGGAGGCGAAATAACTTCTGAATTAAGGGGGACCAGGAAGACTTAATGGCCTCTTTGACTGAACTTTTTAATCTTATCCAGTGCAAGTCTCCTGACAGAGCTTGCCCAGGATAGAGGTCTGGATGGATAGAGCACATAGAGCCATACGACCACGAGGCACCCCATGATGTAGTCTGCACTACTGAAGCACCCCATGATGTAGTCTGCAGTCTGCAGTTTTTTATATACAAGGAGGAGGCCATGCAGGCCCTGCGCCAGACCTCCCAACCTCTGCTATTTCATGACTCATCTATGCAAGTTTTTCTGGACTTATCCTAGGTGACCCTGCAAGCCAGACGAGCTTTGTAGCCCATCACAGAAAAACTCTGCATCGGGAATCTGAAATACCGATGGGGATTCCCCTTTGCCCTCATCACCTCCTATGAAGGAACTACCTACTCTCTTACATCAGCCCAAGATGTAACCTCTTTAATATGGGCACTGGATCTACTGACATCCACATCTGGTACTGGTATAGACCGGGATCACCAATATCCAATGCCCAACACCCACAGAAGCAAAGACATTAACAGGACCATGGAGAACCATCTGCACCTCCTAGGAACCCCCATGCCTCCCATTAAACAAATACTTACACCTAGCGGGTAACATCAACCAGTATACAGACTGCACTCACCTGGGCCTACTCACCAGAAGCCACAAAAACACAACACCTATTGTATATAACACCCACAACCGGGAGCTGCAAATCCTTTTACTGGTTTACTGGAAGCAATGTCCTAGGATCATGGCATTCCTAGATGAACTTCCCTACTCCCAACTTCTCCCATGCAGTGTACTTTTATTATTTTCAGATCTACAGCTTAACCATCTTTCTTCCATGCAGTAAAACACAGTTTTTCCCAGACTGTCCAACTTCTTGCCACATTTTGCTGGAACTCTGATAGTAATACGGCTTCTTAATGACATCAAGACCTCAATTGCCAGCATGAAGCTACCAAGAATATATCGGAGAACACTTTCTCAATACACCTTTGTGACAGACTTACATGGTCTGATTGCTGTTGATTACACTCCCCACTGGACTTAGAGCTCTTCCGCTACAACCTTTGTCACACACTAACGCTCTGACTGGCAGCCCAAGGGGGAACCCGGCAGACTTGCTCACCTATCGGACTATGTCTAATCAGTATCCTTTCCTACCACTTTGCTTGATAAGTATAACATGGCTGATAACAATGATTTTACTTCAAAGCCCTGTCTGCCATTTGTATCACTATTACTTAACCTCATTCTCACATCCCACTTCCCTCCCGCCACTTTCCCCCCTTTCTTGTGGCCTATGCCTCCACTCTCTCCTCTCTTCCACCCACCCATCCCCCCTTTTTACTCCACACATCTCTAATCTTACCCATTACCTCCCATTTCTCCTCCCAAGATAACCACCTGTCCCATTGCAGTTCATGGCTCCAGCCATGGCAAAGGCAATACACATCTGTTATGGCTCCAAGGTACATCTTCTGATGGCAGTAGACAATTACTACCTCGTAATTCGCTACTCTCACACATCACAGTGGTAAACACCATCAGGTTCAAGTGATAAACCTTTCTTTTAATGACTCCTTATAAAATAAATATATACTAAATTAAATAAATAAATAACATTTCTGGAGCCACCTCACCCCAACCCTTCAACTGAACATCTGACAACTTTTACTTTAACGTCTCAAACATGTAGAAATTTACCGTTATCACATGAAGCGCGCTAGACCATTCTCATACCCACCTCCCCTCCATACAAGCGGTGTCACGCTCATCCTGGTGGAAATGATTTTTTCTCTTTTCTCACCATAGAATAGACACTGACGGTGATGATTTTAATAAACTGCAAGTTCTAAACTTGACATACCTCCCGGTGAATCCCACAGTTTATGTGTATAAAGTAATTTATATTTTTTTGATTGTGTTTTGCATTTTGATCCTCTACTGTGATGCTAAAATCTTCTGAGCAAGGGATATTTCAACAATTTCTCTGAAGCCAAGACCCAGGGGGTGGCCATTTTCCTTGCATCAACAGTAGCTATTACCTACAAAGCTCACGTATCAGATGATTCAGGTAGACTTGTCTTAGTTAAGGGTCAAATTGGACACTCCATGATTACTCTGGACAATTTCTATCTTTTCAAATAAGATACAGAGTAAGGCCTTTCAAAAATATCTCAGGACAATTGAATTCTTCCAGGAGGGTATCCTTATAATGGGGGGCAACCTGAACATCTCCTTAGACTCAACAATGGTCACTACCTCTGACACTACCTCATACCACTCCTCAGCCAGGAGACAAATAAACTCACTACTAGATTCTGTACAATTGTTTGACTGTTGGTGCATCTCCCATCCTCAGTCCAGAGACTATTCTTATTCTTCACATACAGCAGGGACATATTCCAGAATTGACATGCTCTTTCTCCCTCACAGATTCTTGCATTTGATACATGCTTGCAGCTATGATTTTAATACCTGGTGCGATCATGCACCCCTGTCTCTTGCCATCCAAATCCCTTCCTTACCCCCTAAGTTGGCAGCTCTAAGTTGGCGGATGACCGAAGAATTCTTTACCTGATGAAGAAAACACCCTTCACAACAGTTGGCCAGATCAAGAACACTCTCCAGGAGGAAGGTGTATATGTGTCAAAGTCAACAATCAAGAGAAGACTTCACCAGAGTGAATACAGAGGGTTCACCACAAGTTAAAAACAGGAAGGCCAGATTAGAGTTTGCCAAACAACATCTAAAAAGCCTTCACAGTTCTGGAACAACATCCTATGGACAGATGAGACCAAGATCAACTTGTACCAGAGTGATGGGAAGAGAAGAGTATGGAGAAGGAAAGGAACTGCTCATGATCCAAAGCATACCACCTCATCAGTGAAGCATGGTGGTGGTAGTGTCATGGCGTGGGCATGTATGGCTGCCAATGGAACTTGTTCTTTTGTATTTATTGATGATGTGACTGCTGACAAAAGCAGCAGGATGAATTCTGAAGTGTTTTGGGCAATATTATCTGCTCATATTCAGCCAAATGCTTCAGAACTCATTGGACGGCGCTTCACAGTGCAGATGGACAATGACCCGAAGCATACTGCAAAAGCAACCAAAGAGTTTTTAAGGGAAAGAAGTGGAATGTTATGCAATCGTCAAGTCAATCACCTGACTTGAATCCAATTGAGCATGCATTTCACTTGATGAAGACAAAACTGAAGGGAAAATGCCCCAAGAACAAGCAGGAACTGAAGACAGTTGCAGTAGAGGCCTGTCAGAGCATCACCAGGGATGAAACCCAGCATCTGGTGATGTCTATGTGTTCCAGACTTCAGGCTGTAATTGACTGCAAAGGATTTGCAACCAAGTATTAAAAAGTGAAAGTTTGATTTATGACTGTTAATCTGTCCCATTACTTTTGGTCCCTTAAAAAGTGGGAGGCACATATACAAACTGTTGTAATTCCTACACGTTCACCTGATTTGGATGTAAATACCCTCAAATTAAAGCTGAAAGTCTGCAGTTAAAGCACATCTTGTTCATTTCTTTTCAAATCCATTGTGGTGGTGTATAGAGCCAAAAAGATTAGAATTGTGTCGATGTCCCAATATTTATGGACCTGGCTGTATATCCTCTCACCCACAACCCACAGTTTTGTCCGAGTCACACTGCAGCCTCTTTTGCAGCTTTTCACCAGACAAAATACTTCATGTTGGGGCCCATCCTCACCAATCAGGGATTCAAACCTCTCACTGACCTTCTCCTGACAACTTCACACACCTCTCTACATAAGTTCAGCTACTCCTAACTCACGCATCTAATCAAAATGAACCCACTTCTTATAGAGGGAGCCAGTTCTTATAGAGGAATCTCTCACCCTTTGAAAAACTTTGCAGTGCCCACTCGATTAAAACCAAACATTTATCCACCTTATACTAAATGATTCAATGCGATAGCTTACCTATATACCCAAAATACATGTCTCACTGGGCTGAGGAGCTCCACATTTCATTACAGACATGAAATATAACTATTGTCCAATATCTTCCACATATCGGTCAGCAACACCACTCATGAAGGTAACTTCAAGAAAATCTCTAGGTGGCACTATACACCCATGCACATTCACTGCCTCTTCCCTAATACCACTCCTGGATCTGAGCACCCACAGTCTCAAAATAGTGCTCAGATCCCACAAATACAGCAGAATCCCCACTGGGGTAAAATTTTGACTGACCACACATGTGGCGTCTGTCCAAATTAGTTCCAGAGAAAAAGTGGTAGCGGTCGGTAACTTTTGGGAGTTCCAAAACGAAGAAAATGTTGAACGGTTATCCTGGCTCATAGGTAGCAATTGCTCACCTGGTTCATGCGAACTGTCGGGAACAGAAACAGGCATCGACGCAAGAACACAGAGGTTCGCAAGTGGATGTATCCGACTTTGAGTTCCATACGCTCGATGACCAAGTGTTGCTAACAAGCGTTCGTGAAAAAAGAGAGAGCAGTTGAATTTGTGGTTAGTTTGTAGTTAATGAGCCATGGGGGCGGCCGTGTTCGGTAGATTGCAGCTGCTGAACTAAGGATATGTATTTCTGTTAGGGGAAACTTATAACACGAACTAGAGGGGGACTATCTTTAGAATATGAGAAGTAGTGAGTTTGTCACACAAATTATTCATGCTGGAGATGCGAATGATCCAAAGGCACCCCGGGCCATATCTGTTGGCACTGTGACTTGATCCAGAATTTCTGGAAATGTATACTTATCCTCATAGATCTGTTCATCAGACATAAAGTTGTCACATACACCCAAGTCATACTTTTTCTACTATACCCAAACCACATACCCAAGTGCCAACGCCTACTGGTAAACCATTCATTGACTGCAGCCTACCTATTGATCCCCATACACTGGAAGAAACCACTGGCCCTGATTCTAAGGGACTGGATAGGAAAAGTGGAATCCTTTAGGGTGAAGGGGGATTTAAACTACTCCCTATCAGACTCGTATGCCTTAACTAATTTAACTGTTGGCTAGATTATGTGGGTCAGCGGCCTGACATCCCACCTCCTTCCATGAACCACTACCAAGAACCTGAGATTGTACTTATGACAATGGACACACTTGTAACTAAGGTTATACTTAAACATATTTGTAACAACTTTGTTCGCCCTACTCTACACTGGTATTGCTCAAATTAATCCTGTTCCATACAGCAACATAACATCACAACCTTTCCCTAATACACTAACCCCCAACTGCTGAGCTACCTTTGACTGTCGTACCGTCTTTCACCCACACTATTATTACCGTTATTTTAATTTGCTTGCTACTATTGTTTTATTTCAATTCCCTGTTCATATCTTCTTAGTAATATTTATTGGTGTGCTAATTATACATGTCTCTGAAGCTGAATATGTTTGACTATGTAAGATTTCAACTCAGCAGTGGAGATATTGCTCAGTGTATATTTCCTAGCTATTATGTGAGGAGTTGCTTCATATTAAAGTAGGCATTTTTATTTTACTATATTCATTATTGTTTTTATAAAAACATTTTAATAAGATTTAGTTATAAATTCAACAATTCATTCTCTCAAGACTGTAGAATTTACACCAGTTGAACTTCTGGTTAAAAGTCATAGATCATATAACTGGGGCACTTTTGCTTGCTTAGTCATCAACTTAAGAAACTTTTAGATGTTAGATTATTTATTTGCATTCTATATTTTAAGTTCATTAAGCTTTATTTTTCCATGGGTAGCCTTTTTGTATCGTGCAATTATTATTACACATGATTATGTAAAAATAGATCATAATATATTTTAAATGTAATCATTTTATGGAAACAAAACATAAATTAGACATGGAATCTCATTTTTTTTTTTTTTTTAATTCTTTATTTTTGCTGTGCGAGTTATAACAAATGGGCCCGTGGTGCCACAACAGCAGTCCCGGTCTAAACATTAATATACATTTTTCCAACTTGGCTAGTGGAGATTCTGCACAATTTTTTAAGGTAAAAGTGATATAGCTTTGGTCGGAGAGGATATGTGCAGCATGTAGCGGATGGCCTGTGACTGTCCGCCAGAATTATATTTTAAAAGACTGTTCGCATGTTTAAACTGCCTGTACATTGAAAATTGCATAGACATACGTATGTTAGTTCAGTAGTTTCCTTCATAGTTTTTATGAATGGAGACTACCGAATGCATAGACCACCTTAGAGAAGAAGTGTGTCCCTAGTTAAACCATTATTCCCTTTCTAACCGCAGTTAATTGGTGTTATATTGCTGTATATGGGTGGCCGCCATTCGGTAGACGAACACACGGCGGCGGCCATCTTACACACAAACTCTCAGCGGTGTTTGGTCGTTGAGTGTCTGGAACTCAAATCGGACACTCGATTGCGTGAACACCGCTGAGACCTCCAGAGCTCCAGAACTCACAAACGGAGGGGCTAATCAACTCCTCGTTCGGTGAGTTCAATATACCAAACAAGGAGGTTCGTACGAACCCGGTATTATCTATGGATGGCAAGGATTTTTACCTGTTTTACCTCCCAAACGTAGACCGACCGCAGGGCCAAAGTATATGGAACTCCTTTCGGCTACAGATTCGTGTGCGGTCTGTCAAATCGTTTATTCCCCATAACTCCTGAACCCCTGGTCTGATCTGGGTGAATTTTGAGTATGTTGGTCACCCAGACCAGGGCTACCAGGGGATGTCACTTAAGTCCTGGGGTACATCCAAGAAACAGGGGAAAAGGTACCAGGATTAAGTGGATTAAGTGTCACACTGAGGGGAGGGAAAGTAGAGGAGGGAACATCTGTATTATTGGTTACTGGTATAATTACTGTAAATCCCTCCCTTGCATGGGAGAATCCTTTATAAGGAACTGCTGTGAATAAACGTTAGTTCTGCTCCTGATGCTGTGTGTCGTCCAGTCATTGGGATTGCGATTGGGATATTGTTGGAGTCTTTTTGCCTGCTGGAATTATTACTCTGTGGATTTATTATGCTTGTTCCTGAGCCTTACTGGGATCCAAAGTGGAGATAGGCTGTGTAATACCAGCTCTCCGCTACACAGCATATCAGAGCTTATATTATATAGCAAGAGAGTTGGACATACTGGTAGTATAAGGATAGGAACCACCAGTTGACCCGCCCCGGAGTGGAGCAAATAAATTTGTTTTACATGGCTGTTTAAGTGGTTTATGTAAGTATATAATGTTGGAGACTCATTACCCATCTGCTAAGCCTGTATTACAGGTGAAGATAGCTGTCGTTAGGGCTATTGCTGGGTCTAGGGGTGCAAACGGGAAGAACATATATGCATAACTTAGTATAACTTAGTATAACTGAGGAAGGTAGGCATAGCATGTCTTCAGGTGGTAACCGCTGCAGACACAGCCGGAGGGGGCTTCCGTGGTATGAATGCTTTCACTTTCACTGGGTCCCAGTGCTGAACTGCAGGTTCTGCCATTTGGGGTCTGTCTAGAGTCAGTGAGTCCATCAGAAGTCCTAATGTGGTCAATAGGACCTTTGCTTCTGTCATGTCATGACCAAAAAACAGCCATGCTAAATAGTTTCTAAATTTTGTCTGAGTTTAGAAATACCCAATGTTAACATGTACTTAGCTTTTTTTCAACATTATAGGGCTATAAGTACAAGTAGCACTTTGCTGTTTCCAAAACATTTTTTTTCAAAATGAACCCAAGTTACATTGTAACACTGATATCTGTGTTTAAATATATATACATTTAAATATATATACATATTTATATATTTAAAGTCTACATGTATATTTATGAAATTATTTATGTAATTATGTATACGGACATATGCATATTTCGTATTATTTTTATTTATATATATATATATATATATATATATATATATATGAAACAAGAGGGGGTTGGCTACACTCACCTGAACATGCATAAATGGGGGTACTGCTGGGGGCCAAATAATACAATACACAAGATCCAGCGCACTCACCTATTCACTAAACAGCAACTTCAATGTTGAAAGATTTTATTTGTTTTTATACAAACACCTAATCTAGGCAAAAATAATGGGGGTTTAGTTACATTAGATGATCATACATTGCATAAGCCTGCCACAAGGTCAATGTACCCCATCTTTGGCAGGTCCTACACTAACAGCCTATATATATATATATATATATATATATATATATATATATATATATTGTGATAAAGTGAAGGCAGATAGGCCTTTTAACCCCAGGGGAAGTACATGTAGTTTGTGTGTTGCACAACACAAAGCATTGTTTAGTTATGGGCCCCTGGGGTGGAGCATTTGGAGAGAAGGGTGGGCCAATGCTCCACTCCACAGTTTAGTGGTTTTCTGGGGAGACATGAATCCAGGCCAGGGTTTTTTGGATCGTCTCCAACCCACTGCTCAGCTGCAGTTAATGAGCTGTTGCAGTGGGAATAAACTCCTCCCTGCTAGACAGGTAAAGGAGAGGGATTGCTGGCTTCCTCCCAGGAAGCAGGTAGGAGAGAGAGGCTGTTCTCTCCAGATAGAGTCAAGGCGACTAGGCACTTGGAGTGCAGAAAGGAAGCAGTCAGGGCAAGGCTGGCTTGGAGCACTGGGAGTGCAGAAAGGAAGCAGTCAGGGCAAGGCTGGCTTGGAGCACTGGGAGTGCAGAAAGGAAAGCAGTCAGGGCAAGGCTGGCTTGGAGCACTGGGAGTGCAGAAAGGAAAGCAGTCAAGGCAAGGCTGGTTTGGAGCACTGGGAGTGGAGAAATGAAAGCAACAGGCTAGCTAGCAGAGTGTTGCTATCTAGTAAGGTTGGTGACATATGTTTTTGTTAGTTTAACCCTGATAGAGAGGGATATACAAAGTGAGTTAGTGCTCAGACGAGCTAGGTTTTTTGTTTATAGGGTTTTCTGTTACAGTTATGTTTTTCATTTACTGCTGTATCCTGTGTGGATTTTCAAATAAAGTGCCTGTAATGAAATTGCATTGAAAGACTGTGCATGTTTTTGCCCTAGAGGACCGTGCTACCTGGTGACAAGGATTACAATATATATATATATTAATAGCAAGGTCTTGCACTCCTGGTGTAATCCTGTGGTGCCCGGTGCTGGTCTGGCAAGGATCATGTAGACATAGCAGAAATGATCACACTCCAAGGACTTTGTAGAGATTTTCAAATAAAATTTAACTTTTATTCGATCCATTTAAAAAGTCAACGTTTCAGCTCCCACGTGGAGCTTTCATCAGGACAAAACATGATTCAATGCACCACATGCCACCTATGATGCTACATTGGGGAAACCACCCAGCAATTAAATGGCAGAATGAATATGCACAGACACTCCATTAAACACCACAAAGAAGAATTGTACTGCACTCCTGTGGGACACCACTTTACCCAGCCTGGCAACTCAATGAAGGATCTAAAAATCAAAGTACTGAAAGGGGTTTTTTAAAAATGCCCAAGAAAGAAAATCTTTTGAAGCCAGAATGATCAAATTGTTTAACAGCAAGAATAGAGGACTAAATATTGATTTGGGTTTCCTGTCCCACTACCAACACTTTACATGTATGTACGTAGTGGGGAATCGCGATGCAGCCTAACACAAATCTAAACCCATTTACCCCCCCAATAACGACAGACCACTTAGTATGGATGAACAGGCCACAGCATTTATCATCACAAACTAAATTACTGCATAACACATCCATAACTTTATTTATTAAATCTCTTCTTTCTGTAACCAAAACGTTAGACATAAATAAGCATAAATTAACATATATACATATATAACTCCACCCATAGTGTTATACAGTGACCCAACCATCCTTGCCAATAAACATACAGTGGTTCCTAATCACCACTTCCTCTCACCTCCCCCCTCGTCATAAAAATCATATATTTCCAATGCCCGCAATCAGCCGACCTTATCCACGCTCGATGGGCACGACACCTCAGGCAACCTAATGTTTAACCTTTTGAAGCAGGGGAGGTTGAGACCTAAAAAAACTTGTTCATCTCATTCCATATACTTAACCCCTTAAGGACACATGACATGTGTGACATGTCATGATTCCCTTTTATTCCAGAAGTTTGGTCCTTAAGGGGTTAAACGTAACCACTCAAACTCAATTGGCAAGGACATACCCCCGCCACAACCCCTCTGTTTTACACCTAAAATCAGCGGGGGACCGCACCATAACCAGCCATGGCCTGTTCCACCACTTCTTGCAGCGCTAGATTAACATAGGCCTATTCCGACCTCCAGCAAGCGCACCCATCCCCTCGAGATAACTAGGCCGCATCCGGCCAACCCTAAGGCGAACTGGAATCCCGCAAGACAAACCCAGAAACCCATCTCGTCAGAATTTTTTTTACGGCATCACACCAGGGCACTCACATTGCTGAGCGCACTGCCGACAGGAACGGGCGATAGCCTCAGCCTAGCCCCTGAGAACCTCTGGGAAGAAAACAGAATGCGCAACATGTCCAGATTGAAGAGCACCCAAAACATCACCGAACCCATGTCATTCGACCCAGAGATGACAAAACCCCCTGGTACCTCCATGAGGCAGGACAGCTGACCCCGTACGAGGAGGACCACACCCCCTCCATGTAACTGGTGCCAGACCACTGAACCTCCGCTCCCGAAGGCGTAAGATCCAAACACTTGCCCCCGCCTCCTGGCCCAAATTACATATGAGCATCCCACCATCCCCTTTTCGGGGGGACCGTAACCGCGGGGAGAAATCCATTCGGAGACCAGCAGGGTGAACCTGAAGGAACCCACCACCCTGACTCCCACCATTCAAGCCCCCTGAACCAATGGCGCAGGCACGACAAGTCTGGCGGGGACCGTAGCCGTCCCAAACCAGAATAAATGCCCCTTGAACTCCTCACCATCCTTCAGGCAAATGACGGAAACCTGCACCGCCCCCGATCGGAACGGAATTTGTCAGACTATCTAGGGAACCCCTTACATCGTGTTAGGAGCCCAACCATTTCCCAGTGCATTCCATCTACCTTAGGAGAATGCAGAAAAGCCAGGGCATGTCAACCCCGCAACATCCAAGAATTGCACAGATTCCATCGACGAATCAGCCACACCACAACTGACTTACCCATCCCAACGACAACAGCCATCGAGCAGCGAAACCTGAAATAAGTCCTCCATCAAAACACCCCACCACTTGCCGACGACCGTAACATGAACAGGAAGCCGAGCCCTGCCAATCGCAGAAATCACCCCCAGCGCCCTTAACAGACTGAACCAAATATGTAGATGAGCAGTCCACTCCCAGAACCCCAAGGAAACGTTCCCATCCGTCCCGATCACTCCCACCATACTGGAGCGGGCCCCACGCCACCTCATAGGTCGACCCACGAACCGGCTTCATCAGACCGTTGGACCAAGCGACCACCTCCACTGCCCTAATATCGACCCCGTGACACCTCTGCCCGAAGTACGCCCTATAATGACCAAGACAGAGTGTCGGCCACCACATCGGGAATACACTGACACAAAACCCCTGACCAGCCATCCCCAGACTCAAACAGCGCCAAGCCACGCGCTGCAAGCAAAGGGGTAAAGGGTACTGTCAAATGACAAGACAGTCCGCATCGCCCCACGATGGTCCCAAAGGAAAACCCACCCACCTGTTCGAGAGCTGGGCACCCCATGCCTACCATGCTACCAGAAAGGGGAAGCTCCAAGAACACCAGAGTCCGCCAGAAACTCGATGCTTGACAGTGTAACGGTCAAGAGTCAGCACACCATTGAGAGCCCAAAATGGCTCAAAACCCCCCAAAACCTGCTGCAGCAGCAAACATCGGGAGCAACCCACGTGGAGGCACATAGCCACCCAATCCTGACCGTCGGAAACACAACCTGGAAACAATCAACCCGACGGGCGTACCGGCAGCAGCCGGAAAACTGATTCCACAGCCACCTTTGTCAGCAAGGCCCCGCAGCCCCACCCACACAGCCCGCTGCGCCGAGCCACTATCCCAAACCTAGCCCCTGGAAGGAAACGACAACTGAGTAAATAAGGAATCTGACGATACCGACCCTGCTCCTCCATGGGCACCATAACCCAAAGGGGGGGGTCGCAGAGCGGACTCCAGGGGCACCCTAAATGACCGGGAAGTAAACTTATCAAGCATTCTTGGTAAACTGGACCCACATCGCCCGATGGAGCTCCCTCATGGACTGATGGACCTGCACCGAGAGCACCCACGTCCCCCATCCCGACAGATTGCAGAGAGGACGAAAAACACGCGTGCTGAGGTGCCAGGTGAGCCCCAAAGAAAACCAGCGGCCAAAGCCCATCCAGCCCCAGGCCAAGAAGGGTCGCACCGCCAACCGTTGACGAAAGTGCAAAATGTACCTCCACCAACCCAGCTCATCCCAGGGATGATGCACGTCCCGAGAGTGTCCTGACCGCAGAACCACGCAGCGCAGACCCTGGGAGCCCTGTCCCCGACCATGCTATCCAGAAACCGGGGTGCATCTGAATATGCGCCCTGGGGTGTATCCGACCACAGCATGCTCCCCACGACCCTCCCAGAGCCCCTAATGCCCCCCTTAGTCAAGGGACCCCCGTGGCAGGAGGGAACATACCTTCAATAAAAACCCATTCTCCATATGCTCCCTAGTGTTACGCGCAAGCCAAGCAGGCCATATGAGCTCAGCAGCCCCAGAGTCACGTGAACCTGGGAGGCATCGCCGGCGCTATCAGCTGCGCCAGACGCTGCGGGAAAGCGTACCTAAACGTATGATGCATACTGAAACTGGAGAGGGGTACCTAAATTTTGTTTTATTTTGGATTCTATCTCATATTATTTTTTTTTTATTATTATTTTTTTCTCCCCTTTGCACTTGATGTTGGATTACATTTTATTTCTGTCCTGTAATTCTTTCTCCGTTTGTATCAATTTTTTGTTAATTATTTTTTTTAATTCTTTTTCTTTTTTTGGAAGAAAGGAAGAAAGAACGTACGCACGCGAAGCGCTAAAAGAAGGGAAATGTACTCACCGGACGCAGCCTGGCGATCCAAGCCCGGCACTGCGCTCACAGAAGGCTGAGGCAAAGAAACAGCAGTTCCAGCATCCACAGGAGACATCAGCTGTGATCCAGGCGCCACCTGATGGACGGATCCATGAACTGCAGCAGCATGCTGAGAAGAAGCAGCAGAGAAGATGAGAGCCCACGCCCCAGAGGAGATGGCCGAGGTAAGTGACCTGGGGGAGGGAGGGGGTTCAGTCAAGCTAGAGGGGCAAGGTAGAGGGGGGGGGCACAGAGAGGATGCAGGTAGGGAGGGATAGAGAGGGAGGGGAGGATTAGAGCAGGGGGGGGAGAAAAAAAATGGGCAGGAGGAAGGGGGGACCAGGGGGCCCAGGCAAGGGTAAGCTGGGTCCCCTGGAAGAAAAAGGAAAATAAAGTCAGCACTAAGAGGGAGGGAAGGAGAGACAGAGCCCTGGGAGCCTTCCTCACTGGCAGAGGAGGCTCCCGATGGGCAAGGGGACCCCCCCCAGATCCCCACGGTGGTACAAGGTACCCCGCGAGGGCCCACTCACCTCCCCGCCAGCCGTGGGGGACCTGGACAGTTGCCGGGCGGCCACCCACCGCCCTGATCGCCTGATCTGCTGCCCACCATCCCCGGCCCGCAATCCAGCACTGGCGGCCGGATGGTGTGGAGGGGGGGAGAGGAGTAGGCCGCACCAGGAGGCCACGTGGCAGTTGCAGGCCACATCCCAGGCCTGGAAGTAGCAGGCCGGGTGGCCATGGAAGTAGTAGGCCGCGCGGCAGTGGCAGGCCTCGTGGCTGAAGGCCGTGCCGCGCGCGGCCTCAGTAGGCCTCAAATCCCGGCCCCCAGTAGTAGGCCGCATGTGTAGGATCCAGGGACAGCCTGGCAGGCGGGCGGGAATGCCTGCCAGTGCTGGTGCGGACCCCAGGGGCAGGGGCCACATGGGAGACAGCAGGGGAGAACGCAGGGGGTGCTCCAGGGGAAGGTAGGCCACGGGGGGTGCCCACACCGGTAGCCATACCTCCACTAATTCTTGTCAATTGCTCCCTTAGGTGCCGGCCACCATCCACGCTGCAGCAGCCCTGAGGGATGACCGGATCGCCTCAACATCCATCCCTCAAGCTGTGTAAATCTGCAGGCCCAGGCAAACAGGAGCAGGAGGACAGGAAGCTGTTTGCTGGCCCGAATCCCAAGTGACATTGAGGTAAGACCTCCCCCACACTAACTTACACAGAACATAATCCCACCCACACATTCTTTCCCAACCAATCCCATGCATCTATCCCCACACTCCTACATGTGCCCTTGTCCGCTTAGCTGTGCTATCTCCCCAGGGCCTTGAACAGTCCTCCAACATTATCTTACCAAATATGATAGAAATCCCAGTAGAAAAATCATATTAAATTAATTCCAGATATGTTTTTGGCCAATAAAAATTACTTTGGCAGTAGACCCTGTTTGTCTTGCAGCACTACAGGGAATAACTTTTCCATATTAATTATAAAGCACTTATAACAAAACAACTGATCTTTAGTTATTCAAACTATGTAATATTTCTCAGTTTGTCCTTGAGGTCTTCACTACATGGGTAAACCAAGTAACCACTCCATAAGAAAAGAAGATGGCCGATGAGATTGTCCAAATATAGAAGACAGAAAAAAGGGGGTAACCCTAAATAATTAAAAACAATAGAAAGGAAAGAGAATCTGTCCCTTGAATAAAAATCTAGAAGATACTTTATTTGTCTAATGCAAAAGACATTCCTAAAATAGACTACCTCTCACACTCTAATATGGTATTAATGGGTGTCCGAACCGGACAGATCAAAAAACCAACATTAGGTGCTGAGGGCGTTTAAATAGGGGAGAAAAGAAGGGGGATAAGGGAAAACATAAAACAAAAAGTATGTGCAAATTTGTAAATCTTGATGCACAATAGTAGTGGTTAAGTCTGGAGTGAAGAAAGTAACCTCCAGAACCCTACTAAATGAACAAACTAGTTACAACAGTATAAGTATGATAGTCTAAAAGATATCCAATCCTAATCACAATAAGTGATAATGTCAGTGTGTTATCTGAATTATTAGACCGAATATTTCATTATAGTTGTTGACCACTAGGGGTCACTGTCAAGATGGATTCTAAAAAATGTTCACTTACTCAATTCACAAAGTTGTATCCTATGTCAGTATGTGTACAAATAGATACATGAAAAACTTGTAGTGTAGCATATCCATAGATATAATGTATCTACTCGTATTGGCAGAATGCGATAAACAAAACAATCCGTTACATACTTTTTTGCTCCTATACACAAGGGGCTCAAGTGCACATCAGATCGAAAAATTAACCCCTAAAATTAACCCCTACCAAGAGCAACTTAGTTGATCGAAAAATTAACCCCTACCAATAGCAACCTAGTTGATCTATTACGTGCACTTCTAATACGGTGCTAAAATAGGACTGCATGTCAGAAAATGCTCGGTACGATTAGTTTGTAGCAGGAGTTCGCTGTACCCGTGTATGACCTATCGCTCCCGTATAGAATGTAATTATGCACACTGAAAGATCTCACACTATATTACTTGTCAAAATTAGCAACATAATAGATATGTCTAGGTTATCAAGCTGGTATTATAAGGAAGAGAGGATACATAAAGTATGAATAGTGCCTTCAAGGGCATTAGTTACAGTAAAGAGAGTGTGTCAGTAAGGCGACAACATAGTGAACAGATCGAGAATATCATATATACTGAAGTGTTGTTTGAATGCAGCGACACCCCAATCGGTGCATTAGTAACTTTCCAATATAGCTCAGTTGCTATATAGATTCCCAATACCCATCTAGTATAGTCGATCTTTTTGCTGTCTGTGCTTCTAAAAGGCTGATAATCAGCCGAGAAAAGCTATAGCCAGGCAAGTGCCAGCCGAGATAAGCTGTAGCCAGGCAAGTGCCGAAACTAATTTGTAAATTATTAGAGGGATAAAATCTAGGTCAACAATGCCAGAATGTCACGGCAATATTAGAAGTGATGTCGGTATAAGCCCGCTGTCTGTGCTTCTAAAAGGCTGATAATCAGCCGAGAAAAGCTATAGCCAGGCAAGTGCCAGCCGAGATGAGCTGTAGCCAGGCAAGTGCCAAAACTAATTTATAAATTATTAGAGGGATAAAGTCTAGGTCAACAATGCCAGAATGTCACAGCAATATTAGAAGTGATGTCGGTATAAGCCCGACGCGCATTTCGCCTGGTTTAGAGGCTCGTCAGGGGGAAATGACTCCCTGCAAGTAACCACTCCATAAACAAATGCAAGAACATTGCAGTGATATTCTTTTTGAATATAAAAAAACACAATCTATCTTTACATTTCGAAATACATAATAATAATATTTCACAAGGGTTTAAATTTACAGCAATATAGAAAATGCAAAGAAACTTAAGAAGACAGAATTTAAGCAACAATTTGGTAAAATCAATTTGATTAAAATCTGTTTCTGGTCTATTTCAATTAAGCAAAGCACATATTTGTTGAACATATCTATTTAACCAGTCTTTCTCAGAAATATTTTAATCTAGTTATATACATTTAAGGTAATCATGATCCTTTATGAAAAATTGTGGAGACTAAAAAAAAAATAAGTTCACCATAAGAGATGTCAATAAATCTAATTTGCTTTTGTGGTAGATATGTCTTATTTTTTTTGTGAGATAAGGATAATTTCTTAATGACACTTATAATAATGTACTTTAAACATGTTTAAACTAGACACCATGGGCTGCAGTGCTTCTGCTCCTCCCTCCAGTCAGTGCCTATAATGGAAAGAGATAACTTCTTTTCATTATAGAGAAAGTTAAGTGCAGTCTGAATACCCTGCCTGGTTACTGCTGCACACTAAGGGAGAAGCAGGAAGGAGTCCCTGCTTTCCCAAAAACTAGCTAAATGCAGCCTGAACCCCCTGCCCGGTTGCTTCCGCAAACTGAGAGGGAAGTGTGTGTCTGTGTTTATGTGACTGTCTGTAACTATGTGAGTGTGTTTGACTGCAGACCAGATTCCCAGCACACTGGATCATCAGAGATCAGCATGTCCTCAGCAAAGACCTAAGGTCGGCCTTGGAGCTACATCTCCACATTAAAAGAGCAGGGCAAAGTGTTTGACCACTCTATGAGGAGTAAAACAGAAACTACAAATCCAAAGCCAAGGCAATATCCAAAATATATGCCAAAATACCTGAGTTTTTAAAATAAAAATGAGGGTTATTTCCTAAAGTGAAGATTCAGAGTGAATTTGAAAGTGAATTTTAAATATAAGATAAAAGTAGCTGAACATAGAGCATAGCTGACAGATCATTTTTCTAGTTTGCGTTTTAATTTTTAAGTTCTTCCTTTCTGTCTAACTTGGCTTTTCTGGAAATGTTTTTAAATCAGCTATGTTGATCACGTTTTTGGTTATCATCTCACCCAACCTATTATTGAAACAAATACCAATGTTAGTTTCTTTATTATGAATAGTGTATGCTCATAGGGCTGTTTTCATTTTATAAGAATATTATTATGCATAGATATCTTGCTAGTGTTAATGACAACAAGGAATGCAATGTAATTTTTCTTTTCTGCTGTCAAATCCAATGATTCAATTTTTTGTGTTAAAAGCTTTTAACATTCATTTATTTATTTCTGCTGCCTAGTTACTTTGTTCATTAGTCATGGGCAGAGTTTTGAGGAATTTTAAAAGCTTCATTATAAAATTAATGTTTTCATTATGTTCATTTGCATCATTATTTAGAAGATTAAATGAATTACTGATAAATGCTTCCTAAAATAAATGTATTTAGTGAACACAAAAAAAATAAAAAATGTTGTGAACAATGTACCTAATATGACCCTCAATGTTCTCTTTTTGGATAAGATTTTAAACGGGGTCAGTATTTTTGAATACACTTTGATAGTGATTTTTATTTTAATTAAATGTAACTTCAATGTTTTCTTAAATCAGCATCTTTACATGTATGACAGCCATTCTAGTTGTGTGTCAATTCAACAAACACACATCATTCTACTTAATGAGATACTGAGTAAGTGATCATCTGAACCTAATCTTATTTAATGACTTAACATATAAAAAAACAATACTGTGATCAGCACTATCTTCTTGCAATAGCATCAGCTGGATGACAAAACCAAGTAGTACCTCAAATGTAATTGGAATAAAAAGTAACTATTGACCATGCCAAAAGAGTTGAAAACAAAGTTTGAAGTGAGGAAAAGTAGGGTTAAATTCTGACTTTACTGACTACAGTTAGAAACAGATATCTTACAACCTTAAAATTTCAAAGATGGCAGTTCATACCAACAAGGTCAAGCAACAGACATTGGGGAACCAGCAGAGGGCAAAAATGACTGTCCACTGACCGGGATGACAATTAACTCATTTCAATGACACTCAAAAACTCTAGGGATAAATCAAGTGTTTCACAAAAAGAATGGCAAATGTCAGCTGAGGTGAAGTGGATGGTGAGGACAGTTGAAAACAGGCTCATAGGGCCAGGGGGGGATTTTGCAAACCTGTAAGAAAGCCTTTCATTAATGAAAAGCAAAGAAGAGCCAGGATGAAATTTGCAAAAGACCAGAAGGATTTTTTTGTAGAGGATAGGAGTAAGGTCATCTCCTCTTATCAGTCCAGCTTTGCCTAACAACTGGCCATCACATGGTAAGACAGAGAACCGGAGAGGCCTAGAAGCAGCATCATCTTTTAGATAATGTGCAATCTGAGGGTGCTTCATCAAGGCTGGAATTGGGCAGATTTTCTGTTTTTAAGGATGCATGAATCAGACTACATGCAAGGCTATCTGTGAAGAAAACTCACTTCTCTCTGGTCTAACAATATTATCCAACTCTGAGAATTGGCTTGTTCATGAGGACAATGTTCTATGCTACACAGCCAGGTCAATCACGATGTGGATGGAGGACCACTAGATCAAGACCTTGGCATGGCCAGCCCAATCGCCAGTACTGAACCCCATTCAAAACCGATGGAATAGGATAAAAGGGAAGATCAAATGTCACAAGCCATCAAACATAGCCAAGCTGCTTGAATTTTCTGGAGTAACATAAAGTCCCCCAACAGCAATGTGAACAACTGGTGGAGAGCATGCCAAGACAAAATTGAAAAGCAGAGCTATTCCACCAAATATTAAATTATGAACTCTTCCCAATTTAAACATTAATATTGCATTACTTAGAAATGAATATTAAATTGTTTGTTTTTTTACATTATTCAAGTCTAAAATTATTGCATCTTTTTTATTTTGACTAGTTGTCATTTTCTGCAAATAAATGGCGGAAATATTGGGAGAAATATATACTATATATACAATAAATACTATGTGTGTGTGTGTGTGTATATATATATATATATATATACACACACAGTGTGTATATATATATATATATATATACAACCAAGAGGGCTGCACTCACCTGAACATATATACTTAGAAGGGTGCTGCTGGGGCCAATTTATACAACATACAAGATCCAGAACACTCACTCATTCACTACACATAATTTCAAGGCTCACTGAATGTAGTAGCTTTATTTAAAAACATCTCACCAAGGCAAAAATAATTGCGGTATAGTTACAGTGTATTATCATATATTGTCACAACGTCAATGTACCATAATCCTTGCAGGTCCTATTCTAGCAACCTAATGCTTGCTCTTATGAGATTATTTTATTTACTTGGGAAATGCTTCCTCCTGTGACTCTCTGCAGCGCAAGGTTAAATAGGGACCTGGAATGAGGAACATGTGACAGGAAGTGACAGGTTCTCCTGAACACTCTCCTGAACATGTATACTTATAAAGGTGCTGCTGGGGCCAATTCATACAACATACAAGATCCAGCTCACTCACTCATTAACTAAACAATAATTTCAAAGCTCACAGAATACAATAGTTTTGTTTAAAAACACCTCACTTAGGCAAAGATAATAGGCTTACACCTGTGACAGGTGCCGCATACCAGGGTAGAATTTAACCTTGCAGCTCAACGAGTCCAATGAGGAAGGATTTTCCTAGTAAGTCGATTCAATCTGGCCCCCTCCCCTCTCAGGCCTGTTGCATTATCAGCGGTTATAGCAGTGGTGTGGATTTTGGTTCCATCTTCTCACAGCATATGCATATCCGATCACACTTTGCCTCCACTTAGAATCATGAGTAAGAGGATCTGCCTGTGGCAGGCCTTCACAGGTTATATTTGAAAATTCAAGGAGAAGGGGTGACAAGGATTACGAATGCGCAAGTCCTCAAGGGCATCTGCATGTTGCATCAAGGGGGCATAAACTGTAACTGATTCCAGCTGTACGTTCACATGGGGGGCACAGGACTTGCACGGTATGTTATTGTATAAGATTAAAGGAGCCATATTTCATGTTTGCGTCATGCATGTATAATTATAAATGTCTTAAATTCCAGTTGGCTTCTTGTATTTACTTTTGTGTTTCCTTTAAAAGTATTTGTCCCTTTACATATTTTTATCCTGTTTATATATTCATTCTACATCTATTCCTAGCATAGGCATGCACAGCCTATTGCATTAGGGTGTGCACCCTAAAGCACAAGCACACGCTGCGTATAAATATATATGTATGTATATATATATGTATATATATATATATATATATATAAAAAAACAGATAGCTTGGCACTCACCCTATCTTCAATTCAAAATGAATTTCTCAGTGCCTTGGTGCAATCCCACGTTATGGAATATATAAACAAAAAATAAGAGATGCACTCTAAGGATTTATATAATCAATAGAAAAGTATTTATTTAAAAAGAAGGTTTACATAATAAGATCGACGCTTCGACCCCTCAGGGTCTTCCTCAAGATCAACATGTCTAAGTCTGTGAAATCAATAAATAGTAAATTTAGGAAAGTACTCACCAATGGTGAACTGCCTCCCTCACCCTCTCCGTGCATACCCGGAAGTGAACCCGCGATCACGTGATGTGTCATGATGCCGACGTGATGACGTGTGACTGGTTGCTAAGATACCAGTGAAACAAATCGTGAATAAGAGCGTATATAATACCGCTGTATAATTGAATATATAAAAGTGTATGCATACTGTGAAATGACTAATATACTTTTACATTGCAATACACAAATAAAGTGACAAGTGCACATAAATAAGTAACAGTGCAAAGGTAAAAAATGTGTTAACCCACTACAAACAAAACGTATGTGTGTTACATGAATACCAATATATAATATTCTACTACCTTCTGTCAATTAAACCAACGGTACAAGGAAGAGACATATATAGTTATAATAGATATCACCTAAAGCTAAAGCAGAATATCAGTTTAACAAGACGATCATGCAGTGCAGAAGAAAGCCGTAACCCAACAGATGTGAGTTATCTTAAAGGTATATATCAGTATAAGTAAGTTAGAAGTAAAAAATAAACCATTAGATCAAAACAATATTGCTAATTCTCAGAGAGCTATATACTATTGGTCCATCAATCACAAATCATAAACGGACAAAATTACTAACGAAAGATTTTTACAATCAGAGCTGAAAACTAATGAAAATAATTATTTCAATAGTTAAAATGTTCATAAACCTCTCAAAAGAAAGATAGTAATATGTACGGACAAAATCTAATAAATTTTCACAAAAACACAGAAAATGTAATATTTTCATTCAGCCCCCTAGGGGCCACTGTATCCAATCAATGTATCCATTGGGCCTCTCGTTGTAATAACATCTTGGATCAATCTCCACCTCTTGGCATTGGGGGGATATGGTCAATGGCAGTAATCCTTAAAGAAGGTAATCTGTGTCCCATGGTCAAAAAATGATTAGCCACAGGTTTGTCACTTTGTTGATCTCTAAATGCCGTCATGATGGTGGACCGATGTCCTCGTATCCGATCCCGTAATGTTAAGTCGGTCTTCCCCACATATGAGAGACCGCAGGGACATGTGATCATGTATATCACATGGTCAGTGGTACAGGTAATATATTGTGATATTTGAATTTTTTGACCACTATGTGGGTGTGCAAAAGTCATGCCACTGACCATGTGACCACATGTCACACATCCATTGCATTTGTAACATCCCTTTTTAGAAATTGTTGTGGTTGTGATTTTGCGATAGCATGCTACTGGATAATTTTTCACCAAAAGATCTTTTACATTTTTGTTCCTTTTGTAACTTAAAACTGGCATCTCCTGGAACCAATCAGGTAATGTTTTATCAGATCGAAGTATTCCCCAATGCTTGTGGATGGATTGTCTGATTTTGGGTGTACCTGTATGGAATGTCATCGGGAGATAAATTTTAGGTTTGGAAGATTTACTAGATGTATTTCTTGTTGTTGGAACACTTCTCTCCTTGTTCCAAATTTCCAATGCTTTCGTCTTAGCCAATTTTAATACACGTGATGAATATCCTCGTTCTCTAAATCTTTCCCACATTTCTTCAATCTGAATGTTGCATCTTTCCATTTCTGTGTGTGCCAAGCTATCTGTTTTTTACATATTTTTGGTGAACGTTACACCTACTTGAGCACCCCCTCATTGCTAATCTACTAAACAGTGAATTGTACTTTTCCTTTTTTTGCATACAATGGAAGATTTTTTGGCTAAAGCAGGAGCATTATTGGAATCTGCTGAAACATTGTCTATATCGGATGCACAAGCTAATGCCATCCTCTGGCCACAAACCTCTCAAGAATTATTACACACTAATACTGTACAAGATTTGTACAATGATTTATTGAAATTGAAAAAACGGGAAATTGATCTGGATATCCACGGAGTATTTATTTCTGACTACTACCGTGTAAAGAGGATTCCCAGAGGTTTTAGGATCAGGAATGCTCCCACAATAGGAAGGCAAAATCCAGAATTTTGTAAGAAATGGATGCTTATATCCAATAAATGCTCCTTGGATTGGATGGTGATTGTTGTTGAAGAAGTGGGCAAAGAGTTAATTTTTGTAAAACAATCAATACAAAATATGGAAACTGCTAATAGTTTAACACTGCAAGCATCAACGGCCCCCGTCCAAATGTTAAAGTTACAAGATGAAATGAATAAATACAAAAATGACCTTATCCGCTTCAAGAAACAAAAATTGGAAACGGTGAACAATGATTACAAGTACCATCAGGTATACAGATGGTTGGGGGGAGCACAAGATAACTATAGACCTAACAACAAGTTCAGGACAAAAATACAAAAACCAACATTTCAGACAATTGATGCCAGTTCAGGAGATTCTACATCTGAACCTGAAATGAGTGAAGATTTAAAGAGACAGACTTCAGAACCTTTTTTAGAAAAGGACAGATATTCAGACGAACCACCAGGGACATCACGCATCAATACCCGAGGCATAAAAAAAGCCGACTTACGCGGCGAGGACAGAGGCACTGTCAAAAATACAAATCTTACCTCAAAACCACCCAGAATGAGGAGATGACCACGGTGTTTAATTTATCAGACAAAATTCTCAATCCAGACCATTATTCACTATTAAATAAAGGACTTTCATTTGTAACTGTTGCTAAACCTGATTCTTTTTTAACTGAGGTTGAGTTGTACAAAATTCAAAGAACATTATACAGTAATGAATTGAAAAAATATGGTACACCAAATACAGTTAATCGTTTCTATACAAAAAATAAAAGGGATATTCGCACTGCTAATATCTCTATCAAAACATTTATTCAAATGGTTAGAACAGATACAGAGAAAATAATTAAGAATTCACATCATCATCAGAATTTGACACTGGGAGAAAGGATCGCACTTAGGGATCTTAGACAAGACACCAACATTATAATTCGATCAGCTGATAAGGGTGGTGCCACAGTCATTCAGTCATATAGTAATTATCAAACCGAAATATACAGGCAACTAAATGATACATCAACATATGCCAGACTTACTTTCGATCCTACAAAGAAATTTCAAAGGAGAATACAAAATCATATTGATCTGGGAAAACAAATGGAATACTTGGATTTAAAAACTGCACAATTTTTGTTTGTGGAATATCCCAAGCACCCCGTGCTATACACGTTGCCTAAGATCCACAAAGACCCCATACGACCACCAGGGAGACCCATAGTCTCTGCCAATGACAGCCTACTAGAACCAATTGCGAAATATATCGACATTTTCATCAAAGATAGTGTACTGGCTTTATCCACATGCTTGCGCAATACACAAGACTTTATGTCTAGGATCAATCAGGATCCCTTTATTGACACCACAGCATTATTGGTAACGATGGATGTTCAAAGCCTATATACCATAATACCCCATGGGGATGGCATACAAGCATTTAGAGATGTCCTCATACAATCTTCTGTATACGAGGGACCACCCATTGAATTTCTCATGGAATTTCTTTCAATAGCACTCTCCTGTAACTATTTTAAATTTGAAAAACAATTTTTTCTTCAATTAACTGGTACTTCGATGGGGGCGGCTATGGCACCATCATATGCCAATGCTTATATGTATATGTTCGAACAAACCCACATTCTACAAAGATATGTACAATACATTAGACACTATTACCGATTTGTGGACGATCTTTTTCTTATTTGGATTGGAACGCCAGATCATTTGGAAAATATGATTACGGAAATCAATCAATTACCAACACCGGTCAGATTGACTGTTCAATATGATGTGGAATCAATCCAATTTTTGGATGTGACAATATACAAGAAAAGGGACAAACTGGAATTCACGATTCATCGGAAAAAGACCGACCGAAATACCTTGCTTATGGCTTCTAGCTTTCATCCACAACAATTTAAACGGTCATTACCTATATCCCAATTTTTAAGAGTTCTTAGATACAACACAGAAATGGAAAGATGCAACATTCAGATTGAAGAAATGTGGGAAAGATTTAGAGAACGAGGATATTCATCGCGTGTATTAAAATTGGCTAAGACGAAAGCATTGGAAATTTGGAACAAGGAGAGAAGTGTTCCAACAACAAGAAATACATCTAGTAAATCTTCCAAACCTAAAATTGATCTCCCGATGACATTCCATACAGGTACATCCAAAATCAGACAATCCATCCACAAGCATTGGGGAATACTTCGATCTGATAAAACATTACCTGATTGGTTCCAGGAGATGCCAGTTTTAAGTTACAAAAGGAACAAAAATGTAAAATATCTTTTGGTGAAAAATGATCCAGTAGCATGCTATTGCAAAACCACAACCACAACCACAACAATTTCTAAAAAGGGATGTTACAAATGCAGTGGATGTGTGACATGTGGTCACATGGTCAGTGGCATGACTTTTGCACACCCACATAGTCGTCAAAAAATTTAAATATCACAATATATTACCTGTACCACTGACCATGTGATATACATGATCACATGTCCCTGCGGTCTCTCATATGTGGGGAAGACCGACTTAACAGTACGGGATCGGATACGAGGACATCGGTCCACCATCATGATGGCATTTAGAGATCAACAGAGTGACAAACCTGTGGCTAAACATTTTTTGACCATGGGACACAGATTACCTTCTTTAAGGTTTACTGCCATTGACCATATCCCCCCAATGCCAAGAGTTGGAGATAGATCCAAGATGTTATTACAACGAGAGGCCCAATGGATACATTGATTGGATACAGTGGCCCCTAGGGGGCTGAATGAAAATATTAAATTTTCTGTGTTTTTGTGAAAATTTATTAGATTTTGTCCGTACATATTACTATCTTTCTTTTGAGAGGTTTATGAACATTTTAACTATTGAAATAATTATTTTCATTAGTTTTCACGTCTGATTGTAAAAATCTTTCGTTAGTAATTTTGTCCATTTATGATTTGTGATTGATGGACCAATAGTATATAGCTCTCTGAGAATTAGCATTATTGTTTTGATCTAATGGTTTATTTTTGACTTCTAACTTACTTATGCTGATATATAACTTTAAGATAACTCACATCTGTTGGGTTACGGCTTTGTTCTGCACTGCATGATCATCTTGTTAAACTGATATTCTGCTTTAGCTTTAGGTGATATCTATTATAACTATATATGTCTCTTCCTTGTACCGTTGGTTTAATTGACAGAAGGTAGTAGAATATTATATATTGGTATTCATGTAACACACATACGTTTTGTTTGTAGTGGGTTAACACATTTTTTACCTTTGCACTGTTACTTATTTATGAGCACTTGTCACTTTATTTGTGTATTGCAATGTAAAAGTATATTAGTCATTTCACAGTATGCATACACTTTTATATATTCAATTATACAGCGGTATTATATACGCTCTTATTCACGATTTGTTTCACTGGTATCTTAGCAAGCAGTCACACGTCATCACGTCGGCATCACGACACATCACGTGATCGCGGTTTCACTTCTGGGTATGCACGGAGAGGGTGAGGGAGGCAGTTCACCATTGGTGAGTACTTTCCTAAATTTACTGTTTATTGATTTCACAGACTTAGACATGTTGATCTTGAGGAAGACCCTGAGGGGTTGAAACGTCGATCTTATTAAGTAAACCTTCTTTTTAAATAAATACTTTTCTATTGATTATATAAGTCCTTAGAGTGCATCCCTTATTTTTTGTTTATATATATATATATATATATATATATATATATATACATATATGTGTATATATATATATATATATATATATATATATATATACCAAAAAACTGTATCTGCTTGGCACTCTCCTTACTATGAAAGGTTAAATAAACCACAATATTTTTGTGCCTAGGTGCAACCCGCGTTATATATATATGAGCAGATAGGGGTGCACTCACAGGTCTTGAATAAGGACGACATTCAAATTCTTAAGGTGCAAAAGTCTTCATTATATCCGTGAATACATCAACGTTTCGACCCCTAAGGGTCTTTTTCAAGATCACAACATGTACAAAACAGTGGCAATATATACAGTATCAGTTAATCAAATAACTTACCAAACGTGTGAGAACATTGTTTAGGGACCCATTAGCCCACGAAATCAGAAACCCGGAAGTGCTGTACACCGCGATGACGTCATCACGTGGTGACGTCTCGCGGAAGAGACTGGTGGTAACTAAGCAACCTACCAACACTGTGCCGAAGGTGAAACAACGTGGGAAAAACCCAGCATCCCGAAGTGGGGATTCTTGCAAGAACGGACACAAAAGTGTCTAGATGGAGGAAACAAGTCTATATAGTTAGATACCAAGAACGGCATGCGAAAAGCCAGGATATACATATAGTGGGAAAATAAGAAGTAATAAAGAATAATGAGAAATGATGAAAAAAAGAATCATAATGAAACAAAGTATTAAAGATATTGAAAATAACAAAAAAGCAAAAAAACAACAATCAATCAAAAACATAAAGTAAATACTAATAATACATAAATAATAATATACATAATATCAGTATCATAATGTAATCAAAAAATCAAAAAATCAAGAATGTATACAGGGATGTATATAGATAGCATACTCATAGACCTTCCATACAAGTGGCAAAGTGAAGTGAACACCAGTGAACATAGCTGTGAGATAAGATGGAAGGGAAGAGGGGGTACCTATCAACCCAATATGCCATTCATAATTATATTAATATACCAATATATTAAATCCCACAATGCAATCCTATGTATAGACAACTTAAACTGCGAATAATTGCAAAGTATATACCACATCTTATATAATGGTATAGCATGGTATATGCCTTTATAAAAATTCTATGATATACCCAAACTTAATAAGCAATATCCAAAATATTATGAACCATAATCCCGCAGTGGGACCATATATCTATGCAACATTAACTGTGGATAATTGGAAAGTGTATACGATATTTATACACTGATATCCTATGGTATTTGTCACCATGCTATACCTAATCATAATGAACAATATCATAATTGTTACCATACTGCAGAAAGCAGAAGAACCGTATTAGAGGAGATACAATGAGGAATTCAGATACAGGGAATCGAAGCAGAGAAATCAGAATAAAAATGAGAATCAAAATTTATAAGAAAACAGAAAATACTATGTTCTCATTTAATCCCTTAGGAGCGACTGTATCTAATTTATAGATACAGGCTGCTTCCCGTTGTAATAAAGCTTTAGATCTGTCACCTCCACGGGGAAGAGGAGGGACATGGTCAATCGCTATAAATTTTAATGTAGGCAAGTGGTGTTGTGCTACCAAAAAATGTTTGGCAACAGGTTTTTCAGTTTTATTGTCTCGAAATGCGGTCATAATTCCTGAGCGATGGCCACGTATACGATCACGTAATGTCAAATCCGTCTTGCCTATATAAGAGAGACCACATGGGCAGGTAATCATGTAGATGACATGATCAGTGGTACACGTTATATAATGGGATATAGGTATACGTTTGCCACTATGAGGGTGGCTAAATGTTGTACCACTGATCATGTGACTACATGTTACACAGCCAGAACATTTATAACATCCTTTCTTTTTAACAAGAGGAGATTTCTTATAGCATTGAACAGGGTCACTTTTCACTAATAGATCACAGAGGTTTTTATTCCTTTTATAGCTGATAATCGGCTTTTGCTGAAATATACCAGGAAGATTAACATCGGCCTGAAGAATGTCCCAATGTTTTTATTACTTTACTTTTAAAGCTTTATTACAACGGGAAGCAGCCTGTATCTATAAATTAGATACAGTCGCTCCTAAGGGATTAAATGAGAACATAGTATTTTCTGTTTTCTTATAAATTTTGATTCTCATTTTTATTCTGATTTCTCTGCTTCGATTCCCTGTATCTGAATTCCTCATTGTATCTCCTCTAATACGGTTCTTCTGCTTTCTGCAGTATGGTAACAATTATGCTATTGTTCATTATGATTAGGTATAGCATGGTGACAAATACCATAGGATATCAGTGTATAAATATCGTATACACTTTCCAATTATCCACAGTTAATGTTGCATAGATATATGGTCCCACTGCGGGATTATGGTTCATAATATTTTGGATATTGCTTATTAAGTTTGGGTATATCATAGAATTTTTATAAAGGCATATACCATGCTATACCATTATATAAGATGTGGTATATACTTTGCAATTATTCGCAGTTTAAGTTGTCTATACATAGGATTGCATTGTGGGATTTAATATATTGGTATATTAATATAATTATGAATGGCATATTGGGTTGATAGGTACCCCCTCTTCCCTTCCATCTTATCTCACAGCTATGTTCACTGGTGTTCACTTCCCTTTGCCACTTGTATGGAAGGTCTACGAGTATGCTATCTATATACATCCCTGTATACATTCTTGATTTTTTGATTACGTTATGATACTGATATTATGTATATTATTATTTATGTATTATTAGTATTTACTTTATGTTTTTGATTGATTGTTGTTTTTTTGCTTTTTTGTTATTTTCAATATCTTTAATACTTTGTTTCATTATGATTCTTTTTTTCATCATTTCTCATTATTCTTTATTACTTCTTATTTTCCCACTATATGTATATCCTGGTTTTTCGCATGCCGTTCTTGGTATCTAACTATATAGACTTGTTTCCTCCATCTAGACACTTTTGTGTCCGTTCTTGCAAGAATCCCCACTTCGGGATGCTGGGTTTTTCCCACGTTGTTTCACCTTCGGCACGGTGTTGGTAGGTTGCATAGTTACCACCAGTCTCTTCCGCGAGACGTCACCACGTGATGACGTCATCGCGGCGTACAGCACTTCTGGGTTTCTGATTTCGCGGGCTAATGGGTCCCTAAACAATGTTCTCACACGTTTGGTAAGTTATTTGATTAACTGATACTGTATATATTGCCACTGTTTTGTACATGTTGTGATCTTGAAAAAGACCCTTAGGGGTCGAAACGTTGATGTATTCACGGATATAATGAAGACTTTTGCACCTTAAGAATTTGATTGTCGTCCTTATTCAAGACCTGTGAGTGCACCCCTATCTGCTCATATATATATATATATATATATATATACACACACACATACACTGCTGTGTGTTTATGCTGTGTGAGGGTGCTGTTAGTGTGATGTGTGTGGGGGTGCTGGTAGTGTGCTATGTGGGTGAGGGTGTTTGTGTGTGTGTGCTTGTGAGAGTGCTGTTATTGTACAGTGTGTGAGGGTGCTGTTTGTGTGTGAGGGTACTGGTAGTATGCTGTGTGTGTGTTTGTTAGGGTCCTGTTTGTGAGGGTACTGTTAGTGTGCTGTGTGTGTGTTAGGGTGCTGTTTGTGTGCTGTGTGTGAGAATGACGTTACATATATAAGATATATATTTTATGTATATAATACATATATGTGTATATATATATATATATATATATATATACAGGTATTTTATGTTTATATATATATATATGTATAATTACAATAGTAAATCAATAAAATAATAAAATAAATAAATAAACTATTTTTTAATTTTTTTTATAAATTACATATATATATATATATATATATATATATATATATGCAATCTCATTCTAACTGTTTTTGTTATTAATACATATATATTGGTAACAAAATACAGTTAGAATTACATTATATATATATATATCTATCTATATATAAAATACAAATCACTGGTAAGATCACAAATTGAATATGCTGTGCAATTTTGGACACCTGTTCTAAAGAAAGATATTATGGCCCTAGAAAAAGTGCAGAGGCGGGCTACAAAATTAATAAGAGGAATGGAACATATCAGCTATGAAGAAAGGTTAACAAATTTAAACCTATTTAGTTTAGAAAAACATCACCTGAGAGGCGATATGATAACATTATACAAATATATTCGGGGCCAATACAAACCATTGTGTGGAAATCTATTCAAAAACTGGACTTTACATAGGACACGAGGCCATGCGTTTAGACTGGAAGAAAGAAGATTTCGTCTAAGGCAAAGGAAAGGTTTTTTACGGTAAGAACAATCAGGATGTGGGATTCTCTGCCTGAAGAAGTGGTTTTATCAGAGTCCATACAGATGTTCAAACATCTACTTGATGCATACTTGCAAAAACAGAATATTCAAGCATATAATCTTTCAATGTAGGGTAATAACTGCTTGATCCAAGGATAAATCTGACTGCCATTCTGGGGTCAAGAAGGAATTTTTTTCCTAGCTTGTTGCAAAATTGTGCTTCAAACTGTTTTTTTTTTGCCTTCTTTTGGATCAACAGCATAAAACAAATGTGAGGAAGGCTAAACTTGATGGACGCAAGTCTCTTTTCAGCTATGTAACTATGTAAAAAAATTAAATAACTGCAAATATTTATATGTAGATAAGTATATATAATTACATAAATAACTACATAAGTATACACGTAGAATTTAAATACATATATATGTATACAGCAAAAAATGGGTCGCAAGAGTATTCTGAGAACAGACAGCAGCTAAATTAGCCTGGCCTTCGGTGGGTCCCCGCTCAGAACTCAAGCTGGTTTTAGCTCATCTTGTGCCATTACAGAGAGAACATATCTGAAGCATATCAGACTGGTCCCACCCATACGGGCAGTCCAGATCCGAAATGCCAGCAAGTTCTCTCTGCACGAGAGATACAGCAACCCCAGACGATCGTTTCAGCCTTGTTAGGCATCGTCAGTGAGGCATAGCTGATATCTCTCTAGACACCGTGAGCAAGGGGTCCACGTCTGGATTACCCTTTAAACTAATGGAGAGCAAAAATGGGTCGCAAGAGTATTCTGAGAACAGACAGCAGCTAAAATAGTCTGCCCTTCGATGGGTCCCCGCTCAGAACTCAAGCTGGTTTTAGCTCATCTTGTGCCATTACAGAGAGAACATATCTGAAGCATATCAGACTGGTCCCACCCATACGGGTAGTCCAGATCCGAAATTCCAGCAAGTTCTCTCTGCACGAGTGATACAGCAATCTCAGACGATCATTTCAGCCTTGTTAGGCATCGTCAGTGAGGCATAGCTGATATCTCTCTAGACACCGTGAGCACCGTCTGGATTATGGGTACCCATATTGATAACGCCGATTGGCGAAACGCGTTTATGGTTTTTTTATATTGTGTAATGTTATAATTAAAGTATATTTGGTAATCTTTTACTGTACCACTTATCCTTTTATACACATATATTTATCACTATTACCTGGCATTATTCGCTGGACTCCAAGCAATCCTAGGTGGGGATTATTCCACCAACGCTAAACATCAGGAGCAGTTGACCTGCTCCTGTCTTGTGAGTATCCACTTTTATTTTATATTTTATTTTAAGTTTTATACAGAGAACACTATTGGTTGTCTCTTTTTATTTGAGTATCTCCCACAATACGGAAGGAGGAGGCACGTGAAGGACAAGCATTCCATATCCCATAAGCGGGGATCTAAACCGCTGTACACCCCTTATACCAGAGCAGGTTCTAGCTCTTGGAAATGTGAGTTTGCAATCAAGTCTTATATTTTAATTTCCTTTCGCCAAGATATACTACACTATTTGGGTTCTGTATTTGTTTTTATCTTTTACATACGAGACGGCCCATAAGGAAGATAAAAAGCAAGATTATTGTTTCGGACTAAGCACTACGGACATTGTCAGATAAGACCTTCTTCCTTTTTTTTATTCATTGATTTTATTTGGACTTTTATACCTTTTAAGTATTTGTTAAGCGCAGCCCTTTCCCTGTATTCTTTGTGTTTTATTCTAAGGGTTTTTGAGGGATTCCCTTATAGGGTTGCTGCTAAGTTGTGTTATTCAGCGCTCACTCATTATTCTGGTTTTGCTCTATATATGTATATATATATATATATATATATATATATACATTTTACGTGTATGCTTAAGTAATATTTTAACATAATGTGTTAACATTATGTGATTTAATTAATTAAAATTTGATTGATGTGCCAGACAACCAAGGCAGCAAGTGAAGAGATTAAATTTGCATGTGCTATATTTAACCCTGTAACTTTCCAAGACACCATAAAACCTGTATATGGGGGGTACTTTTTACCCGGGAGACTTCGCTGAACACAAATATTAGTGTTTCAAAATGATAAATTGTATTACAACGATGATATATTTAGTAAAAGTGACTTTTTTGCATTTTTCACACACGAACTGCACTTTTACTGACAATATTGTTGAAATATGTTTTACTGTTTTGAAACACTTATGTTTGTGTTCAGTGAAGTCTCCCAAGTATAACAGTACCCCCTATGCACATGGAGGAGTTTTGGAAAGTTAGAGAGTCAAATATAAGGCTTGCCTTTCATTTTTTTCACTTTGAAATTTGCCAGATTGGTTACGTTGCATTTGAGACCGTATGGTAGCCCAGGAATGAGAATTACCCAATGATGGCATACCATTTGAAAAAGTAGATAACCCGAGGTATTGCAAATGGGGTATGTCCAGTCATTTTTAGTAGCAACTTAGTCACAAACACTGGCCAAATATTAGTTTTTTTGCTTTTTTCACACAAAAACAAATATGAACGCTAAATTTGGCCAGTGTTTGTGACTAAGTGGCTACTATAAAAGACTGGACATATCCCACTTGCAATACCTTGGGTTGTCTACATTTGAAAATGGTATGCCATCATGGGAGTAAATCTCATTCCTGGGCTACCACACGGTCTCAAAGGCAACATAACCAACCTGGCGAATTTCAGTTTAAAAAAACTGAAAAATGGAATGTGCTATATTTGACCCTTTAACTTCCAAAAAACACTGTGAAAACTGTTAATGGGGGGTACTGTTGTACTTGTGAGACTTTGCTGAATCCAAAAAAAGGGGGGTTTTTACAGTTAAAGCTAACGGTATTATGACATTTACAGCTAAAATGTCTAAACAATTTTTAAAAAATCTTAATTTCTCAAAGTTTTTTTAGATTTTATTCATAATAAATTATGTTTCAAATATGAATAGTTCATGAGAAATTAAAGCCCAGTTTCTCCTGAACAAAATGGTATATAATAAGTGGGGGTTCACTTAATATGAAAGAGTTAAATTACGGTTGAATAGACATATAGCGCAAATACCAGTTTTTGTTTACATTTTGATCAGAACGTGTACTATTGACTCCGTCCTGAAGGGGTTATATATGTGTATATATATCTATATAATATATGTCTATTTGTGTTCGGGGCAAATAGCCGTATATGGAGTAAGGTTCCAGCATAAGCTTAGGATAGTATAAAGGGAGCAAGTCGGTTGTGGTGTGCCGAGACCGACGATACGGTAGGCCTGTAAATAAGGAGGGCAAAAAGAATAATCAAAGATTTAATACAGTCAACAATATATACAAATTAACCAGACATTTCCTTAAATGCATTACGGTATTTAATTCCTTGAAGGATTTTGAAGGTAGGAATCTAGGACCGCAACTGGACACCATTTGTTGTGGGTAGGATAGTATGTTATCTCTACTGTTGGTGCGTGTTGACTCGTTTCGGAATGTGGTAGAGCCAATAGGTAATGATATATGTGTTTACATACGTGGGATCGTTGAAGACAATGATCTGTCTGAGTGGTGGTTATGGTAGTGGATTCTCTGGCCTGAGAAAGGCATAAAAGGCAGTGTGCATGGCTGGTAATGGCCGACTTGGTAGCATAATTGAATGGTTGTAGCTCTAATAGGTCCGATAAGGATTGAAAAGTTGGATGGCTATTGGTAATCTCTGAGAGGAACGTGGGGGGATGGATTCCTGAAAACCTCTGAGTATATTCTTGTCTGGTATGATAGCATGAAGTTATGGTAGTTTTGGCCATAGGTTATCCTGTGTTGTTGAATGCCTGTAAAATATATAATTAATGGTGTGTGAGATGGTTTTAGTTTAAGGTGGCAAAAAATGAAGCAAAACCTAGGAGAAATGTTATGACACAGGTTGAGCTATGTCGTGTTCCAATGAGATTCTTTAAAGCCAGGTGAATAGCTGTGTTATGCGTTCTACAAGTATGGGATGAAAGTGCTAGGTGGGATAGTGCATGCTATGCTGCATGAGTATGTCTAATCCATGATTTTGTCTATGGAACGAAAGAGTGGCCGTGACTGTATGGGCGGCTGTAGGAAGCATATGATGAACATGCCTGGAATATAAATGAGACAATTGTCGGCAGGGATGTATACCCCCGCCTGGTACATGAAAGTAAAAGAAATGTGGTAAGTGGCCAACCAAGTGAGTTCCCCAGCAATACCATGCGTAACAACGGATTGATGACCCTGACCATGATTTATCCCATGCCACAGCAGCTGCTTTTAGCGGGGAAAGGATTGCCCATTTTATGCCATGTAAGTGCCAGTGTGTAGGGTAGATGGTAGCCGTTTACTGCGTTGATGATATTGGTCTTACTTAACCAAGCTTCAACCCATGCTTGAGTGATAGCTGTAATGGTGTTGTATTACAAGGAAACTCCTCGGAGGGTATGAGGGAGTTGAGACTTGGGGTAGCGGAGGTGTGTGGTGCCAATAAGTCTATGGTTAGTCTTTGTTTAAGGGAAGATTCCCTTTTGACAATACCAATGTGTTTGTGTTTGGTGCCATGCTGTAAATGGTGGAGATTGGAAAACCCAAGTAAAAACCCCTCTGCAAATCTTGGCTATGAGTGTGTTTACAGCCGACGGTTCTGTTGTGCTGACTGTAAATGAGGGCATGCTATATTCCTTGAGGGTTTATTTATGATACCTGTATGGGAGCCCTTTGAAGCTCCAGAGCCTTAGTAAATCTACTACAAGTCTGGAAGGGTGATGAGTCAGTAGTGTTGAAAATACATTGGTGTGTACAGATGGTGAGTACATTATTTGTAAGCTGTATTGAGACACATGGTTTGTTATGTGCCCTGAATGATTTGAACATATATGCAACAGTCTATATGCAATGCAACTAATAATACCAATTGTCTCTGGTAGTTCAGAGGTGCTGGTACCTGGAGCCTGAGAGTGCTCGTTCGTTTGTTTGGGAGAAAATCCCTTCTGTATGGGTACCTGCACAAATAAGCATCTCTACATATTCCAAATGCCAACACAACCAAGGGATGGTCAGTTCCCGATTTACCTAGAATCTCTGGGTCTGACCATCATAGATACATCATCATACATATTTATGCCTTGTTTCCCCAATGTGCCGGGATCATATGTGCAGGTTTAACGTCTTGTACCAAGAAATGATTGTACCAGGTAACCGAGTTTCGGTTGGTGCTGGTTGTACAGTAGCGTGAGACCCAGCCTTGTGAGGGCTGTGACCGACTCGAGATTGCCAGTCTGTCGTAAATTTTTGGGCTCATGAGTTTATGAGTGAGGCTAGCATGGCCTGGGTGTCACCTGAGTTGGTGTTGCTGGGCCTTCCCCTGCCTCCGTGTTGTCCGTTGATGTATGGAGCAGTTTGAATAACTCTGCTTTCCTTGCTGTGGCAGGGTAGGGGATTTGTCGCCTCCTTAGGTCGGAGCCACATCTCCTCTGCTTGAAGGTGTATCACTTCTAGCCGGGGTGCCAGGAAGAGGTGATTCTTCACCATCTTTTTGAGAAATACTTAAATAACAATAAAGATTGCAATTATTATTTGTACCCAGGGGTCTTGTACTGGCTTGCTAGCTAAGCCGTAAGGCGAAACGATTAGGCTTGGTGTTTTTTGGTGACTGGTGAGGCCCTGCTAGTTGCCAAGTGGCTTGAGAGGCTCTATCTATGCTTGGCGCGAGGGGATTTTTTGTGGCCACCGAACATTGTGGCAGGATGTTGGCCTCTCGGTGACAGTAACCAGAAAATAGGAAGGGGAGTGACAGGTGAGGCCCTCTCTATGATGCAATGCGAGGCGGCTAGCTCACGAGTAGCCCCTAGGGGTGTATGCCTCCGAGTGTGAGGCGGGGTGTTGGCCTCGCGGGACCACTAGCCAAAGCGTAAAGCAGAGAAAACAGGGGGTAATACCTATTGGGCCATAGAACCCTAATTGCCAGTACATTATTACTACTCCAGGGAAGGTAAGAGATGAAGGTGTATCACTTCTAGCCGGGGTGCTAGGAAGAGGTGATTCTTTACCATCTTTTTGAGAAATACTTAAATAACAATAAAATTGCAATTATATATTTGCACCCAGGGGTCTTGTACCGGCTTGCTAGCTAAGGCGTAAGGCAAAACGATTAGGCTTGGTGTTTTTTTGGTGACTGGTGAGGCCCTGCTAGTTGCCAAGTGGCTTGAGAGGCTCTATCTTGGCGCAAGGGGATTTTGTGTGGCCACCGAACGTTGTGGCAGGATGTTGGCCTCTCAGTGACAGTAACCAGAAAAATAGGAAGGTGAGTGACAGGTGAGGCCCTCTCTATGATACAATGCGAGGCGGCTAGCTCACGAGTGGCCCGAGGGGTGTATGCCTCCGAGTGTGAGGCGGGGTGTTGGCCTCGCGGGACCACTAATCGAAGCATAATGCAGAAAAAAAAAGGGGTATTACCTATTGGGCCCTAGAACCCTAATTGCCAGTACACTATTACTATTCCAGGGAAGGTAAGAGATGGAGCTACGTGAGCAGGTGTACATACCTGGTAGTATGATATTGAACCTGACAATCCGTATAGGTTTTTTAGTAGTAACTGTAACCTGAATGGATAAAATCGTATGGCATAAGGAAATATGGCATAGACCAAGCCTATCTTAAAACATACAGTATATGTGAAAGTAAAGTGTCATGATATGTAAAAATTAAACATCATATCCATACTGGTTAAATATGTATCAATCTTAACCCATTAAGTGCCGTATGTATGTGAACCATATTACCAGTTAAGTATATACAGATGCATGTGCTACTGTGTAATAATATGTGTATTTATAACAGATGTTGATATACTGCTTGCTATGTGAATTGTAGTATGCCTTATTGAATGGTCAGTGAACATGGTGTTGCAAAATGCAAGTGCACTGGAGATCTGCCGAGTGCCCTATAGGTGGCAGTGTAGATGATACTGATTGGTATGTGAAATGTTGTTTGTCTGTTGAACTATAGGGGTCAGTGTTTTGGTGTTTGTAAAACCCCATGAAAAACCCCATGAAAATTGTCAATGTACTTGACAGACCTGTAGGTGGCAGTGTTGATAGAACCACTGTTAGTCTTGATGTGAAATGTAAATTATTGTGAATTAAACCTGAAGTTGAGTCTGTGTTGGAGTTTAATTTATGGTTTATGGTTATGTTTAAAACAATCTTATGTGTAATTTATATTGGCTGGTAATTGTATATGACATGTGAAGACAGTTTTGCTGTTGACCAGTAGGGGTCAGAAATGCTGAGTGTATGGTAAAATACCCTTTAACCCCTGAAGGATACATGACATGTGTGACATATCATGATTCCCTTTTATTCTAGACTTCAAATATATAAATATGCGTATAAATTTAAATTCTACGTCTATCTTCTGTCCGTACTCCCACCTCTGATGCTCGCCTTCAAGATTTATCGAGGGCTGCACCGTTCCTGTGGAACTCACTTCCCTCCTCTGTTATATGCTCACCCAGTCTCCACTCCTTCAAAAAATCGTTAAAAACCCACTTCTTCATAAAAGTGTACCAATTAAACTGTTAATAGCTCCTGACTGATTCCTCTTCTGCAACTGTCATTAGTCTAATACTATCCTTACCTTTTTATGTCATTTTATCCCACTCCCTCTAGCATGTAAGCTCATTGAGCAGGGCCCTCAACCCCTCTGTTCCTGTGTGTCCAACTTGTCTGGTTACAACTACATGTCTGTTCGTCCACCCATTGTAAAGCGTTGCAGAATTTGACGGCGCTCTATAAATAGCATAATAATAATATTTATGTAATATTTTTACATAATTAAGTAATTTTATTTATTGCAATTTGAGGGACCTGCCTAAACACCCAGGCCAAAAGTCCAGAGAATTTAATTTGCTAGCACTGTATTTTACTCTGTAACTTTCTATGACACCCTAAAACCTGTTCATGGGGGGTACTGTTTTACTCGGGAGACTTCACTGAACACAAATATTAGTGATTCAAAACAGTAAAAAATATCACAGTGATGATATTGTCAGTGAAAGTGACTTTTTTTGCATGTTTCACACACAAACAGCACCTTTAAGGATGATATAATTGTTGTGTTATGTTTTACTGTTGTGAAACACTAATATTTGTGTTTAGTAAAGTCTCCTGAGTATAACAGTACCCCTCATGTACAGGTTTTATAGCGTTTTTGAAAGTTACAGGGTCAAATAAAAGGGTCAAATATTTTTACATTGAAAATTGCCAGGTTAGTTATGTTGCCTTTGAGAGCGTATGATAGTCCAGGAATGAGAATTACCCCCATGATGGCATACCATTTGCAAAAGAAACAACCTAAGGTATTGCAAATGGGGTATATCCATTCTTTTTTAGTAGCCACTTAGTCACAAACACTGGCAAAAATTAGCGTTCAATTTAGTTTTTTACTTTTTTCACAAATATGAATGCTAACTTTGGCCAGTGTTTGTGACCAAGTGGCTACTAAAAAAGACTGGACATACCCCATATTAAATACCCTGGAATGTCTACTTTAAAAAACTATATACATGTGGGGTGTGATTCAGAGATTTATGACAGATAATAGTGTTACAATGTCACTATTGATACATTTAAAAAAATATATTTTGAAACAGCAATTTCCTATTTATACTTGTAGCTCTTTAACCCCTTAAGACCGGATGGCGTACTATTACGCCCTATTTTAAGCGGCTCTAAACGCTGCCGGGCGTAATTGTACGCCCTCCAGTATTTCATTACCTACCCAGTCGCCGGCGATCCCACGCCGACGATCGTGGTTGGTGGGACTCCCAGGGAGCCCCCCGCGGCACGTCCAACCCCCTGGAAGCCACCCCGGCCATGTGAGAGTGAGGTCCTTGCGAGGACCTCACAATCACATGGCCGGGATAGCTGGCTGCAGCATTGCCAGCAGGGGGGCTGCCTGTAATGACACGTGGTCCCCCTGCTGGCTGAAAATAAAATTAAATAAAAGTTAAAAGTGTAAAAAAATAATAATATATACTTAGATCATATATATATATTATATATATATATGATCTAAGTATATATATACACATATACATACACACACGTACACTGTCTAGGTGTATTTTACTATTAATATATATATAATTATATATATATATATATATATATTAATATCAAATTACATGTAGACTGATACTGATTAAATATATATATAATTATTGTTATATATATTTATATATAATATAAAAAAATTAAATATGTAAATACGTTAAAAAATAAAATTAAAAAAATAATTTAATTAAAAAATATATAGATGTGTGTTATTTCATTCTAACTGTATTGTGATATTAATATATATATATATATATCAAAATACACGTAGAACGAAATAATATATATATATCTATATACATAAATATATACGTATATATCACTATATATATACCTATATATAAATAAAAATATTTTAAAAAATTATATATATGTATATATATACATATATATTCACATACGTATATATACATATATTAATTCTACCTATATATTTATGTAATAATTTTACATAATTGGGTATCTTAATTAATTACAATTAGCGGGACCTGCCTGAAACCCATGCCGAAAGTAAAGGGAATTTAATTTGCTAGCACTATATTTAACCCTATAACTTTCCAAGACACCATAAAACCTGTACATGGGGGGTACTGTTCTACTCGGGGGACTTCGCTGAACACAAATATTAGTGTTTCTAAACAGTAAAATGTATTACAATGATGATATCACCAGTAAAAGTTAAGTTTTTTGCATTTTTCACGCACAAACAGCACTTACACGGACAATATTATTCATGCGATACTTTTTACTGTTTTGAAAGACAAACATGTGTGTTCAGCAAAGTCTCCCGAGTACAACAGTACCCCTCATATACAGGTTTTATGGTGTTTTCAAAAGTTACAGCATCAAATATAAGGCTTGTGTTTCATTTTTTTCACATTAAAATTCGCCAGATTGAATACGTTGCCTTTGAGACCCTATGATAGCCCAAGAATGAAAATTACCCCTATGATGGCATACCATTTGCAATAGTAGACAACCCAAGGTATTGCAAACGGGGTATGTCCAGTCTTTTTTAGTAGCCACTTAGTCACAAACACTGGCCAAAATTGGCGTTTTTTGCATTTTTCACACACAAACAAATACTAACGCTAACTTTGGCCAGTGTTTGTGACCAAATGGCTACTAAAAAAGACTGGACATACCCCATTTGCAATACCTTGGGTTGTCTACTATTGCAAATGGTATGCCATTATGGGTGTAAATTTAATTCCTGGGCTACTATAAAGTCCCAAAGGCAACGTAACCAATCTGGCGAATTTCAATTTCAAATGTAACGTGCTATATTTGACCCTGTAACTTCCCAAAACGCTATAAAACCTGTACATAGGGGGTACTGTTTTACACGTGAGACATCGCTGAATACAAATATGTGTATTTTATTGCAATAAAAGCAAACAGTATTATGACATTGACAGTTAAAATGTCATGTAGAACAAAAAAAAATCTTATTTTCTCCTGTTTTTTTCATATTAAATTATGTTTCATAGCTAAATATTTTATATTAAATGAAAGCCCTGTTTCCCCTGAATAAAATGATATATAATAAGTGTGGGTGCATTTAATATGAAAGAGGTGAATTACGGTTGGACCAGGGCTGGACTGGGAAAAAAATTAGGCCCGGGCATTTTTCAATTAGAGCGGCCCCCCAAGAAGGTGCGATGTTGTACGTTAAAAACCAGGGCTCTTTTTACACTTTTGTGGTGTTTGTGTTTAGCTGTAATTTTTCTCTCTTTTATTTACTGTTCCCATACAAGTTATACATATTTTTTTTCAGGACAAAAGGTGCTTTCTTTACATACCATTATTTGTATCATGACTTTAAAAAAAAAAAAATATGGTGAAAAATTGAAAAAAAAAACATGTTTTTTGAATTTTGCTTGAAAAATATTTTACTTACCTACAAAAGCTAATGAAAAAAACTGCTAAATAGATAAAAAATGTTGTCCTGAGTTTAAAAACACCCAGTGTTTACATGCTTTTTTGCTTTTTTGCAAGTTAACCCCTTAAGGACGGAGCCAAATGTACACGTTGTGAATGAAACAAAATGTAAACAAAACCTGGCATTTGCGCTACATGCAGGGCCGGACTGGGAAAAAAATTAGGCCCGGGCATTTTTCAATTAGAGCGGCCCCCCAAGAAGGGGGCGGGGCCAGAGAGGGTGTGTTTTGTCATCACTAATGACAACACGCCCCCTCTCAAAGTGAGCATGTTGGTTCAATGCACAGAGCCCCGCTGAAGAGCTCTAGCATTAGAAAAAGGCCCTGAATTTGTTCTGCTCAGCGCAATCAAATGTAATAACATGCTTGCGCTGTGTTAGCTTTTAAATTGTCTCTGGTGTCTCCACAAGTGGGATATCAGAGGACAAAAGTGCCAGGAAAGTGTATGGTGCATGTGTTTGGCGCATGCTTGTGGGATTGCGTGTGTGTAGAGTGTGGTGTGGTATTGTGTAAATAGGTCAATTTTGTGGTGTAATATGTGTGGCTAGGGGTTGTAGAGAGTGCGTGTATAGGAGCATAATGTTATAGGGTATGTAGCGAGTGTGTGCAAACGGGCAGTAGTGTGTGTGTATAGGTGACGTAGCGTGTGTAGGGGTTGTAGAGAGGGTGTGTTTAGAGAATGTTGTATGTGTTTGCTTACAAGGAATGTAGTGTGTGTGTAGGTGGTGCAGTGTGTGTGTGTGTAAAGGACCCAGAGTGTGTATAGAAGATTGTGTGTGTGTGTGTGTGTGTGTGTGTAGAGGATTAAGAGTGCATATAGGGTAAGGGATCTAGCGTGTATCTGGAGCGTTATGTGTGTAGTGGTGCAGTGTGAGGGGTGCTGTAGTGTGTGTGTATATATATTTAGAATATATTTGGACGTATTGTATGTGTGAGGTGCGCAGTGTGTTTGTGTAAGAGGGGTGCTGTGTGTGAGGGTGTTTTTATCTGCCGTCACATTCTAGGTTTCTAATTTTCTTTGTCTGTTAACTCACTGAGGGTTATTTTATATATATATATATATATATATATATATATATATATGGGAGTGAGGGTGCTGTCCGTCTGAGGGTGCTGTCTGCGTCTGAGGGTGCTGTCTGCGTCTGAGGGTGCTGTGTGTGTCTGGGGGTGCTGTGTGTGTCTGGGGGGTGCTGTGGGTGTCTGGGGGTGCTGTT
>OW240912.1:293565450-293579886 GCA_933207985.1 Pelobates cultripes
CATTTTCTATGAAAAGACAGTGTTTACAGCAAAAAACCCGAAGGTAATGATTCTACTCATAAGAACAAATTCAATAAGCTGTAGTTGTTCTGGTGACCACAGTGTCCCTTTAAAGTTACTTCCTATTCATTTATTGCTTTCACACCTGCATGGGATTAAGTGAATGATTCAGTACTATTATGCTACTGGGCTCATGTTTGACCTTTTTTCAGAAATGTTATGCTAGCTACTACTCAACCGTTGCAGATGTCCAATGATCATTCACTACTTGGATTACATCAGATGGAGTTGTCAGTTATGATACTGTATTTTTTCCCATCATTTTGCTTCATTGTACTCATCTGTGCATGCAATCCTTGCGAACATGTACACTTTTTTGCACTGACATATCTAAGGTTCTATTGTACTTATCTTCTTTGCTGAAAAAACTCTATGCAAACTTCAGTTGGAAAATATATATTTTAAATAAAGGTGAAGTTTTAATTCACTGAACAGGGCTAGCAGTTTGGAGAGCAATTTCAGTTCTGAACTTTGTCTAAAGTGATTATTAAGACAATAAACATAAAATGTTGTATAACGTTTAATAAGGAAGAAAATATATATTAACAAAAAGTTACTTAAAAGTGAATATTGATTTTAGAACTAAAGTAAAACCCTGTATTAAACAAATACTCCAATTCAAGTATTTTCCCTAAATCTGTAATTCCCTTGCCAATTCCCAAAAATGATCAGTTTATTTAGAAATATTATTTATATTACTGACTTGAAATGGGAAATAACAAAGCATCAAACATATAAATACATTTATTCGCATGTAACAAGTCTTTCAAAATAATACTGTAGCAGAACAATTAAACATTTTATACAAAATAAAGACCTTAATGCATGTCTTTACCTATACAATACATTCCTTGCTACTAAATTCTGAACTCTGAAACAACACTGAAAGCTCTCTTCAAATGAGATAAACAACCATAGATAAATTAAAATTCACCCAGTTTTCATTAAAATAAACCATTTCTACCTTTTACACTGTAAAATATTCTAAAAATAAGATGGTCATTTGCCCAGAAGATTCAAGTTCATGCTGCATAGATCTTGATTTCATTATTTTGTATAGCTTTATTTATTAACTGTAGAACACTGAAGAAAAAAAAAAAGCTTAGCAGATGTTACACACATATCCTTTTCAATGCAATCTAATTAAGATACATAAAGTGTCATAATTGTTCACATATAATCATTTGTTTCCTGGTCTGTTCTTTTCACAAATGTATTGTGATGTACATAAGAAGGAGAAGTAAAGGATAATGTGCAGGATTAAATGGTTTGAAACAATGTTGCATAATAAAATAAAAAAAAATAAAAAGTAAAATGTGGTTTACAACACAGCAGTATGCATCATGAGTGATCTCAGCTCACTGGGGAACAATTTTCTATTAAGGTATTCAGTGAAGAAAAGTGAGCAAAATGCTACCCTGCTGGTCAAGCTCATTGTAAAAAGAACCTATAATTATAACCAGCAGTTGGGATGGACAAATGTTCAAAATCTGATCGAGCAAGGATTGCTGGAATACTAAATGTACTTCACATAATTAAAATAATATATAAATTTTTTTATCAAAATTTAATTTATTTAATGTTTTGAACATGTAACATGCAGAAATGACAGTCCCAGAATTTACAATCGTAATGGAGACATTAAAAATGTCTGCTACAAGGTAACAGTTTGAAAATTATCTTTTTAATGAAATATGTGATTAGATAGATCGCTAGCTAGATACCGTATATAATCGAGTATAAGTCGACCCGAATATAAGTCGAGACCCCTACTTTTACCCCAGAAAACTGGGAAAACGAATTGACTTGAGTATAAGACTAGGGTGGGAAATGCAGCAGCTACTGGTAAATTTCTAAATAAAATTATATCCCCAAAAAATTATATTAATTGAATATTTATTTACAGTGTGTGTATATAATGAATGCAGTGTGTGTGTGTATGAATGCAGAGTGTGTGTGTGTGTGTGTGTGTGTGTGTATGAATGCAGTGTGTGTGTGTATGAGTGCAGTGTGTGTGTGTGAATGAGTGCAGTGTGTGTATGAGTGCAGTATGTGTGTATGAGTGCAGTGTGTGTGTGTATGAATGCAGTGTGTGTGGTGCAGAGCCTTGGTGGGGGGTGGGCATTTTTATTATTTTTTTTAATTATTATTATTATTTAAATATTTTTTTGTTATATTATTAATATTTTATTTTTATTTTATTATTATTATTTTTTATATATTATTAATATTTTTATTTTAATATTATTTAATTTTTTATTTATTTATTTTTGTCCCCCCACCCTGCTTGTTAGCTGGCCAGGGAGGGGGGCTCTCATTCCCTGGTGGTCCAGTTGAAGGGCTGTGTAGGAGGGGGGGTTCGCAGCGAGCTGTAACTTACCATTCCTGCAGCTCCTGTCAGCTACCTTCTCTCTCCTCTGGTCCGGTCAGCTCCACTGCAAGTCTTGCGGTCTGAGTTCTGCGCGGAGCGTTGCCATGGTAACCTGTGGCAATGCTCTGACCCTGCGGCTCTCACGAGACTTACAGTGGAGCTGACAGGGGAGCTGATGGACCGGAGGAGAGAGAAGGGAGCTGACAGGAGCTGCAGGAAAGGTAAGTTACAGCTCCTTCCAGCCCCCAACAGGACCGCCGGGCTTGTAATGAGCCCGGCGGTCCTGGTCTGTATTATGGTAATGTAAGTTGCCATAATACAGACCTTGACTCGAGTATAAGTCGAGTGGGGGTTTTTCAGCACAAAAAATGTGCTGAAAGCTTGACTTATACTCGAGTATGTACGGTAGCTAGCTAGATAGATAGCTAGGTAGCTAGATAGATAGATAGATGTAGATAGATAGAGGTAGATAGATATATGTAGATAGAGATATATAGATATAGATAGATAGACATTAATAGAGATAGATAGATAGATAGATAGATAGATAGATAAAAACATTTTGGCTGTACCTGATCCAATGTCAAGGTAGTAAGATTTTTTGCTATACCTAATCTGATGCCAAGAATGCACTAAGTGAGCAACCACAGTGGACTTTAACAACTGAATAGCTATGCATACTGGGTGGGTCCACCAGACTAGCTATGAACTACTGATCATGACTTACTATGATCTTACTATCATTACTTTTTGTATGATAGGCTATCATACACTATATCAAATGTGATTTCTGTTTGTGCACCATTCTGTATATTAAGCGCTGATTAGGAACAATTTTTTGTATATTTTTTGTATATTTTTTGATTTTCCTAAGAATATATTTGAATAATAAATGTATATTCTTGCATTATAACTAATGAAACAAAATCTTTTTTTGACACATAGTGAATGTGTCTTAGTGCGGTATTAATATTTACTTGTTTATATATGAGTTTGAGATTTCAAAGGAAAGTAACCTCTAATTGTAGTTTGCCAGTTTTTTTTCTGTCAAAATGAGGACATTTATAATAGAGCTGTAGAATTCAACTGACTCCTCCTATTTGCTTAATATTCAGATTGATTTATGTAGGTTCTTGCACAGTCTAGAAGGGGATAATAGTTTACATATGTTCTTAATGATACCCAGCAACAAATCAGAGCTCTAGCTACTATTATTACTATTATTATTATTTATAAAGTGCCAACAAGTTCCATAGCGCTGTACAATGGGTGGACTAACAGACAAGTTTTGTAACCAGACGAGTTGGACACACAGGGACAGAGGAATTGAGGGCCCTGCTCAATGAGCTTACATGCCAAAGGGAGTGGGGTATAGTGACACAAAAGGTAGGAAGATGAGCCTCGCCGTCGTATTAATTATAGACTGGGATATTAATATGCAATTTGGGCTTATAAGTGACTAATAAGTTAACTCCAAAATGCATTTTTGTCTGCATTTGTAATCATAGTTAAAAATATATATATCTTTGCACAATATTCAGAAAATCAATCACAAAAAGAAACAGGTTTGCCTATAGTGTCTCTTTTAGAATTTCAGTCAAGGGAAGACTTTGTTCTCAATTCACAAAACACATTTTGTGAATAACCATAAATGTGTCACGTATTCATCCGCACATGAAAATGTGGTTAATGGCATTTACTGTCCTGACAGGAAAAGTTGTGCCGAGCAACATTACCGTCCTGACAGAAAAGGTTATGCCGAGCATCAATCATACAAACAAGGTAATTACTTTTGTGGTCAAAGGTAATGTGCATGGCTAATCAGGTCCACAGGTGGGTTTGTGCTGAGCAGCAATCATGCACACCTGGTAATTGCCTTTGGGATTACCCCACATACACAACCAACACCTAATGGCATTTAAACTACTCAACAAATCGATAGACTGTACACATTTGAACTATGAGATGAACCCACTCACGCCCTGGCCTTAACTCTGGACCGCACACTGTTGATAGGTGAGAGTAGTGGCAGTGATGAAAATTTCTGGGAAGTTGTCAGCCCAATTTGGGGAAAATGTAATTTGGTTAATTTGTACCAACTATTTTGAAAAATTCCTTATGTCTGGACATTTAACAGAGAAAATGACTAGCGCAATGTCCGAACATATTCATTTGATTTGCCATTCTGCCTTTCTGTGTAAAAAAAAAAGAGAGAGGATTGATGGAAAAAAATATTGATTTTATTTACAGGTAGTAGGTAGTAGGATCTCTTACATTTCTCTTTTCTTTCTCTTCATTTTTTTTTAAATCCTCATAAAAATCCTCATAATGCCATCTAAATTTGCTAGCAGGAAGAAAAAAATCCTTTCTGTATCTACGTTCTCCCTTTATAATTTAGAGCAGTCTTGCAGTTATTTCACAAGGTAAAGATTATAATTTTTTTTCCTTATTTTTTTATCTTGAACCTTTATTCCCATTTCCTTTTTTCTTTTCTCCTGTCCCTCTAACCTTTTTTTCTCCTCTTCTTTCCCAATTCACTTTCTTCTCATAACGTCATAGAACATTAATTGAAAATCAATTCAGATGTGTAAAAAAATACTTACTTTTCCTCATAAAAAAGAGAGGAAAAAAAAGCTACAAGTGGTAAATATCAAAAACCAGACACCAGACATGAGTATGTGTGTGTGTATATATATATATTATAATATTATATATATATAATATTTTTTCTACATGTTGTATAGCCTAACTCACGTCGTATGACCATTGTAGCTAATGTGTGAGAAATATGTAAGAAAAAAAAAAAAAATCCTTTTTGTACCCAGACTGTCCCTTTTTTATTTACAACAATCTCCTGGTTAAACCCTGAAGTAACGATACTCTACATGCTATCTCAAAAGGATGTAATAACTGTGTTGCAAAAGTAAGTCAACTAAGTAAGTCAACGTATCTGGTGTAGTGTTGCATTGGTAAAGATCCAATGCAACACTAGAGAGTTGCAAGCCTTGCATGCTGCAACTCTTTAGAATATAAGAAACCAGCATTTCATTTAGTGTTTAAAGTTTAAACAAACAAGGAATACCGAAGTATAAATTGTGCAACGTATTCCTTAAGCATTATCAGATGGATCTTTAAAAAATGCATGTGCGCCATTACCTGAATGAATATGGATAAAAGTTGTTGAATGTAACAAAGTGTGTGTGTGTTCATGATTATACATATGTAATGCTTAATGTTAAAAAAAAAAAAAAAAAAGGAATCAGATTTTGTGTGCTAATACTAAACAAAAGTTTAGTACTGGAGTACAAAGTGTGTTCACAGCACTGATGTTTTTGTAGCCTTCAATCTCTTAACCCCAGAAGGAGACTTGACAGTGATTGGGACATTAAAGTCAGAGCATTAACCAGCTACTGTCTCTTTCATTATAATTTAATGCTGTTTGTTTTAGGAATAAGCTTACAATTTAAAAAAGTAAGGGTGTTTAATTGTGTATTTATGATGTCTTATATAAACAGAATTATGCTTTTCATCCTTGTTTTTGTCTTTTTAGGCAACATATGAGAAGACAATCCAATTTATTTTGAACAACTTTGCACACAAAAGCATGCCTTTAGCTCACAGCAAATTTTTGTTATAAGTGATGATTGGGAGACTGTATACTACCAGAGCCGGCCTTAGGGGTGTGCGAGCTGTGTGGCCACACAGGGCGCCTTGGACCAGGGGCTTCATGTGGCCGCCACAGCTCGCACATGGCCGGGGTCAGGGGAGCTAAAACATGTACCTGGATGGAGGATTAATTATTCTCCACCTGGGTCTATAAAAAAAAAAAATCGCGCCAGTGGGGGTGGAGCTTAAGGTGTGGTGGGGCGGGGCTTATCGCAAGGCAGAGTCAATACCTACCTGAAGCCCCATGTAACTGCTGCACAGGAACTGCATCCACTCCACCTTCCAGCCATAATGGAAAGAGGTAAGTCTGTGTGTGTGACTGCCTGGCTATTTGTGACTGTTCGCCTGTGTGTGTGTGTATGTGTATGTGTGTGTATGTGACTGTCTGCCTGCCTGTGTGACTACCTGTGTGTGTGTGTGTGTGTGTGTGAGAGTGTGTGTGACAGTCTGCCTGCCTGTGTGTGTGACTCTGTCTGCCTGCCTGTGTGTGTGTGTGTGTGACTGTCTGTGTGTGTGTGTGTGTGTGTCTGTCTGTGTGCCTGTGGCTGTCTGTCTATGTGACTGCCTGCATGTGTGTGTGTGGCTGTCTCTCTGTGTGACTGCCTCAGTGTGTGTGTGTGTGTGTGTGTGACTGTCTGTGTGTGTGACTGTCTGCCTGCCTGTGTGTGAGTGACAGTCTGCCTGTGTGTGCCTGTGCCTTTGTGCATGACTATCTGCCTTTAACTAAGTGAGTGTGTGCCTATCAGCGTGTGTGAGTGTCTGCATGCCTGTAACCGAGTATGTATGACTTCTTGTAATGGAGTATGTGTGACTGTCTGCTTGTGACTGTGTGTGTGACTGTATGCCTGTAACTGTGTGTGTGCCAGTAACTGTTTGTGATTGTGTGCCTGTAACTGTGTGTGATTGTCTGCCTGTAACTGTGTGTGTGTGACTGTCTGCCTGTAACTGAGCGTGTCTGACTGTCTGCTTGTAACTGTTTGTGTGACTGTCTGCCTGTGCCTGTGTGTGTGACTGTATATAGGCAACTTGGTCCGGGGGGGCGGGGTGCCGTGAAGACTTTTCGCACAGGGTGCCTAATGGCCTAAGGCCGGCCCTGTATACTACACCACATTTAACATATTGCTGGACACATTGTTACAGAAGAATGTGTTACTCAGTAACTAAAGTGTCATTGTATCTACGCCCAAATGTGTATAGGAGGACTGCAAAGAATCTAGTACTATATATTTTTGTGTTTCAAAATTGTAGATTTTGTTAAGGATCAGTTTTACAGATTTATTTTTGATTTGGATGTCTATTATAAATCCATATCATTGCTGTGTTTGGTATACAGCTGCAATTAATACATTTATAGCACTACCAGTATTTGTTCAATATATATAATGATTATAAAGCTGAACATATAAGGGCAATATAATAGTTGCAAAATTACTCCCTGGAATACCTATCATTAGAACTATTATATTTCTATGTAGGTGGACATGAAAAAGTTGAAAAACAATTAATATATAACTAAATAGCAGCAAAAACTTTAAAGTTATTACATATAATATATTTGTCTGAACTTTCATATTACAAATATGTGAATGCTTTAACTAACATTATGACAGTAAGTTGACTATTTTGAATCCAAACCCCAGCAACAGTAATAACCTCATTGATAATTCGAAAATTAGACAATCTGGTTAATAATACAAGAGTATAGAAGTTTCTTGACATAAGGATGTAGCAACCTTCAAGATACAGGATAATAGATGTTCAACAAATGAACTTCTTCTACGAGGATCTATATCTGCCATGCCTCCTTGGCATCTGTCACTCTGAAGTATCTCAAAATTTAAGTCCCTCCATCTGGGTCTTTATCATGAGTAAACGTCAGGATTGAAAGATGCAGAGAGCCAATGAGATGCAGATAATTCTTGTCTGAAATAGTCTGGTGAATTCTTGTCTGAAATAGGAGGCACATTCCATTTATATCTAGATGTAGTTAAATCTCATTTAGGTGTCCAAGTCTCATCTTGGACAGTGATTGATAAGGTTCCAATATTTAGTAGCCCGAAATCTCTTCTCAAATGTGTCTTCTGTATTTGATAGAGTCTATGTCCTATCTCCTCCAATGACATTCAATTTAAAGAGTATACAACACATATATTTTACATTATGTTTGTTTAAGAACTGTGTGAATAGCTTCAATGAGCATCTCTTCAACAGCTTAGCCTGGGACAAGTCATAAAATACCTGCACCTCAAAATTATTTACTTTGGCAGGCCATCTCATTGTTTATGTAACAATCATGGATATTACATATAGATAGTACAAACAAACCACCACCTCCCTTGGTCTCTCAGTCCTCTGTGTTGATACTTATACTTATTATACTAATTATGTAAAAGTAGTCAATAGCCATTAAATCTTTTGGGGTGTTAGGACAAATCCCTTCACATCTATGACTGTTTCAGGCATGTATCTGATTTAGATATTTTTCTTTTTCAAGTCATTGTACATGTATTCCTGTAACTCATTCCTTAAGCATTATCAGATGGATCTAATTTAAACGCAAGTGTTCATGTACCTGCATGAATATGGATACATTTGTTATATGTAACAAAGTGTTTGTATAATCTTACTTCAACGGACCCAATTTTGACAATTATTATTCTGGGTTTTTTTTTCAGTGACCTACTTGTTGCCTCCAGTTTTTCAGTTATTTTAGTTAGTGAGTTATCATAGGGAATAAACAGAAAAAGAAACAAATGCCATTCTACCTGTGTATGATTTACTGAGAAGACTGTAGATTAAAAAGTAACTTTTAATAAATAAATCTAAAATAAGAATATAAAAAAGAGAAAAATAATATGAACAGCAGGAGAAAATGGAGACTATACAGCGAGTAAAACTCTGTGACTACTTATATAAGCTGTAAAAGTGTATACATAATAACACTAATGCTGAAGCAATACTGTTTAGCTACAATATAACATCAGTGTATTCCCAAGTAATAGAAGTGATACTGTATTATATATCACTAATAGCTGTAGCAAAAAGGGGGGTGGAGATAAGACAACTGCTAAACCAGTGCTGTCAATAGTTCAGCTAAGACAGATTTCTGACAGACGGCGATTAGCCAGTTAAATATCACAAAAGCTGCCTAGATCATAGCAGCATTTTGATAATAAATTAAAGCTTGCTGTCAAGCAGTAAAGTGTAAAATAAGGGGTTGCTGACCTGGCTCTGTTTTTTTCTGCAAGATACCTAGCAGTATATTCTAGTGTTACAACAGCTGCCTGCACTGAATGATGTTAACTTATGCTTGACCACAGTGGAGCACAAAGTAGTAGCTCACCTGTGAAGGACTGCTGACAGGCAGCAGTTAACTGGTTAAAAATCACACAAGTTGCCTAAATGCTAGCTGCATCTAAATAATAGGTCAAAGTATAAAGAGAGGGTTTACAAACAGTTTTGAACAGGTTGCCTAGGTAGTAGAAAATATACAGACAGTGACAGAGGAAGGCATATAGAATAAAAGATTCCTAAGTCTTGTGCCTTCGAGGGCACCCCTTAATAAAATGCCTGGTCTTATCAATCTCCCCCCATACACATAATAAAGGAAAAAGAAAGAGAAATAAAGTATGTACAGAGTACACAAAATTAGTGTTAAGAGTCTCCAATATGCACTCCTGAAATGCTGTACATAAATATATAGTGTCCTATTAGGGGCTCTGGACACTTACTGACACATTATTGGTGTCGGCATCTAACTCTCTCTGCTTATCTATTGCTAAATTACCGACATCAAGTTCATTTATGTCCAGCATTTCAGAGTGCATATTGGAGACACTTAACACTAATTTTGTGTACTCTGTACATACTTTATTTCTCTTTCTTTTTCCTTTATTATGTGTATGGGGGGAGATTGATAAGACCAGGCATTTTATTAAGGGGTGCCCTCGAAGGCACAAGACTTAGGAATCTTTATTCTATATGCCTTCCTCTGTCACTGTCTGTATATTTTCTACTACCTAGGCAACCTGTTCAAAACTGTTTGTAAACCCTCTCTTTATACTTTGACCTATTATTTAGATGCAGCTAGCATTTAGGCAACTTGTGTGATTTTTAACCAGTTAACTGCTGCCTGTCAGCAGTCCTTCACAGGTGAGCTACTACTTTGTGCTCCACTGTGGTCAAGCATAAGTTAACATCATTCAGTGCAGGCAGCTGTTGTTACACTAGAATATACTGCTAGGTATCTTGCAGGAAAAAACAGAGCCAGGTCAGCAACCCCTTATTTTACACTTTACTGCTTGACAGCAAGCTTTAATTTATTATCAAAATGCTGCTATGATCTAGGCAGCTTTTGTGATATTTAACTGGCTAATCGCCGTCTGTCAGAAATCTGTCTTAGCTGAACTATTGACAGCACTGGTTTAGCAGTTGTCTTATCTCCACCCCCCTTTTTGCTACAGCTATTAGTGATATATAATACAGTATCACTTCTATTACTTGGGAATACACTGTTATATTGTAGCTAAACAGTATTGCTTCAGCATTAGTGTTATTATGTATACACTTTTACAGCTTATATAAGTAGTCACAGAGTTTTACTTGCTGTATAGTCTCCATTTACTCCTGCTGTTCATATTATTTTTCTCTTTTTTATATTCTTTTAGATTTATTTATTAAAAGTTACTTTTTAATCTACAGTCTTCTCAGTAAATCATACACAGGTAGAATGGCATGTGTTTCTTTTTCTGTTTATTCCCTATGATATTCACCATTTAGGGGTTACCCCCCTTTTTTGTGCCCTCTACCTTGTGATATCTAAATTTTGGCCCTAGGTTAATTCTTTTTGTTTTCCTCGTATAATAGTTAGTAGTGATGTCGCGAACCCGAAATTTTCGGTTCGCGAACGGCGAACGCGAACTTCCGCAAATGTTCGCGAACCGGCGAACCGCCCGAAACGCCATTGACTTCAATGGGGAGGCGAATTTTAAAACACACAGGGACTCTTTCTGGCCACAATAGGGATGGAAAAGTTGTTTCAAGGGGACTAACACCTGGACTGTGGCATGCCGGAGGGGGATCCATGGCAAAACTCCCATGGAAAATTACACAGTTGATACAGAGTCTGGTTTTAATCCATAAAGGGCAGAAATCACCTAACATTCCTAAATCACAATCAATATGGATTGACACCTGACATATGACATATTGACACCTTGACATATGGATTGACACCTGTCCTCAGAGCCCCTGATGCACACGGACACAGAGCAGAATAGAGACTGGTCCCCCTACATAGGGTCACTTGGCAGATATGGATTGACACCTGTCCTAAGGATCCCTGATACACACTGACACAGAGCAGAATAGGGACTGTTCCCCCTACATCGGGTCACTTGGCAGATATGGATTGACACCTTGTTACAAACTGCTATTTGTAACGGGCCCTTTAAATGGCAAATTGCCCTGTTTCCCTGGGTTGTGGAGAAGCCTCTTTGCCAGCCTCCTCCCGCATGACTATGGCCCCTGGGAGATTGTGAAAATGTATGCACTTTTATTTGGTGTGTATGGCCCTTTAAGACTGTCGGTGGGCATATTGGGGCTTATGGACTCTTTATGTGACTGGTGCTGGCCCTTTAAACACCTTTTTTGGGACATCAGGAAGATTGGGACACTGCCCCTTTAAGGCCGTGTCCCCAGACTTGTTGGGGACACGGCCCCTTTAAGACGGTGTCCCCTGTGTCCCCAGACCTGGTGCAAACCCTTTGTGCCTGCCTTGCTATTTCCCACTTGGTTCAGTAAATGGGAAATTATTTCAGCTGCAGAGACTAAGTCCCATTCGGCGATGGGACTTAGTCTTTTTTTCAGCCGTTTTTTTTCAGCCTTATTTCAGCTGCAGAGACTAAGTCCCATTCGGCGATGGGACTTAGTCTTTTTTTCATCCGTTTTTTTCAGCCTTATTTCAGCTGCAGAGACTAAGTCCCATTCGACGATGGGACAGTCTCTTTTCAGCCGCTTTTTTCAGCCTTATTTCAGTTAGAGACTAAGTCCCATTCGCGATGGGACTTAGTCGTTTTTTCAGCCTGAAATAGATCGACCTCACAGCCCAAATCTATTGAACTGTTTTGGGCATGAAAATGTGCTTGCGGTCGGTCATAAAGGGACCTCCAGCTAACTTTTTAACCCCTGGATGGATTTGGCTGATTTTTGGTTATGTTTATGTTTTAAGTGTGCTGATTCCAAATATGTAATTATGAAGATGGGATGTGTAGTTTTAAAGTTACAGGGTATGGCTAAAAACTGTATTTTTACCGCCTGTGTTTAATTATGTTAATCTCTTCCCAAACGTCATTTCGTTCAAAGTGGAGAGAATGTTAAAAAAATATATTTTTGTTCGGAGTGTGAGAAATGCTTTTCAGCTGCTTCTAATCTTAAGCATCATTTGAGGAGCCATACAGAAGAGAAACCTTATTTGGGGTGTGTTTAGTATTGTTCTGATCAGTTTAATACCTTCCGCGTCTCCTATCAGTGGACGTGTATATGGCAGCCATTTTAGGAACCGTACACCTGGGACCCGAGCAAGGTCACCTTGTTCAACAGGCTTGCAGCGTATCCTCCAGGAAGAAGAGCCTGAACCCTTACAGGCTGCACGTGTCTTACCTGTACATGGAAAGCTGCTCTGGTTCCTTGATGAGCCAGCTGCCCGTGAGTTAACATGTCCCGTGGAGAAGCACTCTGTCCTGTAAAGCCTCACCAAAAAAAAGGAATGGTGTGTTTAGTATTGTTCTGATCAGTTTAATACCTTCCGCGTCTCCTATCAATGGACGTGTACACGGCATTGATTTTTATCTAAGCCGTAAACTTTTGCACAGCGAAGTATATTCACTGCCATTGAAAAGGAGTGCATGGCGGTGGTGTGGGCCCTCAAAGCTGCAACCTACTTGTATGGACAACCGTTTACCTTACTCACAGACCACATTAAATTTGGGGCACTGCGCGGTCAAGCTAATGTGACACCAGATAGGAGTGGTGTGTTTAGTACTATTTTTATCAGTTTAATACCTTCCGCGTCTCCTATCAGTGGTCGTGTACACGGCAGTAATTTCTGTAACAGGCAGATGGAAGAAGATGCTTGGTTGGTCCTCCTAACTGGAGACTGTGTTGCTGTACGGGTGGCAGGTGGAGCCATTTATAAAGTACACACTGTTTTATAAAGCCATTTATAAAGTACACACTGGCGGCTTGAACCCTAGTTGGTGGCGGATAAGTCACGCAAGTCAACAGGCATTCAGAGCTAAAATACAGCAGCGTGTGGACCATTTTTAGCCCAAGGCAGCTCATCCTCTTTTTATCAGGCCTTTACATAGGGTCACTTGGCAGATATGGGATTGACACACCTGTCCTCAGAGACCATGATACACACCCTCGACACAGAGCAGAATAGGGACTCTCCCTGCCCCTCCTACATAGGGTCACTTGGCAGATATGGATTGACACTCGTCCTAAGGATCCCCATACACACTGACACAGAGCAGAATAGAGACTGTTCCTCCTACATAGGGTCACTCTTGGCAGATATGGATTGACACCCAGTCCCTCAGAGCCCCTGATACACACTGACACAGATCAGAATTTGTGAATGTTACCCCACATAGGGTCACTTTGGGGCAGATATGGATTGACACCTGTCCTAAGGATCCCTGATACACACTGATACACACCTACTTGGATGGTATAGACATTTTTAGCAGCTCCTGGCCCGAACACCTGACCCACATAGGAGCCGTAATAGACCTGATTAGGGAGTCCGGACTGACCCTAAAGCCCAGTAAGTGCCATATAGGAACGTGTAAAACCTCCCCAAGATAGTAGTATGGGCCCCAGAATGTGAACAGGCCTTCCAACAGCTCAAGACGGCGCTCATTAAATCACCTGTACTTTCTTCTCCTGATCCAACCAAACACTTTCTCGTCCATACAGACGCTTCTATGCTTGGATTGGGAGCAGTACTGAGCCAAGTCGGAGCAGATGGTGGCTAGCAACCCGGGGCTTATCTAAGCCGCAAACTTTTGCATAGCGAAGTAGATTCACTGCCATTGAAAAGGAGTGCATGGCGGTGGTGTGGGCCCTCAAAAAGCTCCAAACCTACTTGTATGGACAACCGTTTACCTTACTCACAGATCACAACAAATTTGGGGCACTGCGCGTGCAATCTAATGTGCCACCAGATAGGAGTGGTGTGGTTAGTACTATTGTTATCAGTTTAATCACTGTTACGTCCCCTATCCGTTGATGTGGAGCAAGACGCAGCAGCAGAAGAGGACTAAGCCGAGGAGGTT
>OW240912.1:293579986-293594944 GCA_933207985.1 Pelobates cultripes
GGAGAAGAAACAAACAGAGGGAGGGGGGATAAGGAAACAGGGAAGGAGGGGGAAGAAAGAAACAGGGAGGGGGAAGAAAGAAACCGGGAGGGGAGGGGGGAAGAAATAAACTGATGGGAGGGGGGAGAAAGAAACTAACAGGGAGGTGGGGGGAAAGAAACTAACAGGGAGGTGGGGGGAAGAAACTAACAGGGGGGGAACTAACAGGGAGGGGGGAGACATTGACAGGGAGGGGAATTGACGGGGAGAGAGAAATTGACAGGGAGGGGGGAGTGACAGGGGAGGGAGGGGGAATGAGAGTAACAAGGGAGGGGGGAGAAGAGAGTGACAAGGGAGGGGGGAGAGATTGACATCCATCACACACACACACAATCACACACAATGCACCCCCTACACACAAAGACAATGAACCCCTTGCACACAGAAAAACACACAATGCATTACACACACACACACACGCAATGCAACCCTTACACACAATGCATCCCTTACACACGCAGAAACACACAATGCATTCCTTACACACACTCAATGCACCCCTTAAACACACTCAAAGCACCCCTTACAGACTCACACACTTCATCCCTTACATCCCTTACACATACAAACACAGATTCACACAATGCATTCCTTACACACATATCAGGACATCCCCTACACACTCCACCCCCTGTGAACAAACTCATTGGTGGAACATGAAGGTGGACACTGGGACCCAGACCTTGAGCTGTGTAAAGGGCCCCCCAAAAAATTGAGCTGCTTCCCGTTCTCCCAGAACATTGATTTTGTGACCACAGTTACAAACAGCCTCTAGAGATCCTGTTCTACACCAGACCAGTGGAGCCAGACTGCAGCTAGAGCCCATCATCATCCTCATCTGGTTGTAAGTAGGCAATCTAGTATATTATTCGTGGCACTAATCTCTAATTTACCTCACATTAAATGGACACTATAGTCCCCAGAACCACTGCAGCTTAATGTAGTGGTTCTGGTGTCCATAGCCTGTCCCTGCAGGCCTTTTAATGTAAACACAGCGGCACTGCAGCACTAGCGTTAGTTAACATGGCAGGTCATATGGGTGGGGCATTGTGATGTCACGGGGGGGGGGGGGGGGGCGGCAAACTTTACTTTTGCCTAGGGCGGCAAAAATCCTTGCACCGGCCCTGCATGCACGGGTCAGGTCCTCACTTTACGGCTGCATTTGGTCTAAATCTGTCCTAAAACCATTGCATGTTCATGCATATCATTCGTTTAAACTCACTTGTTTATATCTGTCACTGGCTCATTTCGAGCATTAGCATACTCCCAAAAGGGAACACATTCTGTTTCAATTGCCTAAACATACTAGGCAATTCTGTGCGTGCATTTCGAATCTCACTGCTCGTTTCGTTTTGTTTCCCTGACATACCAGGCTCACGGTTCGTGCAATTTTCTACCAAACGGGTACTAGTTCATGCATTTACTATTGTACTACACACACGTTTCGTGTGTTTACAACCCATGAACAGAACTTTGGTTTGTTACAATGACTGTTATTAAGCTATTATGTTCACTTATTGTATATTGTCAAACGGGCACTGTTTGTTTCCCTGTCATACAACTATAATGCTGGGGCATAGCTCACAAACAATGTTTCATATAAACCACACTGACCCCTACAGGTCACTCTCAAAATCTCACGTTAACCTTGCATTTGGATTAACCCCTTAAGGACCAAACTCTGGTATAAAAGGGAATCATGATATGTCTCACATGTCATGTATCCTTCAGGGGTTAAAGGGTATTTTACCATACAATCAGCATTTCTGACCCCTACTGGTCAACAGCAAAACGGTCTTCACATGTCATATACAATTACCAGCCAATATAAATTACACATAAGATTGTTTTAAACATAACCATAAACCATGAATTAAACTCCAACACGGGCTCAACTTCAGGTTTAATTCACAATAATTTACATTTCACATTAAGACTAACAGTGGTTCTATCAACACCGCCACCTACAGGTCTGTCAAGTACATTGACAATTTTCATGGGGTTTTACAAACACCAAAACACTGACCCCTATAGGTCAACAGACAAACAACATTTCACATACCAATCAGTATCAACTACACTGCCACCTATAGGGCACTCAGCAGATCTCCAGTGCACTTGCATTTTGCAACTCCATGTTCACTTGCCATTCAATAAGGCATACAACAATTCACATAGCAAACAGTATATCAATATCTGTTATAAATACACATATTATTACACAGTAGCACACGCATCTGTATATACGTAACTGGTAATATGGTTCACATACATACGGCACTTAATGGGTTAAGATTGATACATATTTAACCAGTATGGATATGATGTTTAATATTTACATATCACGGCACTTTACTGTAACGGATCACCTGGCACCCCGACTGGGTACCTCCGTTGAAAGATGCTCCTAGCGCTTCCAGAGGACTCCAAGCACTCCACCAGACACCATAAGCACCGCAGGCTGCAGCTATCTCCCTTCAGAACGAAGCAGGAACAAGCTCTTACAAGAGCTCAGTGATTATAGCAAGGGAATATGCCTAGCATAGCAATCCCTTGTAGCAGATTCCCCCAATAAGAGACAGGACTCAAGTTGAGGGTAAAAATAGAACTCTCTGGCTGCTAGCTTGCAGCCCTTTTTATTAGGTGCTCCCATGAAGGGGAGGGACACACACAGTAACGTACATTAACCAATCACACAATAGTTACATCCCACACATAGCCCTCCCCTCTACCTGTAAACTAATTATCTGTACACACAGGGAAATACAATTATCATAGGTAGGGAAAATACAGTTTTTACACAACATTCATAACTCCCAAAATATACATCACATTCGCATAAAAATACATATTCACAATCAATCCATTCAGGGGAACAACATATTAAAAAATGGCATGAATCAGACCAGGGGTTCAAAAGTTAGTAAAAGTATCTTTTGTTCCCCCTGGCTCAAACAGTAAAAGTAAAACATCCCCACAATGCATCCTGGCTTCCTCCCTTCTGCCCTGGAGATAATTGGAGAAGGAATCTAATTATCTCCAAAGACAGAGCCAAACTCCATTACCCACATGGCAGACAAAAAGACAGTAAAAGACATAAAATTACATACTGACACATTTTAGTACATAAAACACACATTTCTACATATCCCCAGATAGCTTGGATCTGACTGCACATTATTAGATGAATGGCACTCAGATCACACGAATAAGCCTTTCTGCAGGGAAAATAAACAGTTTAACCTGCAGGGCCATAGTCCAAAGGCAAGAGGCGGGCAAGCAGCCCCCTCCAAGGACACGTGGCGAGGTCGGTTTTGCCACACTTCTCCCCTTTGCCCCCCAGACTAACAGGGTATCTGACCTCCTGCCGGTCAGTGCCCTGGTTAGTCCAGCAACCCACCCACGAAGCACAAACAGCAGTACAGCCCACCCACAATAAATGTTTACTCCACCTGGATAAAGTAGCAACATGTCCAGGTGCCTCACCACAGCTGTGTGGGGAGCTGGTAGACTGCCTTGGTGGGTTGCTGAGTGGGCAGAGACCAGCGGTACTCTGCCCTGGTGCCAGCGCTACCACCGAAGTAGCCTGATTGGAGCCTGGTTGTGGGAGGGGGAGACGACCGTCTCCCCTCTGGGTACACAGCTCTGGGGCTGGGGAACAGGACCGACCGTCTCTACCCCTTGGGCTGTAAGCGCAGAGACTACGGTCCCATCTGCACAGTTGCGGGGCTCAACATCTCCCCTTGGTGGGTTAGGCTGCCGCTGGAGAGAGGGTGTAACAAGCTCCTCTCTCTGGACTGTCAACTGCCGCTGGGGAGAGGGGTTAACAGGCTCCTCTCCCTGACACTCTCTCTGCTGGTGGAGAGGCGGACCAGCTGTCTCCCCTTTCATTATTTTGTCCTGCTGCTGGGGTGTGAGACTGACGGTCTCTGCTCCCTGCAGGACACACTGCCGCTGGGGAGGAAGGACGACACCTTCAGCTCCCTGGGGTACACACTGCCGCTGGAGAGGAAGGATTGCACCCTCAGCTCCCTGGGGTACACACTGCCGCTGGGGAGGAAGGACGACACCTTCGGCTCCCTGGGTTACACACTGCTGCTGGGGAGGACGGGCGACACCATCAGCTCCCTGGGGTACGCACTGCCGCTGGGGAGGAAGGACGGCACCTTCCGCTGGGGCAGCCTGTAGAAAGTCAGGCTCAGGGGAAGGAAACAAGGGAGGACAGAGGCCAGCGGCGCTCTGCCCAGTTGCCAGCTCTTCTGCTGGGGGTCAGGGAACAAAGGAGTTGGCTGGGGAGGAGAAATATCACTTACCTCCCCCTGGTACTCCGGCTGCTGCTGGGGGGGGAGGTCGATGCTCTCCACTTTCTGTAACTCCAGCTCTAGTTGGGGATCTGGGCCGGTTGCCCAGCATCCCTGTAGGGCCGGTGGAGAGATCTCGGTCCCATCTCCACCTGCCTGCAGGGGGTCCTCCCAGGACCAGTCTATGAGGTCCTCTACCTCGGGTACCTCTGGTTGCTGTTGGGGAGGGAGACCGGTTGTCTCTTCCTCCAATAACACATTCTGCCGCTGGGGAGTGAGACCGACTGTCTCCCCTCCCTGTAAAACATACTGCCGCTGGGGATCTGGGCCGGGTGCCCAGCATCCTTGTAGGGCCGGTAGAGAGACCTCGGTCCCATCTCCACCGGCCACCTCGGTTTCTTCCTCGTCCCACTCTACCTGTGGCTGGAGTTTCTCCCAACGTGCCCACTGGCCTTCCCTCAACGCCCTGTGTTGTAGGTTCAGGGTCACCATGTCCCACACGAACCGCACGTATTTCTCCTCTGGATTGGGTCCGTAAAACTTCAGGTGCAACCCTACCATCGTGCCAAACTCTAGTACGGAGTAGCTGTACGCCATGCTTGCTGTAGCCACTGCTGGTTCCATTATGTTGCTGAAGATAAGGACGCTGCACAACTCCACACGTTACCGGTGTCTCCGAGCTGCTTCTCCTCGCACTAGGATGCCATCCCACCGCTGCCACCAATGTAACGGATCACCTGGCACCCCGACTGGGTACCTCCGTTGAAAGATGCTCCTAGCGCTTCCAGAGGACTCCAAGCACTCCACCAGACACCATAAGCACCGCAGGCTGCAGCTATCTCCCTTCAGAACGAAGCAGGAACAAGCTCTTACAAGAGCTCAGTGATTATAGCAAGGGAATATGCCTAGCATAGCAATCCCTTGTAGCAGATTCCCCCAATAAGAGACAGGACTCAAGTTGAGGGTAAAAATAGAACTCCCTGGCTGCTAGCTTGCAGCCCTTTTTATTAGGTGCTCCCATGAAGGGAAGGGACACACACAGTAACGTACATTAACCAATCACACAATAGTTACATCCCACACATAGCCCTCCCCTCTACCTGTAAACTAATTATCTGTACACACAGGGAAATACAATTATCATAGGTAGGGAAAATACAGTTTTTACACAACATTCATAACTCCCAAAATATACATCACATTCGCATAAAAATACATATTCACAATCAATCCATTCAGGGGAACAACATATTAAAAAATGGCATGAATCAGACCAGGGGTTCAAAAGTTAGTAAAAGTATCTTTTGTTCCCCCTGGCTCAAACAGTAAAAGTAAAACATCCCCACAATGCATCCTGGCTTCCTCCCTTCTGCCCTGGAGATAATTGGAGAAGGAATCTAATTATCTCCAAAGACAGAGCCAAACTCCATTACCCACATGGCAGACAAAAAGACAGTAAAAGACATAAAATTACATACTGACACATTTAGTACATAAAACACACATTTCTACATATCCCCAGATAGCTTGGATCTGACTGCACATTATTAGATGAATGGCACTCAGATCACACGAATAAGCCTTTCTGCAGGGAAAATAAACAGTTTAACCTGCAGGGCCATAGTCCAAAGGCAAGAGGCGGGCAAGCAGCCCCCTCCAAGGACACGTGGCGAGGTCGGTTTTGCCACATTTACTTTCACATATACTGTATGTTTTAAGATAAGCTTGGTCTATGCCATATTTCCTTATGCCATACGATTTTATCCATTCAGGTTACAGTTACTACTAAAAAACCTATAAGGATTGTCAGGTTCAATACCATACTACCAGGTACGTACACCTGCTCACGTAGTTATCCATCTCTTACCTTCCCTGGAATAGTAATAGTGTACCGGCAATTAGGGTTCTAGGGCCCAATAGGTATTACCCCCTTTTTTCTCTGCATTATGCTTCAGTTAGTGGTCCCGTGAGGCCAACACCCCGCCTCACACTCGGAGGCATACACCCCTCGGGCCACTCGTGAGCTAGCCGCCTCGCATTGTATCATAGAGAGGGCCTCACCTGTCACTCCCCTTCCTATTTTCTGGTTACTGTCACCGAGAGGCCAACATCCTGCCACAATGTTCGGTGGCCACACAAAATCCCCTCGCGCCAAGCATAGATAGAGCCTCTCGAGCCACTTGGCAACTAGCAGGGCCTCACCAGTCACCAAAAAAAAAAAACACCAAGCCTAATCGTTTCGCCTTACGGCTTAGCTAGCAAGCCGGTACAAGACCCCTGGGTACAAATATATAATTGCAATCTTTATTGTTATTTAAGTATTTCTCAAAAAGATGGTAAAGAATCACCTCTTCCTAGCACCACGGCTAGAAGTGATACACCTTCATCTCTTACCTTCCCTGGAATAGTAGTAATGTACTGGCAATTAGGGTTCTATGGCCCAATAGGTATTACCCCCTGTTTCTCTGCTTTACGCTTCGGTTAGTGGTCCCGCGAGGCCAACACCCCGCCTCACACTCGGAGGCATACACCCCTCGGGCCACTCGTGAGCTAGCCGCCTCGCATTGTATCATAGAGAGGGCCTCACCTGTCACTCCCCCTCCTATTTTCTGGTTACTGTCACCGAGAGGCCAACATCCTGCCACAACGTTCGGTGGCCACAAAAAAATTTCCCTCACCAGTCACCAAAAAACACCAAGCCTAATCGTTTCGCCTTACGGCTTAGCTAGCAAGCCAGTACAAGACCCCTGGGTACAAATAATAATTGCAATCTTTATTGTTATTTAAGTATTTCTCAAAAAGATGGTGAAGAATCACCTCTTCCTGGCACCCCGGCTAGAAGTGATACACCTTCAAGCAGAGGAGATGTGGCTCCGACCTAAGGAGGCGACAAATACCCTACCCTGCCACAGCAAGGAAAGCAGAGTTATTCAAACTCCTCCATACATCAATGGACAACACGGAGGCAGGGGAAGGCCCAGCAACACCAACTCAGGTGACACCCAGGGCATGTTAGCCTCACTCATAAACTCATGAGCCAAAAAATTTACGACAGACTGGCAATTTCGAGTCAGTCACAGCCCTCACAAGGCTGGGCCTCACGCTACTGTACAACCAGCACCAACCGAAACTCTGTTACTTGGTACAAGACGTTAACCCTGCACATATGATCCTGGCACATTGGGGAAACAAGGCATATATATGTATGATGATGTATCTATGATGGTCAGACCCAGGGATTCTAGGTAAATCGGGAACTGACCATCCCTTGGTTGTGTTGGCATTTGGAATATGTAGAGATGCTTATTTGTGCAGGTACCCATACAGAAGGGATTTTCTCCCAAACAAACGGGTGAGCACTCTCAGGCTCCAGGTACCAGCACCTCTGAACTACCATAGACAATTGGTATTAGTAGTTGCATTGCATATAGACTGTTGCATATATGTTCAAATCATTCAGGGCACATGACAAACCATGTGTCCCAATACAACTTACAAATAACGTACTCTCCATCTGTACACACCAATGCATTTTCAACACTACTGACTCATCACCCTTCCAGACTTGTAGTAGAGTTACTAAGGCTCTGGAGCTTCAAAGGGCTCCCATACAGGTATCATAAATAAACTCTCAAGGAATATAGCATGCCCTCACTTAGTCAGCACAACAGAACTGTCGGCTGTAAACACACTCATAGCCAAGATTTGCAGAGGGGTTTTTACTTGGGTTTTCCAATCTCCACCATTTACAGCATGGCACCAAACACAAATGCATTGGTATTGTCACAAGGGAATCTTCCCTTAAACAAAGACTAACCATAGACTTATTGGCACCACACACCTTCGCTACCCCAAGTCTCAACTCCCTCATACCCTCCGAGGAGTTTCCTTACTATACACACCATTGATCTACCTTTACAGCTATCACTCAAGCATGGGTTGAAGCTTCGTTAAGTAAGACCAATATCATCAACACAGTAAACGGCTACCATCTACCCTACAAACTGGCACTTACATGGCATAAAATGGGCAATCCTTTCCCCGCTAAAAGCAGCTGCTGTTGCATGGGGTAAATCATGGTCAGGGTCATCAATCCGTTGTTACTCAGACAACTGAGCACATGTCATATCATCAACAAATGCCACTCATCATCCATACGATCATGGTATTGCTGGGGAACTCACTTGGTTGGCCACTTACTACATTTCTTTTACTTTCATGTACCAGGCGTTGGTATACATCCTTGCCGACAATTGTCTCATTTATATTCCAGGCACGTTTATCATACGCTTCCTACAGCCTTATATACAGTCACGGTCACTCTTTCGTTCCAGGGACAAAATCATGGATTAGACATACTCATGCAGCATAGCATGCACTATCCCACCTAGCACTTTCATCCCATACTTGTAGAACGCACCTATTCACCTGGCTTTAAAGAATCTCATTGGAACACGACATAGCTCAACCTGTGTCATAACATTTCTCCTAGGTTTTGCTTCATTTTTTGCCACCTTAAACTAAAAACATCTCACACACCATTAATTATATATTTTACAGGCATTCAACAACACAGGATAACCTATGGCCAAAACTACCATAACTTCATGCTATCATACCAGACAAGAATATACTCAGAGGTTTTCAGGAATCCATCCCCCCACGTTCCTCTCAGATATTACCAATAGCCATCCAACTTTTCCATCCTTATTGGACCTATTAGAGCTACAACCTTTCAATTATACTACCAAGTTGGCCATTACCAGCCATGCACACTGCCTTTTATGCCTTTCTCAGGCCAGAGAATCCACTACCATAACCACCACTCAGACAGATCATTGTCTTCAACGATCCCACGTGTGTAAACAAATATATCATTACCCATTGGCTCTACCACATTCCGAAACGAGTCAACACGCACCAACAGTAGAGATAACATACTATCCTACCCACAACAAATGGTGTCCAGTTGCGGTCCTAGATTCCTACCTTCAAAAATCCTTCAAGGAATTAAATACCGTAATGCATTTAAGGAAATGTCTGGTTAATTTGTATATATTGTTGACTGTATTAAATCTTTGATTATTCTTTTTGCCCTCTTTATTTACAGGCCTACCGTATCGTCGGTCTTGGCACACCACAACCGACTTGCTCCCTTTATACTATCCTACGCTTATGCTGGAACCTTACTCCATATACGGCTATTTGCCCCGAACACAAGTTTTAAGGCCATTTGGCCTGTATTTGTGGGAGGGGCTTAAATTAATTCACTCCCCTATATAAGGGACACCCCTTACCTGACTCATATCGCTTGAGGTCAGCATCAGAATGACCCTCCCACCCACTCCTCATTTCAACACTCTCTTTTCTTTCCATTTACTTTACTTACTTACTCCTTGGTGGGCCCTCTTTATTTACAGGCCTACCGTATCGTCGGTCTTGGCACACCACAACCGACTTGCTCCCTTTATACTATCCTACGCTTATGCTGGAACCTTACTCCATATACGGCTATTTGCCCCGAACACAAATATATATATATATATATATATATATATATATATATATATATATATATATATATATATATATATATATATATATAAACATTGAAAGGCTTTCACTCACGGTCTTGGTTTTCTTTAAAAGATTCCTTTATTTCATCTCTTTAAAATCCGATCAACGTTTCAGCCAACGTCCGTGGCTTTCATCAGGATCAATTCAGCACAAAAAAAAAGAACGAAAATAAGAATATAGGTATATACCCATACACTTAACCCAAAAGATGGGATAGTGACAGGTCTAACCCAATATCTTAAGTACCGCAGAGAGACTCCAGGGGTCTCAAGGGGCTTAACCCCAATGTATACAAAATACAAAAAACAAACAAGAAATTGATGCCACTAATCTCAGTGCATACAAAGCTCCGAGATCAGCTGTATCCCCTGGATATATATGTAGTAATATAGTTATTACTGTATATTGGCATAAAAATGTATAATCTTATATAATTGAGACCTAAACATAATAAATAAACCAAAGTATATACAAGTTCTACATATGCTAATATGCAAGCCAAAAATAGATCAAATGAAAGTCAGGCGTTTTTTCTTATTTTCAGCCATGATTATTGGGCACTAGTGATGTCCCGAACGGTTCGCCAAACGCTTCGCTAACGCTTCGCCACGAACGGTTCGCCACGAACGGTTCGCCACGGACTCATCATTGAGTAAACTTTGACCCTGTACCTCACAGTCAGCAGACACATTCCAGCCAATCAGCAGCAGACCCTCCCTCCCAGACCCTCCTACCTCCTGGACAGCATCCATTTTACATTCATTGTGAAGCTGCATTCTTAGTGAGCTGTCCAGGAGGTGGGAGGGTCTGGGAGGGAGGGTCTTCTGCTGATTGGCTGGAATGTGTCTGCTGACTGTGAGGTACAGGGTCAAAGTTTACTCAAAGATGAGTCCCTGACGAACCGTTCGCGAACCGTTCGGCGAACCGTTCGGGACATCACTATTGGGCACTTGTGGATTGAGCACTATGACTTTCATTTGATTTATTGATTCTTTTGATTTTCACTTTTCTATCCTCTGCTTCTATGCCTGTCTAGTTAGATTACCAGGGAGAGAGGCTTTTAATTTACCTTGTCGGTGTTTTAGACACTGACTTTCTCACTATATACTGCATTCTCTCCCTATCACATATTATGGACAATACTCTCTCTTTCTAGCTCTGCAATTTAACTCTATAGATGCTGACTTATGACCGAGGGTCTGGGACTGTGCTTAGATCAATATAGCACTTTAATATGCACAAGATGTGTTTCTTATTACTAGCACAGTATAGATTTTTATAAGATAAGGCAGAGCAGTATTTAGAGTTAATCTGCAAATAGCCCAGTGTTAGGGACTTGGTTTGGGATGGATCCCCTCCTACGTGGCATATACACCTGTTAATAAAGATGATATTTAGGATTGGGTATCACACCTTTATATGGATTTGGATTGTTTCCCTACATGGTGTATATTTCTGGCTTGCATATTAGCATATGTATCACTTGTATATACTTTGGTTTATTTATTATGTTTAGGTCTCAATTATATAGATTGAGCACTATGACTTTCATTTGATTTATTGATTCTTTTGATTTTCACTTTTCTATCCTCTGCTTCTATGCCTGTCTAGTTAGATTATTAGGGAGAGAGGCTTTCAATTTACCTTGTCAGTGTTTTAGACACTGACTTTCTCACTATATACTGCATTCTCTCCCCATCACATATTATGGACAATATTCCCTCTTTCTAGCTCTGTCTGCAATTTAACTCTATAGATGCTTATTTATGACTGAGGGTCTGGGACTGTGCTTAGATCAATATAGCACTTTACTATGCACAAGATGTGTCTCTTATTACTAGCACAGTACAGATTTTTATAAGATAAGGCAGAGCAGTATTTAGAGTTAATCTGCAAATAGCCCAGTGTTAGGGAATTGGTTTGGGATGGATCCCCTCCTATGTAGCATATACACCTGTTAATAAAGCTGATATTTAGGATTGGGTATCACACCTTTATATGGATTAGGATTGTTTCCCTACATGGTGTCAATTTTTGGCTTGCATTTTAGCATATGTATCACTTGTATATACTTTGGTTTATTTATTATGTTTAGGTCTCAATAATATAAGATTATACATTTTTATGCCAATATACAGTAATAACTATATTACTACATATATATCCAGGGGATGCAGCTGATCTCGAGGCTTTGTATGCACTGAGACAATTTCTTGTTTGTTTTTTCAATTCAGCATAAATACATTTCACAAATAACACACTTATATAGCTAAACAAATCAATAAATCAATTAATAAATCACTCACCACCTGTATTGATATCATTCCTCCTTGGCGTCCCTCAAGCCCATCTGCACATGCGCAAGCATGCTGCTACCCGGAAGTAGCGTAATGACGTTACCGTTCGTTGCCAGGGTTACCCGATGACTCTACAGGCTCCCCGGCAACTGGGTAAACAAGTTCCCTCTGTGCACTGATCTAATAGCATACACACAACCATTCAAGGAAAAAATTTAAAATATTTAAAACATTACCATTACTGTTTTTCTCAGAGGTCTTATAAGTTACAGATTCATCTATATTTAATGGTATGTAACAAATAAACAATAAGCTATATAGGTATCCATTTTTACTCAAAGTTCTAAAAAAAAAATTCTAATATATTTCAAATATATTTAAAGTGACATATCTTATTTATCATTAGGGTGCTGTACCTTAAGATGTATTATGTGTTTTGATTTTGCAATAAAGTGCATATGACTATTATCTATTTCCTATTCATAGAAATACTTTTTATGTGCCATAAATTGATACTCTTGCTATTATGTACATTAAAGTGCCCTGGAGTGATTTATATGTACAATAAAGTGCTTTTTCATCTCTTAAAGTGACTCCCCTGCTTTTAGATATATATAGATTAACCCCTTCAGGATGCAGGATGGTTCAGGACCGTCCTCGGCATTTTTGCGTTGCCGCCCGAGGACAGTCCTGAACCGTCCTAACGGAAAAAGGGGCCGCAGGAGCAATCGGAGATCACTTCCGCTGAAATCCCGTTGTTACTATCTGCCCGGCATCCCAGGCAGATAGTAACAGCCAATTGCGGCATGTGAGCGATCCGCCTTCTCGCACAATTGTCTGGTGTCAAAGTGGGTGTTACAAACACTCACTTTGACACTGATCTCTGCCTCTCTCCCCTCTGTAGCGTTTTGTGAGGGGAGAGAGACAGAGATCGTGATATATTGTTGCAGCAGGTGTTCCAGAGATTATTAAAAAGTATCAGCAGTTAATAAAAATTCCCTTTTAACCCCTTCCCTGCCCGATATGTTACAGACAGTGCATTTGTACTGTCTGTATTTTTTTTTTTTGCCCTTAAGGGTTAACTTTATTTTAAAAATCTGTGTCTTAGACTGTCTTAGTCTGTCGTAGTCAGTCAATTTCCTTCCCCCAAATCTCCATTAGATTCTTCTAACAGGAGTTAGTTTAGGGATTACTGTTTTAGTCTGTTTTAGTGTAAAAAAAAACAAATGTGTTTAGTATTTTGTTAGTTTAGTCTGTTAGTGTGAAACATGCAGCGCATGTACAGCTTGGAGGAGGCATATGTCTTCTTGGCGTCAGACTCTGACGCCACTGACACTGCGTCCGATTTTGACCCAGGTCAGTTTAGCGGCAAATCTAGTGACATGTCATCTGTGTGTGAGCCAGCTGCTAAAAGAATCTGTGCTTCCCCTACTACGCCGAATGTGGAGGAGGACTGGGTACCTCCACAGTCAGCTGATCCCAACATCCCCCCTTTTAGTGCCAACGCAGGCATTTATGTGAATGTGGTTGACTTCTCCCCTATACAATATATGGAGTTATTTTTAGGGGATACCATCTGGGAGGAGATTGTTTCCCAGACTAATTTATACGCTAGCCAATTTATTGAGACCAATCCAGGTAGCTATACAGTCAGGGAGCATGCTTGGCATCCCACAGATGTCCCTGAACTTAAAAAATTCTGGGCTCTTACCATGCTCATGGGATAATAAAGAAGCCATCAATCCGCTCTTACTGGAGCACCAACCCAATTTGTTCGACTCCTATATACTCCCAACCAATGCCTAGACCAAGATATAAGCTGCTGCTGAGATACTTAATGTGACAAGACCAATCTCGCCACTGTGCATTGGAGGAGCCTGGTTGCCCGCCTGCTGCATTTAGACTATGGCCCCATGTTGAAACGCTTGATTTTACCCTGCGGAGACACAAAAGCCGGGTCATTCGGTGCTGGCCCTGTTTGAGCGGTGATACCCCAGATAGCTATGCCACGGAGCCCATTCGTATAATGAAAGACTATGGGAAAGATTTTGGCTCCAGGGCAATTGAACTGTATGTGTGTGCTCTGAGCGCCATTCAGTAATAATGTGCGCTCAAATCTGAGCTATCTGGGGATATGTTGAATGTACCTATTTTGTGCAATGGCTGTATAGTTATATGTTTTTATGTGTTTTATTGTCTTTTGCTGCCATGTGTTCAATGGAGTTTTGCCTCTGTCCTTGGAGATAATTGGATTACTTCCCAATTATCTCCAGGATAGAAAACTCTGTGGAACTGGTTTTGGGAAGAAAAGCCATGCTTCCTGTGGTCACAAAGGACTACGATCTATCTTTTGAACCACTGGACCAATTTGGATGATTTTGACATTTGTTTGTATTTGGAGTATGCTGATTCTGAAAATGTAATGTTTATTTGAATGTGATGCATACTTTTCAAGTTATGAATAATGTGGAAAAATTGTATTTCTCTGCTTGTGATAATTACATTACCCATTGTGTAAGGTAATTGTATCACAGTCAGAGGGGAGGATTTTGTGTGGGAGTGTCTGAGTGTATTGTATGTGTTTATTGGTTGTGTTCCAAAACCCTGAGGGTGGTACTAATGTGTATATAAGAACAATAAACCCACAGCTCTGTTTGTTCACTGCTTGACCCTCAAAACAGAGCCTTGTATTGTTCTTGGGGGGATTTATTGTATGCTGTTCCAGTTTGACTGCTAGGAGTGTA
>OW240912.1:293597634-293621507 GCA_933207985.1 Pelobates cultripes
CATGGCCCATTAGCCCTCAATTGTAGTTTCTACTGGGGCCTGGAGGCGACTGTTTCCAGCAGGGGATATCTAATGGACGCTGAGATGGCCTCTGTTAGAAAGACCCCTTCCAAGCCTTTTAGACTCCATTGTAGTCTCTAATGGGGCTTGGAGGGGATTCTTTCTAACACACCCTCTAAAGGACACTGAGATAGCCTCCGCTAGAAAGACCCCCCTCCATGGCCCATTAGCCCTCAATTGTAGTCTCTACTGGGGCCTCGAAGGGCTTATTGCCCTTTTGTTCCTTGTGTCTAAAGATTGTGTAGGGTGTGGCTGGAGGCGGTGCATGGAGGCGGGACAAGGGTGGCTCTTGCTGCAGAGTATGGGTGGGGCCTGTAAGGGGGCCCTTGATTTATTTTGCCCGGGGGCCCTGAGGGTTCTCAGTCCGCCCCTGTACTGTACTATTTAAACTTGCAGTTACCTGTAGTAATTAATAATCTGGCTGATAGGATTTAATAGGCATATATTTTAATATGTGAAAAAAAGGGTGAACTTGGTTGACCACACCACCACAACAAGAATCACTCAGTGGAGCTTACTCCTTTTGGCATTGGGGAAGTCAAGTGACACTTGAAGACAATATTATCTAGAATAAAAGATTTAAACACATAATAGTGCAGTATGCCAATGGAATCTGGGATCTAATCTCATACTGTCGCCCTTGGCTTTGCTCTGCAGCAATCTACATGCAGCCCTTGTATGATTGCCTCACCCATGAACCTTTTTATTTAACACCTGAAGCAAAGGAAGCCTTTTATACTCTTAAATTACTTGTCACCTCAGCCCCGGCACTGGGTCTACCTGACTATAGGAAGCCCTTCACTCTATTTTGCACAGAGCAAGCTGGCTATGCCACAGCTGTCCTCACTCAGGACCATGGTGGGTTGCCTATTACTCCACCAGTTTAGACCCTGTTGCCAGAGGTGCCCCTTCCTGTGTAAGAGCAGAAGCTGTTGTTACTGCCTTACTGGACAAAGCCACCAACATTGTCTTAGACAATCCTGTTACCATTTACACCATGCATGGAATTAAAAGCATTCTATCACAAGTTCAGCCGAAACACATACATACTACAAGGCATCTCAGTATGCAGCGTGCTTTCCTCATGCCTCCAAATGTAACTTTGAAGAGGTGTATGGTGTTAAAACCATCACCAGACGAGTTAGCTGAAGCCCAGGTACCCCATGATTGTGCAGCATTAATGGCACAAGAGACAGCAGGTTTTTCACATGTAATTGAGTCTCCATTGTCTAATCCAGACTTTGAGTTTATTGTAGATGTTCCAGATATGCTGACGAGAAGGGAAATTTCCACACTGGATATGCTGTAGTCTCTGCACACAAGGTAATTAAAGCTGAACCACTTGCCCCTCACTGCTGTGCACAGGAGGCTGTGCTGAAGGCACTCATTAAAGCATGCAAACTGGCCTCTGGGAAGACATATAATATTTACATAGACTCTCACTATGCCTTCGGTATAGCCCATGATTTTTGGCTCATATGGCGGGCTTGTGATTTTCTCACCTCCGCAGGAACTCCAATCAAGAACTCTGAAGCCGTGAGTGCACTTATGGATGCTATCCTGCTACCTACTCAAGAAGGCATCATTAAGGTGGAAGCTCACGTGAAGATCACAGATCAAATCACAAGAGGAAACCACAAAGCATATGAAGCTGCCAAGCAAGCAGCAATCCAACTTAATCCTTCTACAGGTAATACCTTCATACAGGTTGTCCTTCCAGAAAAGACTGCTGACTATGATATATTGTTGAGCCTGCAGATGCTAGCAAGGAGGAATCAAGATGGAGAACCTGATGATGACAAGATGTGGCGAAAAGGTAAAAGATTGTGTCTACCATGATTCTTGTATTTTATGATGGCTCACGTAGCCCATGAACCCAAACATTTATCCACGATGAACCAGAACTGTATAGTGAATACCCATTGGGTGGCACATGGGTTTACTGTTGTAGCAGCTAAGCATACCCAAGCTTGCATAATTTGTGCTAGGTATAACCCGAACAGGCTGTCAAAACACCAGGTAAACATATCCCAAGGCCACTTTACTCATTTCAGAGACTGCAGATAGATTATATTAAACTGCCTAAGGTAGGAATGTATAAATATGCATTGGTGTGCATTGATCTCTTTTCAGTTTGGCCTGAGGCCTACCCAGTGTCGAAAGCCACAACAAAGGTCACAGCAAGTAAGCTTCTGAAGGAACTGGTATGCAGATATGGGGTACCTAAAGTAATTGAAATTGACAGAGGTAGCCATTTCACTGGAGAAATAATGCAAGAAATAATGAAGGCACTAGGGATCAGTCAGGCCTTCCATACCCCTTACCACCCCCAGAGTAGTGGGAAAGTAGAAAGGGCAAATGACACCCTAAAGAATAAAATTGGAAAAGCCATGCAAGAGGACTTAAGGAATGCCGTCCCCTATCACTCTTCTCTATGATATTCACCCCTCAGCCAAGGAATTGCCTATCCCCTTTTGAGATTTTATTTGGATGTGACCCAAGACAGGACTCTATTTCCCCCAGGCACTCCAATTACAACACAGTAACATGACCTTCTATGTCCAGGCCCTGCATAAGAAGTTAGGGCAAGTGCATAAACAAGTGTTTGACTCTATTCCAGATCCAGACTTCAGTTCTACCACTCATAAACTAGAACCTGGAGATTGGCTAGTTATAAAAAGGGCTTGAGCCGAGATTTGATGGACCCGGGTGAGTAGGGATTTAAATAGGTCTCCGTCTAAAGAACTTGTTTTCTGTGGTCAGTTATGTTCAGGTGGAATGTCTTGTGAAAGAAATCTTAGAATCTTGAGATAGAATATGTCTGTGGGGCTCAAGTTTGTCTGCCTTGTCATTTGTTGTATAATTTTATAGTTAGAGTCAGAATCCTCCAAGGCAGATCTCTGGTCTGTGTTTAAAAAAGGAAGACAAAGACTATGAAAATTCCACTGCAGTAGTCCTGAGTGTTTAAACACTGTCTGTATAGTCTTGTCTTTTTTTACAAATCCAACTATAGTCAAACACCATAAAGGACAAAGAGCTACTAAGGCATAAACAATATACTTAAGAAAGCTGGCATGCCCTTAGAGGGCACCCTTGACCCACAGATATGGAAGGAATTTATGGCAAATTATAGAGGATGATTAGAAGATAATGATTTAGTAGAAGTTGCACAGAAATGACATGATACTGCAGTAGAATTAACTAAAGGTGGTTGTAGATAAACTACCAGGAAAGGAATACCATATTACCAATGTCTTGGATCCTTAGGGTCCTGCAACAAAAAGGATCCCAAAAGGGATCCTGAAAATCCACCCCCTTACCCGGGTAAGTTAGGAACCGTGCATAAATAGGTCTCTAAAGAGAAAATTAGATTTCAAGTCCCTGCATTCACTGTCAATCCTATTACCCAAAAAGCATACTGGATCTGTCCACGTTGTGAATGGACAAACCCGTGGTGTGAAGAAAAATGTAGAAACTGCGGGTTCCCTTGCCCTCCCGTGGACCATTTAATGCAGTCTGGGCCCACTGAAGAAGGCACAAAGAGAGTTCAGAATCTATTTCCTTTCATCTTCAAGGGTCCTATTGAGAACTTTGAAGAGGACGAACAGTCAGAGGAGGAGGGAGGGGGAGAGGAAGGAGTAACAGGATGGGATAGTATAACCACCCGAAGTAAGACACAAAAGAAAAAAGATAAAAAGAAAAAGAGGCAGGAAGCTTTTAATGAAAGTAGACCACTAGCGGTTCAAGCAGGTCCAAAAGGGTGGGAAGAGTATAAGCCATGGACACCAAGTGAACAACTGGCTTTAATTCAAACGTTGCCAGATGTGGAAAAAGCTTCTTTAGCTTTAGTTCAATCCCTGTCCACTATTCAGGCTACTTACCAAATAATTGGCCTAAAGGCAGGTCCTGTCCTCACTCGAATCATTGCCCATTACACGGATGTCCAAGAGGGGAATTTGAGGAAAAGTGGACAAGACCAACCGCCAAAAACAGACCAATGGTTTAGATCTAAAGCAGCCTCAGGAAAATCTTATGTAACTGCTCTTAAAGATTGGGCTAAAGTAAAAACCGAAGACCTGGCCCACAAGCTAGGAGACATTATACAAGGGAAAGATGAGTCTGTTGAAAAATTCTTTGTCAGGTTACAGATAGCTTGGGTGTCATTGGGCTATACATAAACTGAGGTAACCTTCACCCTGCTTTTGATAAACAGTTTTATGGATGGTCTCCATGCCCCCAGAATAGAGAAGCCTTAATTACAATTATTTAGTTAAAGTGGCTATGGGAGTAGAAGCCCCCTCCCCCCCCATATGCTAGGCCCACGATGTGACAATCACAAACTCTTATGATCTGCTTGTATCATGACATCATATATGTCCCACCCCTCTATCAACACTTAAAAGAGTTATATGTTGTAATTAAAGGACCACTATAGGCACCCAGACCACTTCAGTTTAATGAGATGCCAGGTCCAGCTAGGTTTAACCCTTTGTTTTAATAAACATAGCAGTTTCAGAGAAACTGCTATGTTTACATTAGGGTTAATCCAGCCTCTAGTGGCTGTCTCATTGACAGCCGCTAGAGGCGCTTGCGTGCTTCTCACTGTGATTTTCACAGTGAAAAGACGCCAGCGTCCATAGGAAAGCATTGCGCATTCAGCCGGTGACGGAAGAAGAGGGAAGAGAGGAGGAGGAGAGCTCCCCGCCCGGCGCTGGAGAAAGAGGTAAGTTTAAGCCCTTCCTCCCCCCAGAGCCCAGCAGGAGGGGGACCCTGAGGGTGGGGGCACCCTCAGGGCACTATAGTGCCAGGAAAACGAGTATGTTTTCCTGGCACTATAGTGGTCCTTTAAGCCCACTATTGCACAGACACACAATCATACATCATCACAACATAATTACACAATTACACACAGTCACACACATACACCGTAAACTACAGTCATACATGGTCAATCACAATTACACGCACAAAGTCACATTACAAAGTCACACAAAGTCACAAACAAAGTAATTAAAACTTCTATCTGGGTCCATGCAGCAAAATGTGACTGGGAGTTACTCTGTGTATCCTGTTCTTATTGTCACACAGGGTGGACTATCCCTATTGCCCTCTGTTGGCACGCTACTGAAGTGACAAAGTTTCAGCCTCAAAATACAGATTAGGGAACAGTGCACAAAATAAATCCAGTTTAAAATTTTACGAGGTGACTTAAAATCACCTATACTAGCAAAAAAACATTGGGATTCAGTTACACTATATGGTGATATTATGTTAAATCCATCATTATGTCACAGTACCCCAATATTCGTGGGTCCTACACTAATTTTAACATGGGAGATTAACATGCTCACCGCAGTACTTACTGCCTACATTGCTTCCAGGACCCACTGATATTTGCGTACCGTGATCAGTCAGCATCTCATAATAGAGATGCATTGAGTAAATGCATCTCTATGGGGAGCGTTCAGCATTTCCATGCAGATTGTGGTGACGCTGAATTTGTGTTTTTGATCTTTGCAGGGTGTAAACACGGACTTTTCATAAAAGCCAGTATTCACACTGTATTAAGCTGTAGAGGTTCGGTGCCTATATTTTCCCTTCAAGGTAAAAATAGCCAATCTGGCAATAGGCTAAAATTAGGTGTTTTTTTCCCCATTTGGCTATTGAGAAGTTCACTTTGATTCCCAAAAATTCACACTTTTATGAATTAACCTGTTAAAACATAGTTCAAAATGTATGTTTCATTAAAGAGACATTTTTTATGCACTATTACCACTAAAAAGCATAGTGGTCTGACAGCCCCCCATGTAAGTAGTCAAACCGTATTAGAGTTGTTTGACTTCTTACCGTACCTGGCCCTTACCTGGCACTACATCAGCCAAGAGCCAGAAGATCTCTGCATTAGGCGAGTGTGAGCATGGTGGTTGATAAGTGTAGGTGGGGAGCAGCTTAAAGGAACACTATAGCATCAGGAACACAAACTTGTATCCTGTTACGTTAGTGAAGCCCCTCCTCCTCCCCCCCGGTGTAGTAATAAAGGGATTTTACTCACTTTTTTCCAACACCACATTGGTCTCCACCTCCATGGCAGAGTTCATTAATATTTATGACCTCCATAGGAAAGCATTGGAGACTATTGTGCATGCACAGCAAAACACTGTGCCAATCAGCATCTCCTCCTACAGATGCAATTAATTAATGCATCTTTATGGGAACGTTAAGCTCCTCCATGCAAGGTGTGGTGTACACAGTGTCTTCTCTGAAAAGACAGCATTTACCTTTAAAAACCTGCAGCGACAGGCTATAGACACCTGAACCACTACATTAAACTGTAGTGGTTCTAAGACTATAGTGTCCTTTTAATGTGAGGTCAATCAGCGATTAGTGCCCTTAGTAATAATAATTAATACATAATAATAATAATAATAATAAATTATAATAATATTGGATTGCCTACTTACCACCAGAGGACATTAAACTGTAGTGGTTCTAGGACTATAGTGTCCTTTTAATGTGAGGTCAATTAGCGATTAGTGCCCTTAGTAATAATAATTAATAATAAATAATAATAATAATAATAATAATAATAATAATAATGGATTGCCTACTTACCACCAGAGGACAAGAAGATGATGGTCTCTGGCTGCAGTCTGAATCTTCTTCATTGGATTGGTGTAAAACAGACTTGATTGGTGTAATACAGGCTCTGGAGACTGGAGGTAAACACCAGTTCCCTAAGGGAGCAGGAAGCAGCTACTTTCCAGGAGGCCACTTTCTTCACTGTCCCAGACAGACTCCCAGAAGGCAATGCTGGTGGCCGTTCAGTGGCCTTGTTCCATATCCAACTCCGCCCCCTCTCTGTGCACAAGGGTGGGAGGGGTGGACAGTTCGGGCGCACAGTGCGACCTTGAGCTTCCTGCAGAGCTCCAGCAGGAAGGTAAGCTCAGACCGCAGGGAGAAAGCTGTTTTGCTGTCTTAGCCTCTCAGGTGTTATGTGTGGTTACACGGCTGTGCCCTGCCGTCACCACGGTCGCGTCTCTCCCCCTTCCACACAACAGTGCTGTGCCACCTGAGGCTTGCTATACAGCGCTGAGGCAGCGCAGCTTGAGGGGGGCCGCGCTGGCAGCACATATAGTACTGCCGATCCGACGATCCACCCCCTGCTAAGTGGCACCCTAGGCGGCTTTCGAGGTCGCCTTATAGGAAGCGCTGGCGCTGCTACCTAGATATAAAGGAGGTAAAATGTGTTTTGCTAAAAGAGTTGTTTCTGATCAGGATTTTGATATATTTCCCAAAGCAATATTTTGCTATATAATATATATCAAACACACAGATGAATAGTAAACAGGGGAAAATTAGTTGTAGTTACAGTTTTAGTATATTTGTTAAGCCTATCCTGAAAGACATTCTGGTGTGTGGAAGCTCTGTTCAGTAAACCTATGTAGGGAGGTAGGAACAGGACAGACAGACGATGTGATACATTTGCATTATATGTCTGAAGGTGTGTCATCTCCTTGCAGTGCTTTCTGGTTTGTATACTGAATGACACACAGAATGATGTATCACTCTATTTATTAAGTGACACACACTGCCCTGCACAGTGCCCTCTATATACTCATTCACACACCATGCTCTGCACAGCGAACGCCTTAATAAAGAATGACACACAGTGATCTCCACTGTGAATTTCACTGATTCCCTGATTCTCTGCATTCTTTGCTGTTTTATTTGCAAAAGTCATAATGTTTATGCAGTTTCTCATGCATGGCTAGTGCTAGTTCGTGTGAACCTGGCATAGTGGATTAGAAGCAGGGAGGCTGAAAAAACTCCCTTAGATGAAAAATGTGTGTCAGAGAAAGCAAACTGACAAAGTTTATAGAACTTTTATAAATGTTTCCTTCATGATTTTCAATCTTTTCTTACGTTATTTTATTTTGTTTATTTGTGTAAAAGTGTTTTCTTTCTGATTTAAATAAAAAATGTCAGAATTTGCATGTCCCTTTAAGATTATGCAGTGAGAATCCTAATCTCTATTTGACTCCTATAATTTTTTGTTGTGTTTCATTTTTTACTTTGTCATTTTGCTAAAAATCATACATGGCAGAATCTATAAGGGAGACTTTCACAGCTGTTGTAAAATAAATGTTTTTTAAGCTATATCATGCATTTAAGTTTCATTCACCAAAAGCTAGCATGTCAAACTCAAAGGCTAACACGAACCAAATAAACCAGGTTTAGATTTATGTGGGCCGCAAAAAAACAAAAACTTCAGTTTTTATAGAAACTTAGGTTTATATCAAGAAGTACAGTATGAAAAAAGTTGCCTAACACTGGACGCCCTCACACTCGTAGGGCTCCAAAGTAAACAAAAGAGTGAATTTATTTTAAGGAGTTATGTATTTGCATATAACCAATGTTTCAGTCCAACTACCCAGACATATTAAGAAATGTTTGGTAATAGGACTGAAATGGTGAATAAATGCTATTGCATAGCTGTAAAATACAAATGGTGTTATCTTGTTGATTTTGAAGTCCTTTGAGTGTGTTCTTCATTTTGGCTGAGATCATCAAACTTGATGATCTCAGCCAATCCAAGTATTTCCCATAGGAAAGCATTGGGAGGCTATTGTGCATGTGTGGCAAAGAGTTGCACAACCAATTACCATCTTACCATGCAGATCCAATCTAATGCACTGCCCGCTCCCACCATTCTAATACACTGCCCACAAATCCAATACACTGCCTCCTCCCCCCATTTTAATACATTGCCCCCAAAACCAATACACTGCCCCCCCATGTTTATACACTGCCCACTCCACCCAATCTAATACACTGCCCCTTAATCTAATACACTGCCTCTCCTTCCTCCACTCCAATTGAATACACTGCCCCCCTCCATTTAAAACACCTCCCTCCACCAATTTAATACACTGCCCTCACCCCAATTTAACACTGCCCCTCTACCTGCCCCAAATTAATAAACTGCCTCTCTCCCACCACTCTAATACACTGCCCCACTCGCTCCCTTAATACACTGCCCCCCTCCCTCTCCCAAATTATTACACTTCCCCCTCTCTCTCTCAAATTAATACAATGACCCCCTCCCCAATTTAGCACACTACACAGAAAGTTCCCCCAAGCCTCTCTTCCCCTACCTTAAGATGAGCTGCCCAGTTTCCAGTTCCTCTTCTTTGCTCAAACAGGCTTGGCGCTCCTCTGGCACTGCAAGTAGGAGGGAAGGGGGAGTGGCTGACCTGCAGGAGCGCATGATCGGCCGTGGGAGGGAAAACAAGAATCAGACTTGAAATATCTTTCTTGTCTTTCAGCTGGTCACAGCCACAACACAAAGTGGTCCCAGGGCAGGTGGGCCGCACAAGCAAGTTTGACATGCTTGACCTAAAGGATTATGGTAATTTATTAAAATGTTGAGGGAAACTGAAAAATTCTTAAATAAAAAGATAGGTATGGCAGCCAACACATTTTCTAGAAGAATATTTTTTATTTATTTATTTATTTAAAATCTGGTTGCATGCCTCTTGCACAAAACAAAGAATTCTCAAAATTAAAAAAAGACAATATATGTAATATATATATTTTTTGTCAGTATCTATTTAACTAAATCTTCATGGTCTGTGCACCCTTTTCTCTCTTTCATGAGTTGATTGTGATTTATGACTTTTTCAGCTTTATCTTATCTTGTTAATTGTCAGGATGATTTGAAATAGCCTGAATGGATTGCTCTTTTGTCTGTATCAATGTTTCCAAAGAGAATACTAATAATTCATTTTAAGTTTTGACATTTCCTTTCTAAATTTGATCAAATCTATTGATTTTGATCTTATATTCCTTAAATATAATTCGATATTTCAAGCAATAAATTAAATTTCAGGGAATTTTAAAGGGAACTTCAATAATATATTGCTTAGGAAGAGATTGAGGGACTTGTAATAGAAAAATAAATAAAACTATTTGGGTATGTGGAATGCAGTATTTGTTTGTTATAGCACTGTGTCTTTTTTTTTTTTTTAACAATTCTAAACAATATAATCTGTGTAACAATAAATGTTTTTCCCCATCATTTTTGCTTGTACCAAACATTGAAATGTAATGTGTAGGCTATCATGATATTGCTGAACAGCTCCTCTAACTGGCGCCAACATAGTGCAAACACTGCTTCCCAGTAAAGCAATGGAAAGCTCTCATGTGTGTCAGAAGGGCTTATAGGGAAATGTGCAGTTGTGGTCAGACAGGCCAACCATAAAACCATTAGATATGGCAATGATTTTTAACAGGTAAACATACAAATGATTGGGTCTTTTATTTTTTTTTGGTGTATAGAGCCAAAAAGATTAGAATTGTGTCGATGTCCCAATATTTATGGACCTGACTGTATGTTAGGTACTTTATGAGCATATTCATAGGGTATTGTATGGGTTAACATTTAGTCATTCAAGACACTCAAACTAGGACAAAATTCCTGCTTGACCCGAGTAAAGTAGTCAGATATCTCCTTGCATCAAGCAGCTATTACCCCATTAATTAAAAATTTAAATCCCTGTGTATTATGTTTTTGCAAGTATTTGTTGAATTGCTGTTTAAACATCTGTATAGACTTTAATACAACCACCTCTTCAGGCAGAAAATTCAGCATCCTTATTGTTCTTACTGTAAAAAAACTCTTTCCATTGCCTTTGACTAAATCTCTTTATACATAGACCTTGTGTGCTATGTATAGTCCTATTTATAAATAGATTTCTGGACAATAGTTTGTATTGTCCCTGAATATATATTTGTATAATGCTATCATATTCCCTCTGAGGTGTCTTTTTTCCAAATTAAAGAGATTTAAATTTGTTAATCGGTCTTCAACTTAAATGCTCCATTCCTTTTATCAATTTTGTAGCCAGCCTCTAAACTTTTTCGAGTGCCATAACATCCTTCTTTAAAACAGGTGCTCAAAAATGCACAGCATATTCCAGAAAATGAATGCCCTTATTTATACATAACAATTTTGAACCCTTTTTGAATATCGGAAGATCTCCCTTCTTCCAATCTTCCAGTACGATTCCTGACAGAAAAGAATCTTGAACGATTAAATACAGAGGTTTACTTATTTCCACACTTAGCTCCTTCAGTGCTTTTGGATGAATACCGTCAGGCCTTGGAGCTTTATTTACATTAACTTTCTATAGCTGCTGTAGAACCTCATTTTGAGTCATTCAATCAGAATGTTTCTTCAAGTTTTTTCCAGCAATCATTTGCATATCTTTTGCCATAGTATCCTCATTAATATATACTGAGGAAAAATAGTTATTTAAAATGTCTGCTTTTTCCTGGACTTCATTAACTAACACACCCATCTCTGTTTTCAGTGTTCCTACACATTCATTTAGTTTTTTTAAGAGTTTATGTACTTTAAAAAATGTTGGGGTTTATTTTTGCTCTCTTTGGCTATCAATTTCTCATTTTCCAGTTTAGCCACCCTTATTGCCTTTTGCATGCATTATTGGCTTCATTATATCTTATATAGTAAGCCTCTAATTTGTCCAATTTAAATGCATTAAATGGCCCTTTAATATTGGTAATCTCTTAGATTACTTTCCCACTAAGCCACATTGGTTTCAATTTGTCTCTTTCATATTTATTAACCAGTGGTACATACTGAGAAATGTATCTTTCTAATATTTGTTTGAAGATATTCAATTTGTCCTCAGTGCTTTTTCACTAAAGAGTTTATGCCAGTCAATATGTTGTAAAGTTGGCATTATCTTATTGAAATTGGCCTTTTCAAAATTTTATGTTTTAGTATACCCTGTGTGCTTTTGCTTTTTTGAGTTTATTTCAAAAGACAACATATTGTGATCACTATTTCCCAAGTGCTCCCATACTTAAATGTTGGTCAAAAGAACAACATTGTTTGTTATAACCATATCCAGATATGTTATGTTATAACATCCTTTCTAGTTAGTGCTTGTACCAGTTGTGACAAGAAGGTGTAATTTAGCATGTGCAAAAGCATAATTCCCCTTGCTGAACTACTAGTCCCTCTATCTCAATTTATGTCCAGGTAATTGAAATATCCAATAATTAACTGTTACCCAGATATTCAGCTTTCCTATGGTGCTCTAATAGGTGTTCTTAATCATCAGTATTAACATTAGGTGGATTATAACATATCCCAACCAATAATTGATTTCCCTTCTTTTGCCCCAATCAGGTATCTGCCCATAAAGCTTCCACATTTAACTTGCCACATTTATTTCACTTGCTTAAGATTTGGCTCGAACTTGTGGTTTACATATAAGCATACCCAACCACCTTTCTTGTTTTGCTATCCTTTCTAAATAATGTATAACCATTTAAGTTAATTTCCCAATCATGTGTCTCATCCCATCATGTTTCTGTTATCCCTATTATGTCATATTGCTTAATGTATGCTATTGTCTCTAGTTCCCCCATTTTGTTATTTAGGTTCTGTGAAGAAACTACCCCTGTTATTTCAGTACTTTTGTGTTTCCCTGTTCGGTAGATAAAACTACCGAACACGACCACCCCCTGGCTCATTCACTTCAAAGAAAACCGCCAATTTAGTGCTCTCTCTGTGTGGCCGCTATTCGTATAGTCAAACGCCACGTGCAATAGAAAGCAGCGGCCATCTTGTTTGCATGAAAGGAGGTATTGGTACTTGGTCGTCGAGTGTCTGGAAACAAAATCGGACACTTTACTTCCCAAACGCTGTTCAAACTACACAAACGCCTGCTTCCTTTCATAGACAGCGCTATTTGGTAGATTTGGTTCCCATGAACTAAGGGAACAAACACTACCTATGACCCAGGTGAACCGTTCATGGATTTGTTTGTTTTTTTGTACATTTTAAAATAGACCGACCGCACAGCCCAATTTCATGGAACTATTTCTGGGTAGGAGCATTGTGTGCAGTCGGTCAAATTAAGACCTCCATGTAACTCTTGAACCCTTGAACCTATCTGTGTGATTTTTGAATTTGTTGGTCCCCCAGATCAGGATTATCAGGGGATATGACTTTTATGGGGCTCCCAGGGAGTTTGGGGTACTTTCTAAGTTTATCAAAATATATGGTTTTTGTGTTGGGAGATAATTGAGTTCAGTAACTTGCTTGACTCAATGACTACCCAATACATGGAGAAGGATTACATCATTGTATGTAGGTGTGTCCTGGACCTGAGAGCCAATGTACTTGCAGAATGTATTTTGTCACTGTCCCCTCTTAGGTCCACTGGGGAATGCCCCTGGAATATGTCAACTGAAACCCTGTGCATTATTCACTGCATGTAAACCAGGCGGTCAGCCTGAATAAAGCATTCCTGTTATAGCCTTCATCTAGTTTAGGCTGATGTTTAGGTACCTGTCTACTTTGCTGGGAGAATATACTTGGATGCTGTACTTCGCCTAGAGAAACGTTCGAATCAACACATGAACTGCGAGCTATAATCACTCACTTTTTGACATACAAAGTGAGTTTGCACAGTATATTTTGCAAACCTTATGTGTGCTTCCACTGTATAATACTTCATATGTTGCTCAGCTATGTCGGCTGAGTACAGCAATACCCCTGTATGTACCTTTGCCAGGTATGTGTGGACATCGGAGGGGCACATTTGGAACACAGCCATTCCAGTTTTTTTCAAACTTTGAATTTTTATGCTGTGCCTATGTCCCATTTTAGAGTATTTTGCCAGGCTATATAATCCAAATTCCCCATAAAGCCATACCATTTCTTAAAGAAGACATCCCAGGGTATTTCAAAAAGGCATATTTTGAACCTCAGCGTGGGATAATTTTTCCGCTAGCTTGTACCAAGTGTAGTGGTAATAAGCATTTTTCTGCCTTTTTGACATACAAAGTGAGTTTGCGCAGCATATTTTGCAAACCTTATGTGTACTATGACTGTATAATACTTCATATGTTGCTCAGCTATGTCGGCTGAGTACAGCAATACCTCCGTATGTACCTTTGCCAGGTATATGTGGACGTTGAAGTGGCGCATTTGAGACGCAGCCATTCTGTTTTTTTCTAACTTTGAAGTTTTACGCTGTGTCCATGTTCCAATTTGGAATAGTTTAGACGGTTGGTTATTGAAACTTCCCCACAAACACATACTATTTATTAAAGAATACACCCTGGGGTAATTCAAAAGGCATATTTTGAACCTTGGCGTGGGATACTTTTTTCTCTAGTTTGTTCCAAAATGTATTTTTTTACTTTTTATAACTTTTTTACTTTTAAAAACTAGTTTTTAAACTTTTGTTTTGCTTATAAATTTTTTTTAAACTTTCCTAAACTTTCTTAAAACTTTTTTACAGATTTAACATTTTTCTAAGCTTTTTTTTTTACCGTTAACCCCTAACTAGCAGTACGCAGCACTAACAGTAAATTCCCCATTTTCCCATAACTCCCACCCACCCCAGTAGCAAAATATATAGTTATAAAATATTTAAATTAATTAAATAAATTGTTATTAAAACATTTTTTTAAGCTTAATTTTTAACTTTTTAAAGTTTCTTTTAAAACTTTTTTTTAACGTTAACCCCTAGTTAGCCTAACGCCAAATCCCCCAATTCCCCACTAACTTCCACCCACCCCAGCTATCTAAATATATAATTTAAAAATAATTTAATTAATTAATTTAATTAATTTAACCCCTGAGGATTAAAAAAAAAAGAATTAACCCTCAGGGTCAGATCATAGTAAAATGTAATCCCTGCCAATTGATCACTGTAGTCAGTGATCAATTGGCAGGGAATGGGTTATTTTTTTATTAAAATGGGACACTTTAAATAAACTTTATTTTTTTTAACAGCAGGGGGCAGGATGAGCACTGATCCGGCTCCCTGCACTTCACACAGAACCCGGAAGTGCAGGGAGCCGGTAGGTAAGTATACAGAGCACATGTGCTCGCTCTGACTTGCGGTCAGAGCGAGCACATGTGCTGGGCAGCCTGACCGGGTGCTCCCGGTATGCCTCTAATGCAGAGGCAGACCAGAGCACCATTAACCCTGAGATCGCCGCGATAGCGTCGATCCGGGGTTAATTTTACCGCCTGACGGACGAGGTCCGTCACCAGTCGTTAAGCGTCTCCCCTCTGTGACGGACCTTGTCCGTCACCCGTCCTGAAGGGGTTAACAATACCATGGGTCACTTTGTCTGTGGTACCAATATGGACCATGACAGCTAGGTCATTTTCAGCTGCTCCCAATCATTCATCCACTCTGTCTGGAACAAGCCAGACTTGAGCACCCTTGAAGCAGCAAATTGTCCAGTTGAGAGGATGAGAGCAGCAGACGACCCTTTTTACTCTCCTAATAATAGAGTACTCTACCACCACAACCTGTCTAGCCTTTTTTCAATTCTCAACTCCACCCATGCAACAGGGGCTATTCCCTCAGCTGTTAGAATAAAAAGCTTCCTCTAGTAAAGCTACCCCTGAGCTGAAGCTTCCAACATCTTCACTCAAATGAACAAATCTGTTAAGCTGCACAAAGTTAGGTCTAGCTAAACATTTCCTCTTCCCTCCCTCCTGCTACATCACCTAACTGTTACCCAGCTATGGGCCCGCTCCCCAGCTTTCTTATATCCTCTTACTCCACTGCCTGTCCTAATTAAACTCTACTCAGGGAACAGAAGATCCCTTTTAAGATTGTCAATCTTGCTCAGTGTTGCAATTTGCTTTTCCAGATCTTCAATACAAGCTTCCAGAGAAGCCACTCAATCACACCTGCCACAGAGGTGTGGACCCTGAATGGATTCATCCTGACTTGCATACAGGTAGCAAGATGTGCATTGAGTCAAACCATCAATCTTGCTAACAACATGCATGTGTATACACTTAGTCTGTTTAGTTTTAAAATTTGATAATATCTTAGATATAATCTACAATAGAACCAGGCACTTGTATAATAATCTCTGATTAATGTATCTATTTTTCATGTGCTAATCATTTAGTCGGCAAAATCAGAATAATAAAATATATAACATTTTACAGAAAGCATTTCTATTGGAGTCTAGTACAGATCATTACGTTCCACATGTGTTTTGAATGCTATTGTTGATAGTGAGAATAGCTGTCCAAGAACTGCAGGGGTGAGGCTAGGTTGCACTCATTTCAATATGAATTAGTCAACATGTATGGCAAAGATTTGTCTGAAATCCCACTACTTTTAAAATGTGCATGATTCAACCAGGGGATATGTTATGAGATGAATTTGATTTGATGTCACTTTGTTATTCAAGATTTTCAATTATTTATTCTTACACATTGCATGATCAATTCTTTAGTTACTTCCAGTACATATTCTTTTTTATACATGTATAAGCAATGCACATCAATATCTAATATTTCTAAACAACTGCAGTATCTAACTAAACAAGGCACAGTGTTTCCATATCCTAAATGGAATTTAATCTGCCAAAACAAGATGCAATCAACCCTCATATGCATACAATGCATCTGTGTTCCTTTGCAAATAGTTAAATTATTGTTTACAAAACCCTTGAAAAATCTATTTAATTGATTTGAAGCAGGCAAGCTGAGTTGCTTTTTAAAGTACTGAGAGGATTGCCAATTAAAGATTAGTAGCCTGTCCCTTTTGAGTCTACTAACTGGTACATGTTTATAAGTTGGAACTAAAAAAAATAAAATTGATATTTGGATTAAAAATGTGCACTTTAACACTGCTGAAACATCAGTATCATGATAGAAAAGTCTAATTGTAAGGTGTACTTAAAATATTCATTGGTGGCTCCTGTCCAAACTTCACAAAACCGTAACCAGAGCCCAAAACAAACTCACTGCAAAAGTCAAATTGGCCACCTGGAGAACCATACCTCGCTACTGGAGAAGCAACGATCTCCCCTCCTTGCCAGAAGAACTCAGGAAAATCTGAGAAGCCATGGAGATGGACAAACTATAGGCCCTAATCCATGACACCATAAAATCTGGGATCCATGGACTGCAGAACTCCCTCCGGTGCCCTGAGAAATGAGGGGGAGGACCTATCCGCTCCACCTCCTTCATCCCCCCTCCCTTTACCTTTTTTTTCTTCTCTTTCTCTTCCCTTCCTACTTCTATATTCTCCCCTCTCCTACTTACATAGATAGAAAATAATCCCCCCCCATACAACATGCATAGTCCAATTGTCAGAATTGACAGATGATTATGGAAAGCAAGTATAGGTGCCAACCAACAGAGACAGGATTAGCTAGGTAGCCATGGACCCAATCAGAACCCCTCATTGACCCCTGAATGGGTACTCACATTTGATGGAGAGTGAAGTACACATACTGCATACCTCGCAAAGTGATTTTATACTGAAATGAACCCATACCACTGCCTCTCCTTTAGTACATAAACAGGGAGATTTACACTGATGATAGGGGTGGAACTCCCTTACCACTCCTATTCCTGTGCTCCACTACACTAACGATAAACGATAAACATATACGCTATTGGCAACAACCCCAAGCAATTGAAAGCACCTAAACCTCCAAATGAACATGACACAGGATATGATCTATACCTCAACCCGCAAACTGGCCTACAGGGCTGATGTATGATGAGATGTCTGTAACAGAACACAACAGACCCGTGAAAGGGTGGTACACACTATATATAAAAAATGACTCCACTTCACCCAATAACCCTTACATAGACGTGCGCAGACTATTGCATTAGGGTGTGCACCCTAAAGCACAAGCACACGCCGCGTATATACATGTATGTATGTATATATATATATATATGTATATATATATATATATACACACACACACACATACACTGCTGTGTGTGTGTGTGTGTGTGTGCTCTGTGAGGGTGCTGTTAGTGTGATGTGTGTGTGAGGGTGCTGGTAGTATGCTATGTGGGTGAGGGTGTTTGAGTGTGCGCGCTTGTGAGGGTGCTGTTAATGTACTGTGTGTGATGGTGCTGTTTATGTGTGTGTGCTTGTGAGGGTGCTGTTAATGTACTGTGTGTGAGGGTCCTGTTTGTGTGTGAGGGTACTGGTAGTGTGCTCTGTGTGTGTTTGTTAGGGTCCTGTTTGTGTTTGTGAGGGTACTGTTAGTGTGCTGTGTGTGTGTGAGGGTGCTGTTTGTGTGCTGTGTGTGAGGGTGCTGTTTGTGTGCTGTGTGTAAGGGTGATGTGTGTGTTTGGGAGGGTGCTGTGTGTGTGGGTGCTGAATGTGTGTGTGGGTGCTGTATGTGTGTGTGGGTGCTGTATGTGTGTTGGTGCTGTGTATGTGTGTGGGTGCTGTATCTGTTTAGGTGCTGTGTATGTCTGTGGGTGCTGTATGTCTGTAGGTGCTGTGTATGTGTGTAGGTGCTGTGTATGTGTGTTGGTGCTGTATGTGTGTGGGTGCTGTGTATGTGTGTTGGTGCTGTATGTCTGTGGGTTCTGTATGTGTGTGGGTACATTACTTAATATTCCCCCTCCCTTCTTACTTTACTCTTGTTCCTTTCTGCCTTCCCTGGTGGTCCAGTGGAGGTGGGGGCAGATTTCAGCCAACGTCCGTGGCTTTCATCAGGATCAATTCAGCACAAATACATTTCACAAATAACACATTTATAGCTAAACAAATCAATAAATCAATCAATAAATCACTCACCACCTGTATTGCTATCACTCCTCCTCAGCGTCCCTCAAGCCCATCTGCGCATGCGCAAGCATGCCGCAACCCGGAAGTAGTGTAATGATGTCACCGTTCGTTGCCAGGGTTACCCGATGCCTCTACAGGCTCCCCGGCAACTGGGTAAACAAGTTCCCTCTGTGCACTGATCTAATAGCATACACACAACCATTCAAGGAAAAAAATCCCTTCTCACCTTATGAAGGGAGGGGGATCGTTTCCGCCATCCCTGGTGGTCCAGTGGAGAGTGAACTCTATCCTGCGGGGCTAGAGTTCACTCTCGCAAGAATGAGCATTGCCATGGCAACGCTCAGATCTCGCTAGAGGAACCTGGCGGAACTGCCGGCAATAGCTCCCCGGGTCCTCTTCTGCCTCCCTCCGTGCATGTGGGTCGGTGGGGAGGGAGGCTGAGAGCAGAGCCGGCGCTCGGATAGCGCCGGCTCTGCATGAGCCGACAGGGGAGATTCTGAGATCTCTCATGCCTGTCTCACACCATAGGCGTCCCGCGGGGATTAGGGTGTGCCCAGGCACACCCGGCACACCCCATGCGCATGCCTATGAACCCTTATATCTAATGTATTTAACGTTATGTACTGTTATACTTCCTTTCTCTTCTTCTTGTTACAACTGAAGATTGTATTGAACATGTGAAAGATGCATTCAATTATGAAATGTTCAAAGCAATACATAACTTCAAAGAATTTAAAAATAAAGAATTTATACAAAAAATATTCAATTGTATTTTCTTTAAACAACTGCTCAAGTCAATTTATTCACTGGCCATTTTTACACTATATTATATTTAGTCATAGCCTTTACAATGTAAGCATTTTGTTATGTTGAAGTTATGTAGTACATTATCTGCATTTATGTTCAAGCACTAAGGTTGTCATGTGGTAATATATGGTAATGTTATGAGAGATGAGGGACTAGTATATCTTATTAACATTAGTATTATAACATTACTACTCTGCTTTTTAGCTACTATCGTCTCTTGTAAGTCACATTAAAAGCTATTAATAAACAATGTGAATAGAAATACAAAGCATCAATAGCAACACTATAAAGTTGTATTCCTAACACTATATTATGTATTCCTTCCCTCTGACTCCCACCCTTTCACAAACGCCCTCCCGGCCCACAAAGGGTTAAAAAGCCTTTAGTCATTAACCCTATTCCAGCACCAATGTCGGCACTCTGCCTCTTCCTATGTCACCGGATGGGGGCTAAGCGCTGCAAGCACATTAGGCACTGAAACAATGCTTTCCTATGGAGTTTTCATTGATACTGGATGTCCTCATGCTTTTGCATGAGGACGACACGCATCAGTTAGGTGACCTAAAGATACCTGTCTTAGTGCTGCGATGTAAACATTTTTACATTGCAGGACTAGGAGCAATAGGGACACTGTACCAAGACCACTTAAACGAGTTTAAGTTGTCTGGGGGTCTATAGTGGCCCTTTACCTGCTAAAACATGTATCTTGGAAAACAATATATATATATATATATATATATATATATATATATGTTTTAAGGCCATTTGGCCTGTATTTGTGGGAGGGGCTTAAATTAATTCACTCCCCTATATAAGGGACACCCCTTACCTGACTCATATCGCTTGAGGTCAGCATCAGAATGATTTCCACTTCCGGGTCATCCAGACGCCATTTTACCTGATTACTCCATGAGGTTTTCTAAGCTGAGCTGTGTCAGGAATCCAGCCACAGGCTTTTCCGGCCTACCACCTTCTTTCTTCAATCTATTGCTGTGGATGGTGTCCAAGTGACTCACAAACCGTAAGTCGACCTACCCGTTACGCCAGGCATCAGTCCCACGGCACCATGCACGCAGGGCCGGCGCTACCTGTAAGGCGGACTAGGCAGCCGCCTAGGGCGCCCCTTGGGAGGGGGCGCCACCAGGAGCGCCGGCCCCGCTCATGCTGCAGCCGCCCGAGCGCTCTGTATTGAGCCTCAGGCGGCTGCAGCTTTGCCCGGTCGGTGCGTCCATGAGGGCGGACCGCACCGCCCGGGCGCAGCCTGAGGAGAGGCTGACAGGAGGGAAGCGCTCAGCGCTCCCACCTGTCAGCTCCCTCTCTGTAGCGTGGCCGAGCCCTCTATGGCATGGTCCGACCGGTACAGAGAGCAGCTGTCTCCTGTACCCGGCCGGACTAACAGGAAGTGCACACTCTGTGTTCACTTCTTGTTAGTCCGGCCGGGTACAGGAAACAACAGCTCCCTGTACCGGTCGGACTATACTGGGCTCGGCCACACTACCACACAGGTAGGGGAGGGAGGGGGAAGAAAGAGGGAGGAAGGGGGGAGAAGAAAGAAACAGAGAGGGAGGGAGGGGGAGAAGAAAGAAACAGAGAGGGAGGGAGGGGAGAAGAAAGAAACAGAGAGAGAGGGAGGGGGAGAAGAAAAAAAGAGGGAGGGGGGAGAAGAAAGAAACAGAGAGGGAGGGGGGAGAAGAAAGAAACAGAGGGAGGGAGGGGGAGAAAGAAACAGGGAGGGAGGGGGGGAGAAGGAAACAGAGAGGAGGGGGGGGAGAAGGAAACAGGAGGGAGGGGGGAGAAGAAAGAAACAGAGAGGGAGGGGGGGAGAAGAAACAGGAGGGAGGGGGGAGAAGAAAGAAACAGAGAGGAGGGAGAAGGAAACAGGGAGGGGAGGGGGAGAAACAAACAGAGAGGGAGGGGGGGAGAAGGAAACAGGGAGGGAGGGGGGGGAGAAGAAACAAACAGAGGGAGGGGGGATAAGGAAACAGGGAAGGAGGGGGAAGAAAGAAACAGGGAGGGGGAAGAAAGAAACCGGGAGGGGAGGGGGGAAGAAATAAACTGATGGGAGGGGGGAGAAAGAAACTAACAGGGAGGTGGGGGGAAAGAAACTAACAGGGAGGTGGGGGGAAGAAACTAACAGGGGGGGAACTAACAGGGAGGGGGAGACATTGACAGGGAGGGGAATTGACGGGGAGAGAGAAATTGACAGGGAGGGGGGAGTGACAGGGGAGGGAGGGGGAATGAGAGTAACAAGGGAGGGGGGGAGAAGAGAGTGACAAGGGAGGGGGGAGAGATTGACATCCATCACACACACACACACAATCACACACAATGCACCCCCTATACACAAAGACAATGAACCCCTTGCACACAGAAAAACACACAATGCATTACACACACACACACACACGCAATGCAACCCTTACACACAATGCATCCCTTACACACACAGAAACACACAATGCATTCCTTACACACACTCAATGCACCCCTTAAACACACTCAAAGCACCCCTTACAGACTCACACACTTCATCCCTTACATACACAGAAACACACCTTGCAGCCCTTACACATAGAAACACAGATTCACACAATGCATTCCTTACACACAAATCAGGACATTCCCTACACACTCCATCCCCTGTGAACAAACTCATTGGTGGAAAATGAAGGTGGACCCTGGGACCCAGACCTTGAGCTGTGTAAAGGGCCCCCAAAAAATGGAGCTGCTTCTCGCTCTCCCAGAACATTGATTTGTGTGACCACAGTTACAAACAGCCTCCAGAGATCCTGTTATACACCAGACCAGTGGAGCCAGACTGCAGCCAGAGCCCATCATCATCCTCATCTGGTTGTAAGTAGGCAATCTAGTATATTATTCGTGGCACTAATCTCTAATTTACCTCACATTAAATGGACACTATAGTCCCCAGAACCACTGCAGCTTAATGTAGTGGTTCTGGTGTCTATAGCCTGTCCCTGCAGGCCTTTTAATGTAAACACGGCGGCACTGCAGCACTAGCGTTAGTTAACATGGCAGGTCATATGGGTGGGGCATTGTGATGTCACGGGGGGGGGGGCGGCAAACTTTACTTTTGCCTAGGGCGGCAAAAATCCTTGCACCGGCCCTGAGTCTACCTTCAGACAGACTATTTATGTAGGCTGCTTTATTTATCTTATGTTTTAGTCACCCTGTGCCCATTATAGGTGCAGGGTGTGTGTAATGTAATTGTTTATAGTGTGTGTGTATGTACTGTGTAATGTATTGCCTGCTCTCTTGTATTGCTGAGGTTTGCTACCAACTAGATGGGTTTGGCTATGGAGCTTGTCTAGTGCCCGTTAGGTAACAGCAATATGCACTACCTGAATTGCAAGACTGCTCATTTGCATATTCGGGTAGATTTGCATATTGCTAATCTCCTGCAGGCAAGGTAAGTGAGATATTTACTGTTAAATATTGTCTCCCCCACCCCTTTAAAAATGTGCCATTGTGTTGTGATAAGTCACTGTGTGTTTCTTGATATGTTTTGACTGTTTGTGATGTTATTGAGGTTTCACAACAATGTTATTGTGGTGACTGTATTGGCTGGTCCCAAGGGAATAAAGGTTTTGACAGTTCTTCTTGATTCCTCTAAATGTAGCCTTGTCTCGGTATTGGAGGGAGCTGTTATAATCACACTGGGGATTGCTATGCTCTGCATGCTCCCCTGAGCTTGAGTCACTTAGCTCTTTTAAGAGCTTGTTCCTGACACGCTCTCCTTGGATGAGGGGTCTTCACCACACAATCCTGGATGCTGGAGGTTCATACAGGGTGGAAGGAAGAGTTTTTTCCCACACAGTCCTGGAGGACAGAAGCTGATCCAGGGTGGAAGGAAGACGGCGAGACTCCAGTCAAGATACGGCAGTTGCGGAGTCTGCGGTGGTTGCGGTGTCTGCTGCAGTGCTTGGAGTCCTCAGGAAGCGCTAGGAGCATCCGTCAACGGAGGGTACTCGGTCGGAGTACAGGGAGCTCCGTTACAGGCAGCAATAACTTCAACCAAACATTTCCTGTAGTTGCAGATCAGACGTGCACAACGGTCAGGAGTAATTCTTGACCATTCCTCTTTACAGAACTGTTTCAGTTCAGCAATATTCTTGGGATGTCTGGTGTGATTCGCTTTCTTGAGGTCATGCCACAGCATCTCAATTGGGTTGAGGTCAGGACTCTGACTGGACCACTTCAGAAGGCGTATTTTCTTCTGTTTAAGCCATTCTGTTCTTGATTTACTTCTATACTTTGTGTCATTGTCCTGTTGCAACCCCCATCTTCTGTTGCGCTTCAGCTGGTAGACAGATGGCCTTAAGTTCTCCTGCAAAATGTCTTGATAAACTTGGGAAT
>OW240912.1:293634271-293747952 GCA_933207985.1 Pelobates cultripes
TAAAAAGTAAAATTAATTACTTTTAGTATTATCTATTTCTTGTAATCCTGTGTCTGGTTTTTGTTTGAAACTATGTGTAGTTAGTAATCTGACCGCATGTGATCAGGGCCGCCATCAGAAATTTTGGGGCCCCTAACACAGCTCAAGGTCTGGGCCCCCCTTCAAGCCTGCCTCCAAATCCCGCCCACAGGAATACACACACACTAACAGATACAAATACTGAAACAGACATACACACATGCATAGGGAGATGCTGAGACACACACATATATACAAGCAGACATACATACTGACAAACATACATATACATACTGCATATTGATATATACATACATACCGACAGGCATACATACATACATACAGACACACACAGGCATGCATACAGACACACACTGGCATACACGCACTGGCATACATACACACACACACATACACTGGCATACATGGGCATACATACACACATACACTGGCATTCATACACTGGCATACATACATACACATACACTGGCATCCACACACTGGCATACATACACACATACACTGGCATACACACACTGGCATACACACTGGCACACACATACACTGGCACACACAATGGCATACACACACTGGCATACATACACATACACTGGCATTCAGACACTGGCATACACACACATACACTGTCATTCATACACCAGCATACACACACACATACACTGGCATTCATACACACTGGCATCCACACACTGGCATTCAGACACACATACACTGGCATTCAGACACTGGCATACACACATACACATACACTGGCATCCACACACTGGCATACATACACACATACACTGGCATTCATACACACATACACTGGCATACACACACTGGCATACACTGGCATTCATACACCGGCATACACACTGGCACACACATACACTGGCATACACAATGGCATACACACACTGGCATACATACACATACACTGGCATTCAGACACTGGCATACACACACACATACACTGGCATTCAGACACTGGCATACACACACATACACTGTCATTCATACACCAGCATACACACACACATACACTGGCATACACACACTGGCATTCATACACTGGCATTCAGACAGACATACACTGGCATTCAGACACTGGCATACACACACATACACTGGCATTCAGACACTGGCATACACACACTGGCATACACACACATACACTGGCATTCATACACCAGCATACACACACACAGACACTGGCATACATACACATACACTGGCATTCAGACACTGGCATACCCACACACATACACTGGCATTCAGACACTGGCATACACACACATACACTGTCATTCATACACCAGCATACACACACACATACACTGGCATTCATACACACATACACTGGCATACACACACTGGCATACACACACTGGCATACACACACATACACTGGCATTCATACACCAGCATACACACACACAGACACTGGCATACACACATACACTTCCTCCCCAGCCACCCTCCTCTCTTCCTTACCATTTCGTCGCAGGAGGGTGGCTGGGGATGATGGGCATCGGCTGCCTCTCTTCAGGCTGCGTCCTCCTTCCCGCGCGGAGTAAAGTGGGAGGAAGTGACCGGACGTCACTTCCTCCCAGCAGCACTTGCTTCCGGCTGCATTTTTTTTTTAAAGGGGCCCGGTCGCGCTATTACAGCGCTAAACGGGCCCCTGAAGATAATAGGGCCCATTGGGTGGCCCTAAATGATTGGGGCCACCTGATGGGCCCCATCAGCGTGTGGGCCCCGGTGCAGATGCACCGGCGGCAGTTCCGCTGATCCACGTGGGGCCCGGGCGGCCGGGCCCCCCAGGGCCGCCGGGCCCGTGACAATTGTCACGGTTGTCATGCCCTGATGGCGGCCCTGATAGCTATAGTATGGAACTTGCAGTCGGCTGCAAATACACGAACGGCCGGTGAAAGTCAAACTTCGGTCGACGATTCTGAGAACTGTGTTCATGGGATCTGAGCGCTATTCGCCTAGAATATGCCCTCAGATCCAAGCTATCTGGGGATAGGTGGAACTTAAAGGTTATGTTGTGTAAAAAGAAAGTTATATATTTTTATTCTGTTTTGCTAAATAAGAAAAGCCATGCTTCTTTCTTCCTGGAGATAATTAAGGCTCTCTTTGCTACCTTAAGTTAATTATCTCCAGGATGGAAAAGAGGGAGTGATTTATGTAAAAGGGGAGTGCTTATGCTATAGCCACTGTGATTGGCTACTGTGTTACTTTTGTCCCAGTCTTCCATCTGGTCCCTTAGGGGAGTGTCCACCAGGTGGAAGATCTGCATAAATACCGGGCGGGTAGCCCACAGTAAATCAGATCGTTTTACCCCTTCATGAAGTCTCGACTCATGTTTGGGGGATTGGGAGTTATAATCACTTCGTTTCAGTTGGATTTCGGGAGAAGCTGCAAGGATCATTGCTGCACGAATGCAAGGATCCTTTACACTGGTGGCAGCAGTCTGATTTCCTCCCGAACGGACGTACCGAATTGAAACAAGTGGTGAATGGCGCATAGATACGAACACTTGAAACGAACCACATTAAAGGAACTGCTGGAAGCTCGAGGCATAGTGGCAAGCAACAAACCGAAAGCCACGTTAATAGCCGAACTACTGGAGAGCGATCAAACCGTCGAACCACAAATGGCGAATGCAGAGGAAACAGAGTTCCAGAGGGATGTGAGATGGAGACTCAGCCTGGTAGGACCTAACCCTGCACCAGAGATCGTGGTACAGATCTTGGCACAAGCTACAGAGTCCCAGAATGCCAGGGAAGCACGAGAAGCCAGAGACAGGTCACCTCCAGTGGATATACTGTCGCTATCTGGATCTACAATGGGGCGGCAGCAGAAAATCAACTACGCTGCATTTAAAAGCTTTGTGGAAGGTGAGATGGATATTGATAATTACTTGCAAGATTTTGAGAGTCAATGTGTGTTAGAAGATTTGGAAAGAGCTAACTGGGCTGCAGTATTAAGTAGTAAACTATCAGGGAGAGCAGCCGAAGCGTTGAGAGCTGTGCCAGATGGGGATATACAAAACTATGACAAGATAAAAGAAATTTTGTTAGCCCGGTACGCTGTAACTCCTGAAGCCCATAGAAGGAAATTCAGGGCCCTCAGAAGACAAGGCAAGGATTCATATACGGAGTGGGCATTTTGTATGCAACGCGTGCCAGTAATTGGATGCAGGGGAATCAGGCAACTACCCTAGAGGATGCTGTGCAATTGTTGTTACTGGAGCAATTTTTTGATTATACTCCAGCGGAGGTGAGAGACTGGGTCAGAGACAGAAAGCCAAAAACGGTGGAGGAGGCAGCCAGGCTGGCAGATGAATTCCATGAGAGCAGGCGGATGGATGGAAACCGAGGGGTCCAGGGCCAGCGGCCTGCATCTGGCCCGCCAACTATGCCACAGAGGGTACCACCACCAGGGGGCAATACCACAACCCCGCGGTACCAAAAGACTGCTCCAATGTGTTATGGGTGCAAGCAAGTGGGGCACATCAAACCTAATTGCCCACAACGCACTACAGACCGCTGGGGGCGGGCACCGGTACCACCAACCAAAGCAGCCGCACACTGTGTGCAAGAGGATTACAACTCTCTGACTCAAGAGACACCCAGTAGCAACAGCGAGAATTGGGCCACCTTACATGAGGTGAACCCTGTGCAAGCGGCTGGGGATAACAGGGCGCACCACCGCCAGTCAGTAAAGCTCAATGGACAAGAGGCTCGGGGACTAAGAGACAGCGCGGCTACTATTACCTTGTTCCAGCCACACCGGGTCACCCCGACCCAGCACACAGGATGCACCATTGCTGTAAGGGTGGCCGCAGGGGCAATTCACAAACTACCAACAGCCCGGGTTCACATTGATTGGTGTACAGGGACCAAGGCCGTAGAAGTGGGCATCATGCCAGATTTGCCCGCGGAAGTATTGCTGGGGAATGATCTAGGATGCCTAACGTCCCAATTGGCAGCCTGCAGTCCCGAAGGAGCACTACCTGTTACCACCCGGCAGCAATCCAGAGCTATGGGAGCCTCCCCCTCAACCCATGACCAGGTAAGCGATAACCCTCTGACGATAACCCTCTGACGATTCTTACTGGGGTACCCCTCAAGACTTTGAGCAAGCGCAACGGGAAGATCCCACCTTAAAAGGGTATCGGAGGGAGGCAGAACAACCCCAGGGAGACAGAGATCAGGCAAGGTTTAGCTGGGAAAAGGGTTTACTGTACCGAGTGACTGGGGGGACAGGGACAGGAGCGGGCCAGGTAGAAAAAAGACAGTTAATAGTACCCCGTAATTATCGAGTAGAACTGTTGCGGATTAGCCACGATATTCCCCTAGCAGGTCACTTGGGCATTAAAAAGACGAGAGACAGACTCACCCAGTCCTTTTTCTGGCCAGGGGTCACTAGAGATTTGCAGGATTATTGTAGGACCTGCGAAGTATACCAAAAGGTAGGGAAAAGAGGGGATCACCCCAGGGCAAAACTACTTCCCCTACCCATTATTGAGGAACCCTTTTTCTGAGTGGCAGTTGATTTAGTCGGGCCACTCAGTAAACCCAGTCCATCCGGTAAGAAATACATTCTTACTGTGGTGGACTACGCTACCCGCTACCCCAAAGCTATAGCTCTGTCCAATATACATGCAGAGACGGTAGCGGAAGCACTAGTTCAGGTATTCACTAGGGTGGGATTCCCTAGGGAGATAGTGTCAGATCAGGGAACCCAATTCACCGCGGTGGTTACCCAACAGCTCTGGCAGAGCTGTGGGGTAAAACCCATATTAAGTTCTCCCTATCACCCCCAAACCAATGGCCTCTGTGAACGTTTTAACGGCACCCTTAAGCAAATGCTCATCACGTTCACAGAGACCTGTAGGAATTGGGAAAGATTCCTCCCTCATTTGCTCTTTGCCTATAGGGAAGTTCCCCAGGAGTCCACTGGATTCTCCCCGTTCGAGCTATTATAGGGGAGACGGGTCCGGGGACCCCTGGATCTAGTACGGGAACATTGGGAGGGTGATATGGAACAAGCAGGTACCCCTATAGTCTCCTTTGTACTAGAGCTGAGGGACCGGCTACAGGCTCTGACCAAAACAGTTCGGGGGGATTGGGAGTTATAATCACTTCGTTTCAGTTGGATTTCGGGAGAAGTTGCAAGGATCATCGCTGCACGAATGCAAGGATCCTTTACACGCTTTTTTCAGTGTGTCCTTGGATTCCTCTTGTCAATATCTGTTTGCTTTCACACACGATCGTCAACAGTATACTTGGACTGTCAGACTGAAGAAGGTTGTAAAGCCTCCAAGATGAAACTCCAATGGTGCCGGCCCTCTGTGGTCTTCTTGGGACATTGCCTTTCCCATTACAAATCTCTCCCTTCCATCTAACCATGAGGCTCTTCATGCCTTCTTGGGCCTCATCACATACTGCAGGTCTTGGATCCCTGAGGCTTCTCAACTCATGCAACCTCTCTATGATGCTTTAAAGACTGAACCTTTTTCATTGTCCTCTACAGCCCACACCTGTTACCCTGCCTTTCAAAGAGCCTCTCCTCCGCCACTGCTTTGGGCCTACCTAACTACCAGCTACCGTTCAAACTTTTTGTCTCCGAGAATGGGCCATTCAGGGGTCCTTACTCATTCCCACGATTCCCGTCAACACCCTATTGGGTACTTTTCCTGCATGCTAGACCCCGTGGCCAGGGGTGGTCCTACCTGTTTGCGTGCTGTTTTTGCTGCCAGTGCCCTGCTGGACAAAACTGATGGTTCTTGACCCCCATAATATCGCTGCAATTCTGAATTAAGTCCAGCCAAAGCATCTCTCATCTCAGAGACATCTCTGCCTTCAAACCTCCCTCCTCTTGCCTGATAATGTTACTTTACAAAGATGTTACGCCTTGAATCCGGCCACTCTTCTGCCACTTCCCAAGGGGGGAGTGCCGCAATACTGGTACAGCCTGGACATAAATCCTGATGTTCACATGGAACTTCAAGTAGGAAAGCCCACAGTTCCACATGATGCACAGCCCGAGGGCTACTTACATTGCAACCTGTGGTTCAGGAACACCCCAGGTCCTGACCCATACTATGAAGAAGAATTATTCAGCCTGGTGGAAATACGCATCACACTGACAGACCTGTTCTGTGAATCCAAAGGAAACATTGTTATCTTAGTCTACCTGCCTATGGAGGTATCACATTTATAACACCATCATATCTCTTTCACCAAGTCTCCAGATATCGCGTGGAAAGAACTCGGCCCAATGGCCAGATATCGCGTGGAAAGAACTCGGCCCAATGCAACTCAAGAACAGCTCACAGTGATGGGGGTCACAAAAAGGACCATAAATTGCACAACAGTCGGTTACCCTTGATATCACACAGAGATATGTGAGGACATCCCTCCTACAGAACAGGACCCAGACGCCCCTCAAGATTGCTTTGAACAGATGAAAATGGAAACAACCCATCTCCCAACTGTGCACAAGGTTGCTCTACCTGACCCTGACTACACTCTGTTTGTGGATGGTTCTAGATTTGCAGATGTGCAGGGACAATATCATACTGGATATGCAGTCACCACGGAGGACCAAATACTCCAAGCATCTCCACTCCCATCATCTAAGTCAGCACAAGAAGCTGAACTCATAGCCCTTACGGTAGCATGCAAGATGTCTGAAGGGAAACGTGTTAATATTTATACAGACTCAAGGTATGCCCTGGGCGTGGCACATAACTTTGGCTTAATCTGGAAAACCAGAGGGTTCCTTACAGCAACAGGTACTCCTGTGAAAAATGGCGCAGCTATCAAAGAATTGATGGATGCCTTACTACTTCCTGAAGAGGTGGCCATACTGAAGGTAAAGGCCCACGGGAGACTGAATCACATGGCAACCATTTAGCCAACCAGGCCGCTACGGATGCGGCACGCCAGTGTCGGGATGTGAACAGAAGAGTGTCCATCGAAAAGACACTATGCAAACTCTACCCACTGATCTCAAGCTCCTAAGAGGCCGCCGACACCCCTCAAGAAAAACAAAGCTGGAAAGACAAAGGAGCAAGCCTCCAGAATGAAGTATACACAATCAACCGCAAATTCTGTTTACCCAAGAATATGTATCCAGCTGTCGTTCAGTGGGCCCATGGACCAGCTCATTTATCTAAGCACCTCATGAACTCTTTGATTGAGAAATATTTTGAAGCACCCGGAATCACCACCTTGACATGAAATTACTGCAGATTCTGTACCATCTGCATCAGATGTAATCCAGGGAAAATAATCAAAGCTTCACCAAACCATTTGGCCAAACCACAGTACCCTTTCCAGAGGATCCAAATTGATCATATCCAAATGCCAAAGAGCGGCCGGTATGAATACGCACTGGTCATAGTGGATATGTTTTCAGGATGGCCAGAGGCTTTTCCGGTCGCTAATCTCACTGCAAAGACCACGGCGAAGCGTCTACTTACCGGAATCATTTGCAGATACGGAGTTCCTGAAGTAATCGAAAGTGACCAGGGTACATCCTTCACCGTGTTGCTAACCAAGGAGATCTGGGCAGCACTGGGAGTGATCCTTGCATTCCACACACCCTATCACCCACAGAGTAGTGGTAAGGTAGAACGCATGAATGGCACTCTGAAAGCCAGAATGCTTAAAATGTCCCAAGAAACTAACCTACCCTGGCCGGAGAGTCTTCCCATGGCATTGTTTAGTGTAAGGTACACCCCCTACGAAATCTTATTTGGAACAGCACACATGTTAGGCTGTTACTTTCCTCGGGAACTTCAAATTCAGTCAGATGCAAGAGTAGATTATATAACTGCACTCTCTCATGCCTTGACCAAAATCCATGCACAGGTGTTTTCTTCTATTCCAGATCCAGAGTCAAATACAGGCACTGTTGACTGGGTTATGGTCAAGAAGTTCCTAAGAAAACACACTCTTGAGCCAAGATTCGATGGTCCATTCTAAGTCCTATTGACTACATCTACCTCTGTAAAGTTGGCCGGGAAGAATACCTGGATACACGCCTCGCACTGCAAGAAAGTTCCTGATCCAAAGGAAGCAGATTCCGCCAAATCATGAGATTCCTGTGCCTATTTCTGCTGCTAGGCTTATCGAAGGCCCTACAAGTTTCTATTACCAAAGACAATCATGTTTACACATTTTGGTATAATTCTTCAAACACACACGTAGCTACTTTCACCTTTGATTACTGTGATATTGTCTCTTGTACTTTTCCACAATCACAACACGCAGCAATATACAAAGACATACCAAACAAAAAGTACCCATATATTTGTGTGACAGGTGACCATTGGGGACATCACTGTAGTACCTGGAAAGCAGCGGGTTGGAATATGGGCTGACCATGGGGCTACAGACCACAAAGTGCCTTAGATAGGATTGACAGATATGGGAAACCCTCGTTATACAGAATGACCTTATGCAAGCCAACAGGGTCTACCCCAATGAAGCTCACCTTAAACATAGAACATCACAGCCCAAGAGACGCTGGGGAGTATGTAATGGGAATGTATTGGAAAGGGGGTGGCTCATATAACAAGTTGGGGTCCTTCTATTTACAAGACATGCTTATGTCACCTGACTGGGTAGACTCCACACACGACCATTAACCCTCTAAAACCACACATTAAAACCATTAAAGACATGGTAGCCATTGCCAATCCCACATTTGAATACACTATAGCTGTGGAGACCGGGTTTTCAGATACTAATCTATGGCTTGAACGGATGAGGTATAATGCTAATTCACATAACAAAACTAACTGTTATGTTTGTGGTGGGGCCAGACCCCATCTGGGTACAGTGCCTTCAAATCTACCTCCAGATGTTGAGATGTGTTTCTTAAGCCTCTATGTGCAGTCAGCAGTGAATTCATCAGTGTGTGAATCATGGAAAAAGGTTTACCCAATAACCCAAGGGAATATCAAGCCACCTGATGGAATCACCGTGTACCCAGGTAACTACACTTGCTACACAATACATGGAGCCACAGGTAAATTTGTAGGTAAATTCCCTTCTGGCTACTGCTATGTTTATAAAACAAAGGGTTAACCCTAGTTGGACCTGGCACCCAGACCACTTCATAAAGCTGAAGTGGTCTGGGTGCCTATAGTGGTCCTTTAATGCAACAAACTTATCTAATTTTTAAATGGTAAAAAGCACCAAATAACAAGTGCAGACATGCAATAAAATGTCAATAGGCAGATAAAACCTCACTAGCAAACTATTACTTAATGCTTTCAGTGCAAGAGCCAAGATTGATAAAGCACAGCTATTGGGTGCATTATTGAAAAGAAACATAGATTAATACATAGCAGAGGCGTGTCTTGGCCACCATCTTGGATGGCCACTTTTTAGAGAGATTCTAAGGACACTGGGACTTAAAGGTTCCTAAATTGCAGCATATCACTTTAAATGTGATTTTTGGACTACTAATATTGCTTTAAGAAGACATAATTTACATGCAGAATGAAGTAAAAATGATGTCTGGAGTGAAGGACATCGAGAAGATGGCTGAGGGGATAAGTAGGAGCATGCATGCTCGCTCCCCCTCCCATTTGCCGACTCCACAGTTTATTTCACCCACCCTTCTTCCAGACCTCGTTCTTATGCAAGCGCGGCCGCAGCCCGCTTGCACCACGGCTCAAGCAGCGGGACTGCGGCCACGAGTGATGACATGCCAGGAGGCGAGAAAAAGCGGGACATGCCAGCAGGTGAGAGCAGCTAAGTACTGTTACCACGAGAGGCTTAGAGTGCAATAAAGACTGCGAGCTGTCTATTAGAAGAGCAGCCCAATCGCTCACTTATACAAGTAATCAGGCTGCTGGTAGGAGGGAGGGTGGCACGAGGTCCCGGTCCCCGTCGGGACCCACGGCTTCGCAGGCGTCGGTCCCGGCAGGGGGGTCATCGGCCACCACCTACTGAAAAATTAAAGACACACAACAAATAATAATAAGTGGGCAAGATAGGGCTACAGACAGCCCTACAGAATTACTTTTATTATTAATTAATTACTTAATTTATTATTACTTAATTAAATGATTAATTAATTACTTAATTGTGCAAACTGATGGCGATGTCCCTATTATTATTGAACTGCCAGCACAGTCACACATTCTCAAGAATGTTGCCACTACCAAGATGGCCACCATTGCAAAAACTGTCACTACCACAACCAAGATGGCTGCTACAGTTACTGAAAGAATCTCTCATACAGCAGCAGCTCCATATAATCCAAATATTCCACTTGAAATGGCTGCAGGGTTACCAGCCTCAGCAGACATGTTAATAGATCTTATTAAAAATCTAAGAGATAAGATAAGGAATGACTTCAATAAAGACTTTGATGCAATAAATGGTTTCATGGAAGACACCAATTTACATACAGAAGATGTTGAGAATGTAATTCACTACCAAGATCAGTCTCACTTAGAATTAGTGGAAAAAGTTGACATGCTACAGAGGCAACTTAACCAGCAAGTAGAAAAATCACCGGAGCCAGAAGATAGAAGTAGGTGTAATAACCTATGCATCTGAAGAATATCTGATTCTATAGATAACACTGAATTTTATCACATGACAGGAGGCTTCGTATTTTGCATAATCTTTCTTTACTATCTCCATAGCAGCAAAGAAATGAGTGACAAAACTTTTAACCAATCACAACGTAGAATAGGGTATAAGAGGTGAGACCTATGACATCATTTCCTCTTTCTTTGCTGCTCCATCACAAGTTAAGTACCAAATTTTGTATTATCTATTCTACATACACTTTTCATTTACATGCCTTTTGTTTTCACTGTACCTTTATATATTTACCCTATTAATGCTCTTAACCCCTGTATACCAGGGGACCCTGTCTGGCTCCCTAACTGTCTTTCACGGCTTTCCCGCCGTCTGTACTTTCCCTCCATTTTCTCTGTTTCTCTTTAACAGTTTTTCTGTTCTTTTACCGAACGCGTTATTCGGTAGTTTTGCGCATTCGCCTGTTTTACTCGAATGCCCGCGCGACCGCACATTGACTATTCGTTTCTAACTACCGAACGCTTCGTTCGGCAGTTTGACGCGATCGCCTTTTTAAACGTTCGCATCTATTTCTATTCGCACGTTCGGCAGTTCGCATAGATCTTCTATTCACGTTCGGCAGTTTTATGCGAATGGCAAGCTTACAGTTTGCCGCCCAAACTGGGGGAGGTACTATTCTCCACACACTGAGCCTGTCAGTCCGGCGGCCATCTTAAAGAGATAGACACTGCCTGATTTTTCTGCTCCTGCTATTCCAACAAGCAATTGAAAAGCCTTACCCTTTTTCACTCAGTGGGACCAGGTTAGTGCCTTACACTTGGGGTTGGTTTAGCCAGTTGGTCTGCACCTTATTCTGGCCGGGGTGAGCCCCCATTTTATGCTGCTAAACGGTCCTGTTTATGCAGGTTCCGATCACCTGGGTGAGCCCCAGTGAATCTGCCCTCTCCTCTACGACCTACCGGTCTCTAACCACAGGTTATTTAGTCCTGATACCATACCACCCCGGTCCCCAGGCCTCTCCATTAATCGTGCCTAGTGCCCTCACGCAATTTACCGGGTGAGCCCCAAATCCTCACTCCTCATAATGGAGGAATCACAAACCCCAGACCTCCAGGCCATGATAACAGCAGCCGTGGCTGCAGCCATGGAACAAGCCGCTTCCAAGTCGCTCCAAACAAACCCTGAGGTTCCCAGGCCCACCTCTAAACGGGTTCATTACAAGGCGGACTCTGAAGACTCTGACTCTTCCAGGGAACACTCCCAACGGCGAAAACGCCATTGGAAGGGCAATGTAACCCCACACAAGGCTAAAGGGAAAGCCCCTGCTGATCGCAGGAAAGCCACGGTTCGTGCTACCCACGATGCCACACAACTTTCCTCAGGTGAGGAAGATGTAGAACCCACTCAGGCACTGGCTGTGCTGGATGAATGGCAGGCGGCAGCCTCTGACCAGGGGGACTCCGACAGGGATTCCACGGCCAACTCTGACCCTTACTTCATAAGGGAACAGGGTCTGGGTGAGCCCCAGGACTCCATGGCAACATTCATTGATAACCCACAGGAGGGCTCGGAGATTTTCCTCGACAATTCGGGCCTCCAAATGTTCGACCCAAGAAACATCCGGCACCCCCGTTCGGAAGAATGGTCACCACCTGAGCATTTGGCAAGGTTTATGCACTTCTGGCTCAGAAAACCGCTAGACAAGGAAGTAAGAAACCGGATGAGATCCGAATGCCCTCGCCCTAGTCTACCGGACAAAGTGACGCACACCCCCGAGTTTGACCCGCTCATGACTACGTTCATGTCCCGAGGGGGTCGGGATCCGCGCAAGGGCATAGAGCGCGGCTTTAAAGGAGCGCAAGATAAGCTGCTAGATGCCATTGGGCCACTAGCCAGAATCATGGATATGGCGGATGAAGCCTATGAGAGGGCTGACACTTTTACCCCAGATACGGTGCGTGAATGGGCACGAGATACCCGTGAATGGGCACAAAGGTGTTTCTGTTTCTTAGGGAACACCAACGTAGCCCTCTCTTCGGAGAGGCGCCGAGCAGCACTTTACCGTATCGACGAAAAACTGGTCGAACTGGGGGATAAGGAATTAGGACCCTTAGCACAGGGTAAATTATTTGGAGAGGCCTTCCTTAAGGAATTAAATAAAAGGGTCAACATATTCACGTCCCTTAACAAGGCACAATCTTCAATGCGGAAAGTCTTCCGCGGTTCCCACACCCGTGGTGTTTTTGGAAGGGCTGGACGGCAGAGGGGCCGTGCCGCCAGCCGTTTTTGGCCATCCGGCCCCCGTACAACAAGGACTCAGATGTTCTACCCAGACTCATCTAGTCGAAATAGATTCGGCCACTTCAGGGGATCTGATCGTGGCCGAGGCACCCGAGGACGCTCACGAGCAAGATTCTCCAACGGTAAGTCGGAATCTTACTCTTCCTCTAACCCCCTGTCATATCGCAGGTCGTGTTTCTCTTTTTTTCCAGAACTGGAAAGAACTATCTTCAGATGCGTGGATAATCCAAACGGTGCAGGGCTATCGAATAGAGTTCGACTCGACCCCGCTCCAGCTGACCCCTCCACGTCCAATCCAGACTACACGAGCAGATGCCCGCCTCATAGACGCGGAACTCCGAGAACTCCGCTCCAAGGGTGCCATTCAACCGGCTCCGGATGCCACCGGTTTCTACAGCAATATCTTCCTGGTCAGGAAGAAAACAGGCGAATTTCGCCCCGTTATCAATCTCAGGGAGCTCAATTCGCACGTAGTATATCGACACTTCAAAATGGAAGGTATACATCTCCTCCGGGACTTGCTTCGACGCGACGACTGGTTCACTCGTCTGGACCTCAAAGATGCGTACCTTACCATTCCGGTACACAGAAGCAGCCGTCCCTACCTCCGCTTCTTCTGGCACGGGATCCCTTGGCAGTTCACCTGTCTCCCGTTTGGCCTCAGCTCGGCCCCGTGGTGTTTTACCAAGATTATGAAGCCGGTAGTGGCAAAAATCAGATCCCAAGGTATAAGATGCATCATCTACCTCGACGATATCCTGATCTTCGACGAGGATGCAGACACTCTGCGGAGACATACGGCATACGCACTACACCTTTTGGACTCTCTGGGTTTCGTCGTCAACCGTCCCAAGTCCGCATTGACCCCGGCTCAATCAGTTCAATTCCTCGGATTCGTAATAGACTCCACATCATGCACTCTTCACCTCCCGGCTACCAAAATTACGGCAATCCGCAGGGAGATCCGGAAAGTCCTTCGTCGGACTACCATACCCCTACGATTACTGGCACGGATCGTAGGCCTTCTCTCCGCGTCCATCCAGGCCATTTTTCCCGGGCCCCTGCACTACAGGGCCATGCAACGCCTCAAGGCAAGTTTCCTTCGCAGACAACCGACATACGACCAACCGGTTCCAATGTCGGTCGAAGTTCGGGAAGAACTACACTGGTGGCTGAATTGCATGCAGGCTTGGAATGGCAGGGCCATATTCGGGAACCAGCCAGACTTCGTGCTGGAATCGGATGCCAGCCGTTCAGGCTGGGGGGCAACAGACGGAACCACGTCCACAGGAGGAGTCTGGACTTCCGAAGAGCTCTCGATGCACATAAATTGCCTGGAACTCTTGGCCGGGTCCTTCGCCATTCGCAGCCTGGCAAAGGACCGATCCAACTGCTGCATCCTACTCCGCATGGACAACGTCTCAGCGGTCAGATACATCAACCGCCTTGGAGGCACTCGTTCTCGAACACTGGCGGATCTCACGAAAGAGATCTTCGACTACTGCCTACCACGCAACATCACCTTGCTGGCAGAGCACTTACCAGGAGACTCCAATACGACGGCGGATTGGTACTCACGCCACTGGCGGGACGCCAGCGATTGGCAGCTAGACCCTCACATTTTCGCACTACTGGATGCACAGAGGGGACCTCTCTACCTAGACCTTTTCGCGTCCCGCAACAATCGACAGACAGAAGTTTTCTTCAGCTGGCTCCCAGACCCGGAGAGCCTCGCAACGGACGCTTTTCTCCAACAATGGCCAAGGGACGGCGCCTACGCATTCCCTCCTTTCGCAATGATAACGAGGGTCCTTCACCGGATCCGTCTACAGGGAGTGAGAATAATTCTAATCATGCCGCTCTGGCAGAGCCAGCCATGGTTTCCGGACCTTCTGGAACTCTCTATCAACGACCCCCTCCTCCTACCAGATGCCCCAACCATCCTCAGGAATCCACTGGGCCTTCCTCACCCACTAGTCCTGCAGGAACGCTTGCCCCTTGTGGCCTGGACTCTTTCCGGGGTTCCTGGAGAACCGAAGAATTATCGCAGGAAACTAAGGACCTGCTATGGGATTCATGGGCACCAGGAACTAGGAGGTGCTACTTATCAGCATGGCACTCCTGGACAAGTTGGTGTGTGTGGGACGGGACCTCAATCCCTTTACTGCACCTACTCACTCCATCATGAATTTCTTAACTTCACTTTTCACCGCAGGAAAGTCATACCGTTCCATCAATGTGGTACGGTCAGCCATCTCAGCGGCTCATACTCCGATACAGGGGATTCCTGTTGGTAAGGACCCGCTCATCTGCAGACTTCTCCGCGGTATGCGCCTACGGCGCCCCCCGGAACCTAAATATTCTAGTCTCTGGGACGTTGGCGTGGTCCTTCAATTTTTACGTAATTGGCCTCCCAACGAGAAACTATCACTCCGCCAGCTTACCGCAAAATTCACCCTCCTGCTCTGTCTGGTTTCCTTTCGACGGGTAGCGGACGTACGCGCCTTTGATGCCAACGCGTTTACTTTCTGTCCAGCGGGTGTCACCTTTCAGATCTCACGTCGAACTAAGTCCAACTCTCTCTCGGTCTTCTACCCTTTCTTCCCTTCTGACCCTCAACTCTGCGTGGTCTCAACCCTCCGTCACTACGTGGAAGCCACCGCGACGTTGCGGCAACCTTCCACTCATCAACTTCTCATCTCTTACGTCCGCCCTTATGGTCCGGATTCGGTTACTACACTGGCCAGATGGGTTAGGTGGCTACTATCCCTTGCCGGTATTGACCAAACTTTTGGAGCACACTCCGTTCGTGGGGCAGCGGCCTCTTCCGCTTATGCGGCAGGCGCGTCCCTCTCGGACATTTTACGAGCAGCGGACTGGACCAGAGAATCTACCTTTAGGACATTCTACTTTCGTCCTCTTGATAATCCGGCATTTGCTTTTCTTTCTCAGCGTTGAAATTGCAAAATACGAAGCCTCCTGTCATGTGATAAAATTGAAGATTATGCTAGCTTTAGTGTACAGATAATCTTAATTTTAATAATGACAGGAGGCGAGTATTTTCCCTCCCTGTTCTCTTTCGTTCTTCCCTCCCTTTTATTTTCACTTCTAGCTACTACACTTTGCTCTCTCATATGTTGGTATAATACCTGACACGATAGCTCTTGTTTAACTGCCTTATTTACATCTTAGAGATATATATATATATTGTTTGGGTGGGATACTTATTTAACACCGCTAGGGAGGACGTTTAGTTTATTTTATTCTCATGTTACTAGACGATATTAAACTTGAATTACGGGACAGACATCCTTTGTTTTATACAATCACTTCTGGACTCTAACGCACCTTATACTCTCGTTTCAGCTTAACCAGGAGCTACACGGAATCATTAAAGTCTCCATGCAAGATGTCGTCATCATCGCATCAGGAGATTCATCATCAGGTCTTCGTAGACCATCGTTTGACAAGGACACGTCTTCATCTGCATTCTACCTGTTCCGGCTCAGTTTATTCTGATTAAGTTTCCAGTTTCTTGTTCTATGGACTTCTCAGCTGTTCGGTTATTTTTTCTACTTTTATGGTCTTGTGATGTCGCAAGTTTAAAAGAGGAAATGATGTCATAGGTCTCACCTCTTATACCCTATTCTACGTTGTGATTGGTTAAAAGTTTTGTCACTCATTTCTTTGCTGCTATGGAGATAGTAAAGAAAGATTATGCAAAATACTCGCCTCCTGTCATTATTAAAATTAAGATTATCTGTACACTAAAGCTAGCATAATCTTCAATTGTCTACCTACTTACAAAAAATTGTTAAAATGGTTAACCCCTTAAGGACGCAGCTTCAGAAGCTGGACATACCCTTAAGGACTCAAGCTATTTTTGCATTTTTTGCTGTTTGTGTTCAACTGCAATTTGCATCGCTCTCATTTATTGAATCAACACATATTATATATCGTTTTTTAAAGGACAAGATGGGCTTTACTTTGATGTGACTTATACATATATAAAATCTAATTTATTATTAAAAAACATTAAAAAAAGAAAAAAAAAGAAAAAATATATATATTTTTCACAGTTTTGGCAATAATAGTGTGTGTATAATATGTCCAGCTTAGGAAAAGTAATTCAAAATAAATTCATTTAGGTTTCTTGTTTTTCAAAGTGCATAATATGTAAAGGATTTCAGCTTATTTTAAAAGTTACAGGTCACAAAATACAAGGAGTAATATAAAATTTAAATGTGAAAAAAATTTAGAAGTTGGTATGTTTGACTTGTAAGTTTGACAGCTGTCACAGAAAACAAAATTGCTACACAAAAGTATATATTTAAATAAAGAAGACATCACAGGCTATTTATTTAAGGGTATTTTGACACTTTTTACATAGCCTTTTTCCCACCAATCTCTGCTACATATTGTAGTAAAATTGTGTTTTTTCTGTTTTTTGAAATACACACATGTAACAAGGTTTTTTAAATGTGTATTTTGTAAAGCTGCTGTGTGCTATTCCTGGTCAAAATCCCATTTTGTGTTCAGCAACATCTGCTGAGTACAACAATACCCCCATTGTATGTCTTTGCCACTATTTTGGGAAGCTACAATGAAATATAAGAGGCCAGACTATTTCAGTTTCTACAGTTAGAAAATTCAAAGATGGATTTAATGGACCTATGTCTTATTTTGGGGCATTATAGTAATTTGGTTGTTCAAATGACCACACAAAGGCCTTCCATTCGTGAAAGTAGACACTCCATGGTATCTCATATGGCATATATTTTGCCTTAACGGTTCACCATTTATTCACCATTATATGTCAAAAATTTGTGTTAAAAAATATTTTCCAAATTTTTTCCTTAAGCATTACAATTGTGCTGGGCATTTTGTATATTTGATATGTTCCACTATGGTCAAACACCCCTAATTATGCTCAGCTTAATCTTCTGAGTAAAACAATACCCCCAATGTATGTCTTTGACACTATTTGGTGACGCTACAGTGCCATAAAGGAGACCTGACCATTTCAGTTTTTAGAGTAGAATTTTCAGAGACGAATTTGCAGGGCTTATGTTTCAATTTGGGCCATTATAGCAGTTTGACTGTTTCAATAACCGCAAAAAGGCCTACCATTTGTAAAAGTAGACACTCCAGGGTATCTCATGTGGCATATATTGTGCCTTAACATGTCGTCATTTTTTCGCCATTATATGTCAAAGTTTGTGGTAAAAAAATATTTTTCGCATTTTTTCCTTAAGCATTACATTTGTGCTGGGCATGTTGTATATTTGATATGTTCCACTATGATCAAACACCCCTAATTATGCTCAGCTAAGTCTTCTGAGTAAAACAATACCCCCAATGTATGTCTTTGACACTATTTGGTGACGCTACAGTGCCATAAAGGAGACATGACCATTTCAGTTTTTAGAGTAGAATTTTGAGAGACGGATTTGCAGGGCTTATGTTTCAGTTTGGGCCATTATAGCAGTTTGACAGTTTCAAAAACCGCAAAAAGGCCTACCATTTGTGAAAGTAGACACTCCAGGGTATCTCATATGGCATATATTGTGCCTTAATATGTCGCCATTTTTTCGCCATTATATGTCAAAGTTTGTGGTAAAAAAATATTTTCACATTTTTTCCTTAAGCATTACATTTGTGCTGGGCATTTTGTATATTTGATATGTTCCACTATGATCAAACACCCCTAATTATGCTCAGCTAAGTCTTCTGAGTAAAACAATACCCCCAATGTATGTCTTTGACACTATTTGGTGACGCTACAGTGCCATAAAGGAGACATGACCATTTCAGTTTTTAGAGTAGAATTTTGAGAGACGGATTTGCAGGGCTTATGTTTCAGTTTGGGCCATTATAGCAGTTTGACAGTTTCAAAAACCGCAAAAAGGCCTACCATTTGTGAAAGTAGACACTCCAGGGTATCTCATATGGCATATATTGTGCCTTAATATGTCGCCATTTTTTCGCCATTATATGTCAAAGTTTGTGGTAAAAAAATATTTTCACATTTTTTCCTTAAGCATTACATTTGTGCTGGGCATTTTGTATATTTGATATGTTCCACTATGATCAAACACCCCTAATTATGCTCAGCTAAGTCTTCTGAGTAAAACAATACCCCCAATGTATGTCTTTGACACTATTTGGTGACGCTACAGTGCCATAAAGGAGACCTGACCATTTCAGTTTTTAGAGTAGAATTTTGAGAGACGGATTTGCAGGGTTTATGTTTCAGTTTGGGCCATTATAGCAGTTTGACAGTTTCAAAAACCGCAAAAAGGCCTACCATTTGTGAAAGTAGACACTCCAGGGTATCTCATATGGCATATATTGTGCCTTAATATGTCGCCATTTTTTCGCCATTATATGTCAAAGTTTGTGGTAAAAAAATATTTTCACATTTTTTCCTTAAGCATTACATTTGTGCTGGGCATTTTGTATATTTGATATGTTCCACTATGATCAAACACCCCTAATTATGCTCAGCTAAGTCTTCTGAGTAAAACAATACCCCCAATGTATGTCTTTGACACTATTTGGTGACACTACAGTGCCATAAAGGAGACATGACCATTTCAGTTTTTAGAGTAGAATTTTGAGAGACGGATTTGCAGGGCTTATGTTTCAGTTTGGGCCATCATAGCAGTTTGACTGTTTCAAAAACCGCAAAAAGGCCTACCATTTGTGAAAGTAGACACTCCAGGGTATCTCATATGGCATATATTGTGCCTTAACATGTCGCCATTTTTTCGCCATTATATGTCAAAGTTTGTGGTAAAAAAATATTTTTTGCAGTTTTTCCTTAAGCATTACATTTGTGCTGGGCATTTTGTATATTTGATATGTTCCACTATGATCAAACACCCCTAATTATGCTCAGCTAAGTCTTCTGAGTAAAACAATACCCCCAATGTATGTCTTTGACACTATTTGGTGATGCTACAGTGCCATAAAGGAGACCTGACCATTTCAGTTTTTAGAGTAGAATTTTGAGAGACGGATTTGCAGGGTTTATGTTTCAATTTGGGCCATTATAGCAGTTTGACTGTTTCAAAAACCGCAAAAAGGCCTACCATTTGTGAAAGTAGACATTCCAGAGTATCTCACATGGCATATATTGTGCCTTAACATGTCGCCATTTTTTCACCATGATATGTCAAAGGTTGTGGTAAAAAAATATTTTTTGCATTTTTAACTTATGCGTTACATTTGTGCTGGGCATTTTGTATATTTGATATGTTCCAATATGATCAAACACCCCTAATTATGCTGAGCTATCTCCTGTGAGAAAAACGATACCCCCAATGTATGCCTTTAGTCGTATTTCCTGATGCTACACTTCCATATAGGAGACCTGACCATTTCAGTTTTTACAGAATTTTATAGGTTTATGACTCATTTTGGGTTCTAATAGCAGGTTGCTTATTCAAACTTTCCCCACAAAGGCTACCATTTTTTAAAGTAGACACCCCAGGGTATTTCAAAAGGCCCATTTTGAACCTTAGGGTGGAATCATTTTTTCGCTAGTGAGTACCAAGTCTAGTAGTAGTAAGCATTTTCTCTGCCTTTTTGACACACACACTGAGATTTTACTGCATAGTTTACAATCCTTAGGTGTGCTACGGCAGTATAACGCTTCATATGTCACTCAGCTATGTCGTCTGAGTACAGCAATACCCCTGTGTGTACCTTTCCCAGGTATATGTGGATGTTGGAGGGGCAAATTTGAGACTCGGCAATTTCAGGTCTGTTTCAAACTTTGAATTTTTACGCTGGGTCCATGTCCCATTTTGGGGCATTTGACAGGTTGAGAATTCAAACTTCCCCCACAAAGGCCTACCATTTTTTAAAGAAGACACCCCAGGGTATTTCAAAAGGCCCATTTTGAACCTTAGGGTGGGATCATTTTTTCGCTAGTGAGTACCAAGTCTAGTAGTAGTAAGCATTTTCTCTGCCTTTTTGACACATACTTTGAGATTTTACTGCATAGTTTACAATCCTTAGGTGTGCTACGGCAGTATAACGCTTCATATGTCACTCAGCTATGTCGTCTGAGTACAGCAATACCCCTGTGTGTACCTTTCTCAGGTATATGTGGATGTTGAAGGGGCAAATTTGAGACTCTGCCATTTCAGGTTTGTTTCAAACTTTGAATTTGCATGCTGGGTCCATGTCCCATTTTGGGTCAAACTCTGAGGCACTGTCTGTCACCTCTGAATCCGCTGTCAGAATTCTCTAACTTTTCACACAAGAACTTTAACAAAACAATGTTATTTTATTTTTTTTGTTGTTTTTTTTTATTTGTATTTCTACCCCTAGCATACGCACTAAACTCCCCAATTTCCCAGAAACTATCATCCACCCCAATTAACTAAATAAAAGGTAAAAAAAAAATTGTATTGAGAATTTATTGGCTCTGAGTATGAAATAATTTAAAACAGTTCCCAATACAAAGGCCAGGCTGAGGGCAGTAGAAACTGGTCTCCGTTTGAATGCCTCTCTGGTAACACAACCTGCACCTTTTCTGGGGGGTCTTTTTTTTGGGGGTTGGAGGTATCCGAAAGCAGAAGTGACCTGTCTGAATATCTCTGCTGCTAGGCCCTGCTGATGGCTCCCCACTGTGGCACTCAGTGAGCAGCACAGAAATGAGCTGAAACTGAAATGTAAGAAAAGTACATTTCAGCTGAGGATTTGCCTTTTTGAAAAGGATGAATGCATTGTGAGTAGCCATTTGCATTAAATAAATGCCCACTTTCTTATACCAGGCCCTGGTCTTTCTCATTATCAGATATGGCTGCAGCAGTTGATCAGACAGGTCAACTCCCCCCATGTGTTTATTGTATTGCTTAATGCAGACAGGCAGCCGTCTTGTTTCCTGCCTGCCACGAACTGCGACCCTGCGTGTGTGTTCACTGTGCATGGTAGTCAGTATGAACACCTCCTTTTTGTCTCTGTATTTCAGAGCCAGCAGTTCGTCCTGGCATAGAGCAGCCGTTTCCCCCTTTTTAATTTTTTTCTCTGCCAGAGCCTTGGGGAAGCCAGTGCGTGTCTTGCGGATAGTGCCGCAGACCACAGTCTCAAAACAATATAGCATTTTTTGGAGGGGTATGCTATTGTAGTAATTATCAAGGTAGAGGTGGTACCCCTTGTTCAGTAGCGGGTTCATTAGATCCCAAACTATTTTTCCGCTAGTCCCAACTACATCAGGGCAACCTGGGGGATCCCGGTGGCTATCTTTACCTTCATATATTCTGAAGGTATAAACATACCCACTGCTACTTTCACATAACTTGTATAGCTTGATGCCATACCGGGATCTTTTGGCTGGGATGTATTGCTTAAACCCCAGTCTACCCTTGTATTTCATTAGGGACTCGTCAATACATATATTCTTTTGGGGAGTATAAATTATGCCAAATTCTTTATTAAAATGGTTAATTAGGGGGCGGATTTTATAGAGTTTGTCATACTGCGGATGATCTTTGGGGTGGCACTTCGAATTATCATTGAAGTGCAGAAAACGCAGTACTGTTTCGTATCTGGGCCTACTCATGGTCTGAGAGAAAATGGGAGTATTGCATACTGGGTTTTTGGACCAGTACATTCGGATGCTGGGCTTTTTTATAATTCCCATTAGCATGGTTAGTGCCCAGAACTGTTTTAACTCTGGCACACTGGTGGGGTACCAGCTCCCTTTTGTGGCAAGGTGACTTGTTGCATTTTGTGCCAGATACTGCGCTGCATAAATATTTGTTTGTGTAGCTATCTGCCCTAAAAAATCATCCCCAAGGAACAGCTCCATAAAATCCTGGGAGTTATAGCTGGTCACGTCTCCCTGAATACCAGGAGTCGCAGTGAACAGAGGGATGTCGGGGACAAAATTGTTAGGGGGCACCCAGATATCAGCGCCAGGAGCAGTGCCAGGGGTATCGTCACTTTCTTCATCTGTGTCTGGCACATAGTCACCCTCTGAACTCTCTGAGGCAGTGTCGGTTGCCTCTGAGTCGGCTGCTAATATATTATATGCCTCCTCGGCACTAAACTTTCTAAGCATGGTGAAAGCTTAAAATTAACTTTAACTAAATAACGTATTTTTTTGTTTTGTTTTTTTAACTTTTTTTATACTTTTTTTTGTTTTCTGAATTTTTTTAATACTTTTTTTAAATTTTTTAAAACTCTTAAAAACTTTCTAAAACTTCTAAAAACTTTTTTAAAAATGAACCCCTGTGGGTAAAAACAGGAATCAGATCACCGTGCTTACACCTAGCGAAGCAGAAATGCTTTGACTTAAAATAAACTACTTTTTTTTTCTCTTTTTTCCTTTTTTCACTTTTTTTTATACTTTTATAAACTTTTAATAACGTTTATAAACTTTTAATAACTTTCTAAAACTTTTCAGCTTCCTAGCTACACTAATGCTAGATTCCCCAATTCCCCCTAGCTTCAATCCACCCCAGCAAACTAATTAACTGAAAATAAAAGTAAAAAAAAAATAAATAAATATATTTAACCCCTGAGGGTTAAAAAGAAAATAAAGTTAACCCCTGAGGGTTAAAAAAAAAACCTCTGATCTCAGTAAAGTACTGTGATCAGTATTGTGATCACTGCTGCCAGTGATCAAAGGGTTAAACTTTTAAAGTTAAAGGGGGTAAAAGGTTTTTTTTAAACTTTTAAACACTTTGTGTCTGTCAGGGACACAAAGTTTCAAACGATCCGTCTCTCTCCACTTCTAATCACACACAGAGGTGGAGGGAGGAGGATCAGAATTCCCAGCAGCACTGTGATCGCTGTGACTGGCTGTCACAGCGATCACATGTGCTGGGACAGCACTATTGGCTGTTGCTGGGCTTCCTCAAACGCCGAGGCACCCAGCAACAGTGTTAACCCCACGATCGCGGCGATCTGGCGTTAACTTTAGTAATTGACGGACATTTCGCGTCAAGCGTCCTTAAGGGTAGGTCTGCCTTGACGGAAAATTTCCGTCCAGCGTCGTTAAGGGGTTAAACCTAATGCCACAAACTCAGACCTTATACTGGACCGCATCCATAGGCTGCCTAAGCCAAACAGTGCACCTGTAGTGGCTCCCAAGGATGTGATAGTTCAATTTCATTATTATCACATAAAGGAGGAATTCCTGGGAGCTACATGCACATCAGGAATACCTGAGGATTACATAAGTATAAAGATTTTCCCTGATTTTTCAACATATACAATAAAAAACATTGAGAGTTCCAGTCCTTTACATCTGGGCTGCGCCGCAGAAATGTCAAGTATAGATAGGGTTTCCCTGTTAAAGTATTATTTAGGATGGATGGCCAAAACCATATCATCACCGCTCCAGAAGAGGGTATGGAACTCTTACAATGTATGAACAGGTGAACATCAGCTCCATCTCATACTCTGTCCCCATCTACGCCTGCACCTTATAATAAGAGGAGCAAGCATGATACCTATGAAGAACCATGATTCCTGAGATCGGTCTGCTGTCCCTGGCTTCCAGCATGAGTAGACATCCCATTCTTTGTTCCTGGTTCCTGATGTCCTGTTCGTATTCTGAGGTTCCAGAACAACACTTTCTGGAGTTCGGTTCTGGATTTCTACATTCATTTCGATCATCACTGGTTCTGATCCTGGACTAGTTGGTTTTTGTCACATACATTACAATTTTTCTGACTTTCTTTTTGTCATTCTTTTTTTCTATTTTCACTCGGTGAATTTATTTTTAACTTTTTATCCTTTTTTACCCTTCTAATGTTTTTCTCTTTTTTTTAGTTTTCTTAGTTTTTTATTATTATGTATTATTATTTTACTGTATTTTAATGTATAGTATATTCTGCTTTTTGTTCTTTTTTTTTTTTTTAAATAATACCATATATTTCATAACCTTACACTATTTTAGTTTTTTTTTTTTAATTTACTTTTCATATTGGCCTGTAAACATTTTTTTGAGATGGAGGAATTTTTCAATTCTCCTCTCATGGCCTTATTTTTTATATATACTTAATTTTGTATTCTATTTTCTTGCCCCTATTTGGAAACATTATACTTTTAATTCTTCCTTTATTAAGGGGTTTTCTCCAAGTTATTTTACCCTGTTATTATTTATGTATTGCAAATACTAATGATGTTAACCATATTGTGCTGTTTTATTTTCTTGATGTAATAATTCTGTACAATATTTTAGTGATTGGTAAATTGGTCAGGTGGACCTTACTCACTCGGGTAGGATTGATTCATTTTAAATATGTTTCAAGTTTTGTGATGTGTCTGATCTCCTTCACCAATTTTTTCTTTTGTTCTTATTTGCTCTATTTGAGCAGTAAGAATGGTTTTAAAATGTTTATCGTTTAATTTGAGGGGACAGAATACTCCGCACAAAAGACTTTTATTTACAGAGGTGAAACGTAACCAGCCAGAGATATTATTCATTCAAGAGACCCATTTTAAAACAGATAATGTACCCAATATTCTGAAGGAAGATTACCCAACCCAGTATCACTTTGCATTTTGTAAGAAATCTAGGGGCATCTCCATATCTTTAAGAAAAATGGAACTTGCCACACAGATGATGTGACTCTGGACCGAGACGACAGATATCTAATTTGGAAAGGTTCAGTAAATAGTGTTCAGTACACTCTGGTAAATCTATATTCATCTAACTCTGGGAAATTTCATTTTTTGAAATCTATAGTTAGTAAAGTTTCAGTTGGGGTCAGAGGCAGATTGATTTTGGGTGGTGACACTAATTTTGTTCTGTACCGTGAACACAATATTGCTAGCGATTCAAATAGCGCCACTAAAAATAACAGTGAAAAATTGGCTGATATTTGTTCCAAATTTCTTTTTTCTCAGGGCCTATTCGACTGTTGGATAGATAGACTACACCTATCACTCAGCAGTTTATAACATGTATTCTTGGAATTTCGGATATTACTTGATCCGATCATGCCCACATAACAATGTATTTAAAAGACTCCTTCAAGTTGAACACAAACAGACTGTGGAGACTTAGTGATTACTTAGTTATAGAACTTGAGAATAAAACTTTGGCTGAATCAGCGATTAATAATTATTTTAGGGGAAATTTGGCTCTATATTTAGAGGATGCCTCGTTGTGGAATGCCCAAAAAGCAGTTCTTAGGGGACACTTTATTCAACGAGCCTCCTACTTGAAAAAGATTAGGTCTAAAAATGTGACAGATTTAGAAAACAAACTGTATAATTTAAATCAAGCTAACAAAATTGGCCCTTCCTTGCCTCTTGCGGCAAAGATTTCACATGTTAAGGTTAAAATTAACACTCTCCAGTTGGAACACATGGCCTTGATGTTGCGGAGACTGAAAAAGATATTTTATGCTAATAGAATAGAGCTTCTTCAATCTTAGCTTCTAAACTGCACCACAGGACCTCCCAATCCAGAATTAAGCATTTACTGGATGAAAGTGCATTAAAATAACTCAGTCGGTCAAGATAAGCAATATGTTTGTGGAATACTACAAAAAATTGTTCAATTTGGTTTTCGATCCCACTATGATAAAGCCCACATCTGATACAATACGCTCTTTTTGGACAGAGTCTCTTTAAAACAGAAACTTACGGATAAATTGGATATTATAAATTCTCCCATCACCTCAAAAGAAATTACAGACTCCATTAATATGATTCCACAAGGTAAAGTCCCGGGGCCTTATGGCTTTACAATGATGTACTATACGTCCTTCTCTGGCATTCTTACCCCTCATTTAATTCATCTATTCAATCACTATTGGAATACAGGTGGAATGCTTTGATGCGTGCAAATAGTCACGGTACCTAAACCTGGTAAGACACCTAATGTCTGTTCAAATTTTCGTTCCATTTCATTAATTAATAATGACACAAAGATTTACTCAAAAATGTTAGCTAATAGACTTAATCGACTTCTTCCATCCCTAATTGACAAAAAAACAGGTGGGTTTCATTTTAAGATTTACTCAAAAATGTTAGCTAATAGACTTAATCGACTTCTTCCATCCCTAATTGACAAAAAAACAGGTGGGTTTCATTTTAAACAGTCAGGCTCCGGATGGTACCAGACGTTACATCAATTTGATTAATCATCTTAAATCCATTTGTACGCCTTCTTTGCTCCTTTCTGTAGATGCGGAGAAGGTGTTCAATAGCATCCATTGGGATTACCTGAGGGAGGTTCTGTCGCGTTTTAACACCCCAGACCCCTTCATCGAGGCTGTGTTTGCATTTAAAATGTCATCCAACTTTCAGAGTATCTGCGACTGGTTTTGTCTCTGAAAACTTTCCGTTGTCCATTGGGACCAGACAGGGGTGCCCATTGTCTCCACTCCTTTTTGTGCCGACAATGGAACCCCTGGCTGAGCTGATACGTTGCAGCGCAGATATCAAAGGTATTGCAGTAGGGGGTAAGGAACATAAAAGAAGCCTTTTTGCAGACAACATCATGTTACCGCTTAAAAAACCAATGACCACTTACTCCATTGATGTCAATCATGCAGGAATTCAGCGAAATGTTGTTCTATAAACTAAATACAGCCAAAACTCAAGCTCTCTCTTTCTACATACCTTGGCATGATTTAGACACTTTGAAAGGTAGGTTTGACTTCGATTGGAGGGACTCATATCTCTTATCTGAGCATTAACCAATGCAAGAACCTGTCCAAGATGCATTCTTATAACCTCGGTAAGGTCTGGGATGACTTTAGGAATGATCTTGAGAGGTGATGTAGTCTGGAAATGTCATGGTTAGGTAGGTTTAATTTAGTGAAAAGGACTCTCCTTCCTAAAATGTTATATTTTCTTAGAGCCATCCCCCTTTCGTATGGTACATTCTGCTCTCTTGAAAATTATCTGGAATAGAAAACCATCTAGGATTAAATTATCCATACTTCAATAGCTCATGGTTAGTGGGGATGGGGGTTTGCCGGATTTTATTCATTACTAATATGCAACTAATGCAATGATGACGCTGAAATTCAATCAAGAGCTTTTGGCTTGAGATGGAGGCTAGCAAACTCTTTCCGCATTTGATTAAAGATATTCTATGGTTGCTTCCATCTCAGCGCACAAGGGTGGCGAACATGTTTCTTACGACCAAGACCACTATTAAGGCTTGGAATATATTGTATCAAAAAAATCATCCTTCTGCTTTCGATTTATTGTATTAATGATTTTTTTTTTAATCTTCTAATTTTTTTTCCATTTGGCCAGAAGTTTGAATACTTTGAATTCAGGTTTAATTTTCACTTCAGTGAATAACCCTGTGAGTGTTCACACATTGAATCCCTAAGTTCACAAAACAATGGTATTCATGACATTTTAATGGCATTTTTAGTACTCTGGCCTCAGACATTTTCCATTTACAGAAACTGAAATAACACTTGTTGTGAAGTTGCAGAGAGGTCTTTACAAGGTTTGCTATATGTGGTCACATTTAAATGAATATATTCATTAAATCAATATATAATTGTGAAAATATCATTTGTGACAATGTAATTATGAAATGTATACATATTTTTGTCATTAACAAAAATATCCTGTTGTTTTAAGTCTTTCTACTCCACTCCTCCCTCCATTATTGTACTAAATTGCCCACTTTCTCTCTCATTAATTATGTTAGTAAAGCACAATATATACAATAAGAGAAAAGAGTAAGTTTCTGCCATTACAGAACAAGATAGAGCCTCTCCCATAGCCTAATATGAAAACCATTTGCTGACTTTGATAAGGAATCTAACATATTATGAAAAACTCTTTTTAGAACCCATGTTATAGAGGATTACTTTTTTAGCTGGTTATATGTCTAAGAATAAAACTGACTGCTTTACTTGTATGTGTTTATAAATATGACAACACTGTTCACATGTATTTTTTTTCAGATCACACATCTTTTTAGATGGTCGTAGATAACCATCCAGAAAAAACACACACACAAATCTATACATTAGAGTCAATTACTTTGCATTAAGTAGATTGACAGTGATAGCATCCAATTGTCAACATGTTTTAAAACTAAACAGCTATCTTTAGGAAAACAGCATTAGAGAAACCCTTGTAATTGATTTCTATCTGTAGGTGGAGAGTATATATACAAAAATAATCTATTGCTTGTCATGGATACTACAGGTCTGCATCTTTGTAAACTATAATATCCTGCTAGAAAAGACGAATAAAGAGAGTGAAAAAGAGAGAGAGAGAGAAAAGAGACATTGTCTAAGCAGGATAAGCATTATTCATCAGGATGAATGATGGAAGTTTGGGTGACAAACTGAAACGTTGATCTCTTAATTTAAGTAAATAAAAGCTAAGTTTTACTTTTAATAACTTTGGAGTCCTGGGAGTGCTATATATATATATATATATATATATGTACATATATATATATATATATATATATATATATATATACACATACACACACACGAAAAGAAAGCACTCTAAGGAATGTTAAAAAGTAAAACAGCTTTGATTGACATTTCAGTTTTATAACAAAACTTTCATCAGGACAAAGCTTACATAAATAAGCAGTGTATATACACTGATCAGCTGCAATATTAAAATCACTGACATGTGAGGTTAATTACGTTGACTACATAGTTACAATAGCACCTGTCAATGGAGGAAAATATTAGGTAGCAGGTGAACAGTCAATTCTTGAATTTCAAGTGTTGGAAGCAGAAAATGGGCAATTTTTATAAAGATATGAGTGATTTTGACAAGGGACAAATAGTGATTGCTGAATGACAGGGTCCGAGCATCTCCAAAACGGCAAGTCTTGTGGGTAGTTTCCAGTATGCATTGTTTAGTGCCTACCAAAAGTGGTGCAAGAAAGGACAACCACTGAGCTGATATCAGGATCATGGGCACCCAAGGCTCATTCATACACGTGGGGAGAAAAGGCTGGTATGAATGTTGATAAAGTGCCTTATCTCTCCATCTTATTCTTAAATCAACCATGTTTGTCCTCTGTGTGACTTTGTGTGTATAAAGGATTATGTGTAACTGTGTGTTTTGTGTTGTTTTCTCCAAGTAGTTTTATGAGAAACTGCTTTTCTATTCAAGAATCATAATGAAAACAGGTTAAGTTGTGTTTTCATCTTAGGGTGAATGGTCAGAAGTGATTTATTCAGAAGTAGACTGCACTGACCATAGCAGGATGATTAGGTTTCATTGTATATGTCAAAATACCTATTATTCACTATGCTGTTCCTGGCATGTAAGCTGTCTTGTTTAACCCCTTAGTGACCGCAGACAAATCAGGTACGTCTGCCAAAAAACGGTCCTTAAGGGCTGCAGACGTGCCTGATATGTCCGCGTGGAATTAGAATGCTGGACGCGATCATGATCGCTTCCAGCAGTTCTAATGTTATTGTAGCAATGCCTCGATGTTGTGGCAACACTGCAATACCCCCCTCACTGCCGGTGGCCCCCAGAAAACACCAGGAGCCCAGCAGTGAGGCAGAGCATCGGAAGCCATCAGGCAGCCTTGCAATGCCCTGTCTGTACTGAGTGCCTTGAGGGACTCTGTAAATATATTTAAAAAATGTTAAAAAAATGTTTTCCCTCTCCCTTTCCCTCCCCATGTACTTACCGATCACTGCCGTTCCCCCGCCGGCAATCAGTTTTCTTCTGCCCAGACAGTCACCACTCTCCCATTTAGGATCCCCAGGGGCCATGTGACCGCAATTTTAGGGACATACTGGGCTGGAGCAAGTTGGTGATATTGCGTGATCTTGCTATATGGGTTGGGTTTATGGCGACCTATAAGGATCTATTGAAGGCTCACTTGGTTTCTCTTGACTATAAATTCTTAGCATGAACTACACCCTAAATATCTACTAATTCATTAGCTCCACCCCCTGGCTATAGGGTGGTGGCCTGGCTAGTGATGGAGTTACCTCATGATTCTAGATAATAGTTAATAAAAGTTAAAATACAAATAACAAAGTAACAAAATACATCTAGGATATTGATAACGCAGTTAGAGTGTATACAGCCAGGTCCATAAATATTGGGACATCGACACAATTCTAATCTTTTTGGCTCTATACACCACCACAATGAATTTGAAATGAAATGAACAAGATGTGCTTTAACTGCAGACTTTCAGCTTTAATTTGAGGGTATTTACATCCAAATCAGGTGAACGGTGTAGGAATTACAACAGTTTGTATATGTGCCTCCCACTTTTCAAGTGAGATGTAAATACCCTCAAATTAAAGCTGAAAGTCTGCAGTTAAAGCACATCTTGTTCATTTCATTTCAAATCCATTGTGGTGGTGTATAGAGCCAAAAAGATTAGAATTGTGTCGATGTCCCAATATTTATGGACCTGACTGTATGTGAGTTTTGTAGAGATATTTAACATCTTAAAAGGTTGTATCTTGTAACACATCGTAGAAAATATTGTCTCTTAACACGTCATATTAAAGTTTCAAATATTTGATAGATCTTATAATTAAACACGTTGTTAATAGATGGTAACACTTTTATAAGGGCACGTGTACTGTTTGATGGTAGATAGTTTTATGGTAAATAGTTATAGTAAATAGTTATAGTAAGAGAGTGCTAGTGGTAATTCACATTTTATTACAGAAACTGATTTGATTTAGCCCGTTTAGGAAAGGTCTAAGATGATGTGTCGGTATCTTAAAGGACCACTATAGGCACCCAGATCACTTCAGCTCAATGAAGTGGTCTGGGTGCCAGGTCCAGCTAGGTTTAACCCTTTTTGCTTTAAACATAGCAGTTTCAGAGAAACTGCTATGTTTACCTATGGGTTAATCCTGCCTCTTGTGGCTGTCTCATTGATTTTCACAGTAAGCAGACGCCAGCGTCCATAGGAAAGCATTGAGAATGCTTTCCTATGAGATTGGCTGAATGCGCGCGCGGCTCTTGCTGCACATGCTCATTCAGCAGATGATGGAAGAAAAGGGAGGAGAGTCCCAGCGCTGAGGGAGCCCAACGCTGGAAAAAAGGTAAGGGATTAACCCCTTCCTCTCCCTTCAGCGCCACGGGAGTGGGACCCTAAGGGTGGGGGCACCCTCAGGGCACAATACGAGTATGTTTTCCTGGCACTATAGTGGTCCTTTAAGTTAACTGAATGCATGTCCTGTGTATTTTGTTGGAGTGAACTAATGGGTTTAAGAGTTTAGGAGTTCAGGAATGAGGTCCGGGGTTCCCAGATCTTGGAGTATGTTTGGAAGTTTTAGATATCGCGTAAGTTATCTCTTCCATCCATCTAATATCTTCCACTCTCCCTATTCATTCTCTAATAGAGGGGATTTGTGTTTGTTTCCAATATTTGGGAATCAATTGTGAGGCTGCCATTGTCAGAAAGTTGAGAGCCACCTGTTCTCTTCCTAGGCCCTGTGGTGGTAGGAGAAAGATGTAGTGTTGGGGAGAGAGTGGAATTTTACTTGATGATTACTTGGTTAAAGGTTTGGTTAAAGGTATGTATTCTATTCCAGAATTTGGCTATTGTGGGACATTGCCACCATATGTGTGAGTGATGAGCTGCCGCGTGTTGACATCTCCAGCAAATGTCTGAGGATGTGTTGTGTATTTTTTGTATTTTCACTGGTGTGTAGTTCCAGCGAGTGATTCGCTTATAATTACTTTCCTGTGCTATGTTGGAAGTAGTTGATTTGTGGGCAACTCGGAAGATAGTTTTCCAATCTTGGTGTGAGAAATCTACCCGTAGTTCTTCTGCCCATTTTAGGGTGCAATTGGGAAGCTCCGGGTCTTGTTCTTCCCTGATTAGTTTATACATGGTGGATAATGTTTTTTTGGTGAGTGGATGTGTTTCGCATAATTGCTCGAATTTAGATAGGTCTTGCATTCCTCTTGTCATGAGATCTTGGCTTTTGATGAAGTGTGTTAGGTGGTCGTAGTGGAATTTTTGGTTACCTGTTGGTATAGTGTCAGGCAGGATTTGTGAGAGGGTTTTTAATTTATTGTTTTCGAACATGTCTCTCAGACGTAGCACTTTGCCATCATGGTATGCGTTGTATGCGTTCCCCGAGAATCCTCTTTGGAAACTAGGATTGTGTGTGAGGGGGTAAAGTGGGGAGGGGTATGGAGAGATCTCCATTGTTTTTAATAGTTTGTGCCAGACTTGAAGTGTAGGCCTAATTGTGGGGTGTACTTCTTGCTGGTGGTGGTGCTGTGCTTGGTTTGGTGGTAGCCAGGGGCGCACTCCCAGTGGGATCTCTGAGAATGTGTTTTCTAGCAGTACCCATTGTTGAGTCGAGGTGGTATGAGTCCAATCATATATTTTAGTGAGGTGAGTCGCTCTGTGGTACTTTTCGATGTCTGGTAGATTTAAACCTCCTTTGTCTCTGTTTTTGATTAGCGTTTTGTGTGCGATCCTAGGGTATGAGTTGGACCATATAAAATTGGAGAGTATAGATTTAGTTGTTGAAAATAACTTTTTGGGGTTTGTGATGGGGAGCTTTTATAAGAGACATAATATGCAAGGGAGTATATTCATTTTTACTATATTGGTCCTGCAGAACCACCCAAAACAGGGTCCATTCCAGGCAATAAGGTCCATAGAAATAGTACTTATTAATGTAACGAGATTTAGGTCGTAAAGATGGTTTAGGTTGGTTGGAATTTGAATTCCTAGGTATTTAAGGGATTGATTTGCCCAGGAGAAGTGAAATTTATCCTGCATCTTTGTTTAGATGTTTAGTGGTGTGAATGGGTAGCAATTTGCATTTGGTTAAATTAGCTTGAAAGTTGGAGACCTTGCTATACAAGTCCATTTCTGATAGAATATGTGGAATCGTGAACAATGGGTTAGAAATGGTGAATAGAAGATCATCAGCGAAGGCCGTGACTTAGTTGTCATGTCCACTAATGGCTAGTCCTTGAATATGTTTGTTATCCCTGATTCCCTGTAGAAAAGGCTCGAGGGCCAAGATAAATAGGAGTGGTGATGGAGGGCATCCCTGTCTTGTTCCGTTGTTAATGACCACTGTGTGGGAGAGTTGGCCATTGATGCGCAGTTGGGCCATGGGGCGCAAGTCGATGGCAGCCAGCGATTCTTGCCATCACGGCCCAAAGCACAAATATTGCATTGTTTGAGTAATTAAAGAACAGTTAACCCAATTGAATGCCTTTTCAGTGTCTATTGCTAGTAGGGTGTTATGAATTTTGTGTTTCTGAGCCCAATGTACCAGATTTATTATTTTAGTCGTGCTGTGTTTTGCCTCCCTTTCCAGGACAAACCCTGATTGGTCTTGGTGGATTAGGTTCAGCAGAAAGGGTTTTAATCTGTTTGTCATAATTTTTGTGAGGATTTTCAGGTCAATATTTATGAGCGAGATTGGTCTATAGTTCCAACAAATTGAGGTATCTTTGCCTGGCTTGGGGATAAGAGTGATTGTTGCTTCAAGTGCTGAATTTGGTATGGAGGAGGAGAGATTTTGTGCATTGAATGCGTCTATGAAGGGCTCTGCTAATGTTTGGGATAAGGTTTTGTAGAATTTGCCTGTGTAGCCATCAGGTCCTGGGCTCTTGCCTAATGGAAGTGTTTTAACTGTGTTTCTAAATTCTTCGAACGTGATGGGCTCGTCAAGGAATTTAATTTCATTGAGTGGGAGGGTGTTTTTAATCCTGGGATTGAGAAATTGCAAAATATCATCCATGGATGGGTGTGCTTGAGTTAGATTATAAAGGTCAGTGTTGAATTTGTGGAAAGCTTTTATGATGTCTAGCATGTGGTGTGTTACTGTTCCATTTTCTTGTTTGATTTCCGAGATGAAGGTAGATTGTTTGTCTTGTCTGAGGGCTTGTGCTAGGAGTTTTCCTGCCTTCCCTCCTTTAGAGTAGTATGAGTATTTTGTTAATGACACTTTGCGTTTAGCATGGAGTTGTAGTAATGTAGTCAGTTCTGATCTTTTCGATACTCATAATTTATAGTCTTCTAGTGAGTGTTTGGTTTGATGGTGTTTGTTTTCTAAATCTTTCAGTTCTTGTGTTAATTGGTTAATTTTATGCTCCCTCTTACGCTTTAGGGAAGAGGCTAAGGTTATTAGTTCTCCTGTCATTACTGCCTCGTGGGCCTCCCAGACAAGAGCAGGAGAAGTGGGTGGTTGTGAGTTCTCTTTGAAATAGTTAATTGCCATTTCTTGGAGTCTGTTTATGTTTTCTGTGTTGTTAAGTAATAAGTCATTGAGTTTCCATTGGAATGAGGGGTTAGGTATGGTCAGAATCGTTATGACCAATGACATGGGGGCATGATCTGATCACGTGATAGGTGCCGAAGTGGCTAAGGGGAGATATCTGTGTTGTAGGAATATGGTATCTATGCGGGAGTATGTCCCCGCGGAGGGAGAGCAGAATGAATAGTCTTTGCGGGTTGGGTGAATGGCCCTCCGGCAATCAAACAGTTGTGCCTCAAATAAAGTGTTATTTATCTGTTTATGGGTTTGTTTCAAGCATTGGAGAGAAAAGAACAAATAAGGGTGCGCCTAAGACAAGTAGAATAAATATAAAAAATATATCAGAGAGTACAAGCAGCAGTACCTAAAAAGTCAGAATATAAATAATCCACATATGCAGGAGGTAGTCCTAGTGGTACATAAAATGGTATGTAAAGTCCCAGATGTATATCCGAAGCTTCAAAAGTGCATATGTGAAAAAAACTGAAGACAAGGGAAACTCCAGTGGTATAGTATGAACGGTGAATAAAATTGTATATATAATAGTAGAACTACTCCCAATATTCAGAGCTTAAATCCAGCTCTGTTGTAAGTGGTACGGAGTGGAATAATCCCCACTCAAGGATATACGGTGCTCATCTTTTGTTCTTTAGCAGAGTACGTTGGTGGAGTAGTCCAGCTCGAGATAAAAGGATAAAATATATAATGCTCACTGTATAGTTGATAAAATGTTGAAACAGGATAAAATATACTCATGGTATATAGAGCAGACATACTGCTCGGTGGATGGCATATGGGTGGTATAATCCCCACCTTAGGATTCTTGGTACTCCAATATGGACAAAAAGGTACCTTTGGAGTACCAAGAATCCTAAGGTGGGTATGTTGGTATGACAACCAGAAATCTTAAAATTAGGCTAGTGGAACACTGTCGTAACATCTCTAAAGGTTATGAAAATCATTCAGTATCTAAGCACTTTTTAATGCATAATAAAAATCCCAAATTACTTAAATGTATAGGTATCGATATATGTGAAATCCCATGGAGAGGAGGCAATATAAAAAAGATCTTAGGAAGTAAAGAAATGTAATGGGCTTATAACTTGAAGACCCTCACCCCATTAGGCCTCAATATAGAATTTTACCTTTTTAATTTCTTGTTTATCCGTAATTGCTTTGTATTGTTGTATTTGTGTGTATTTGAGCTATTATATTGTATATGTTCATGAGTAGTTTATGGTATTGTGTATGATACATATGAATGTGGGCTGTGTATTGGGACTTCTTGTGGAATTGTGTGTGTGGATGGATATGTCACATTGTGTGTGGGGGCTGTTTGGGGTATTGCATGTGAGAGGCTGCATGTGGGGTTGTGTGCATGTATGTGGATTGTTAGTGGTGTTGCGTTTAAGCGTATTGTGTGTATGTTTGTGTGTGGGCTGTCCATATTATTTGTATGAAGGGAGGGTTATTCTGCATTTCTGTGTATATCTAGCAGTGTGGGTGGCTTCCCTGGGTTCCAGTGGGGACCAGGCCGGCCAGATACAGGTCAAGGACAGGAGCTGCAAAAGCAACTGCGAGCTGCTCTACTACTGTGTCGATTCCCATTCACAAATGCTGGAATGAAGTGCTCTGAGATCACTTCCTCTACATGCTGCAATGCATAAATTGAGGATTGTCCTTCACCACTGAATTGTATTAGCAGATATTTGAAGTTTTACTGGGACTCCTGATAGGCCAGAGCCTGTTAGGCTCTAGCAGCCTTGAGTGCCATGCAAAGGTACCTCGAGTGCCGTGCATGGTACTAGTGCCGTTGGTTGCCTACCCCTGCTCTAGGTTATAGTTAAGGCTGTTTAATAAAGTTTTCTGTCCCCTATCTGGCTACTCAGTGACAGTGTCCTTACTCGTTTTGAATTGACTGTGTTAAACCTACTTGCACTCTTCCAAAACCTCTAGCAGATGTGACACAAGTATAATGAAATTATATAGAATTACAAAGAAAAGGGTAAATGAGCAATTATATACAGTTACAACAAAACAAATCAGTTGAATATAACAGTGAATAATAATATTTAGTGGCTTACACTGGATTATTGTATATCCACTAATAGTAGTGGAGTTGTACCAATAGTGCTAGCTTGCAGGATACCTGACAAGCAGATTTGGTAGTTCTCAACTTTGTTGTAGGTGAGTTGGAGCTTTCGTTGAAGAGCAGTGTGGTGGATGTTTCCTCTTTATGTAGAGGAAGAAAGGTGTTCTATCTGGATGCATAGATAGAATCCTATGTAGATTGGGGAAGTGTGGCTGGTTTTTGGAACCCGGGGACATGGGAATACTATATCATTCTTAAGGAGGGTTGTTGTTTGTAAAGCTGATAGTTGGCAAATGTACTCGGGGTAGAGGGGGAATGAGGAGGGAAGGGGGGGAATGAGGAGGGAAGGGAGGGAAGGGAGGGAAGGGAGGGAAGGGAGGGAAGGGGGGGAGGGAGGGAGGGTATGCAGGCTTGGAAATAGGTATGTAACCCTGCTAATAGTGACTTAAGTATATTTATGTGATAGGGGAGTTATTGGGAAGGCATTTTACATTTATAACTATAGAACAGCTGGTTTGGTGCATTTGACTTAAAGCATTAACTAAAATAATGTCAAATCATTTCAGGCCTGTACACATATCCACATTAATTATTGTATTGATACGACCTGTCAGTTGAAAATCTTGAGGATGTGTATGCCATGGTTACCTAACTGATGACATTTACAAAAGTAATTCCAAGTTATTGGAAAGAGGTACAAACATCCATAACAATTATTGCAGTGATACGACCTGTCAGTTGCATATCTTGTAGATGAGTATACGAAGAGTTCAGCAAAGTCCTTAAGTTTCTAATTCAGTAAAACTGAGTGTCCGGTATTTAGTGGTTGGAGAGCTGTGGTTGTTTAAGCAACCTAAAGCCACGCTGTGTTGGTGAACTTGAGTTTGCGGGCCGCATGAGGATTTCCGTGCGTTGAGGCAGGCTAGTGCTCCTCTAATCTCCGGACTTCTGATTCTTCGGGGAAAGGAGAGATGGGGATTATTCTGTTGTGATAAATTGGATCTTGGATCATTAGGTAAGTGTGTGAAACGGTGGGTTTTGGCTTCCGAGAATCGTAGCTCAGTCTCTAGGATAGGATTTAGAGGGGAAAGTGGGAAAGAGAATATGGCATGGGGAGGGGTGGGGTTAGGGGTCCCAGACGTACAAAATCTATAGAATGGAAGGGTGTAGCAGTTGTATATTTAGGGTGTGCTTAATGCGCTGGTTGGTCAGGCTGCATTCCACGGGAGTCGTCGCGGATACCTCTAGGTCTCTGCTTGGGTGACTGAAATTGTTGCTCGTTCCGTCTTTTTTTTAGCAGGAGTGTGCCATCGTTGGCATTGTGGAAGCTCATAGCCTCCTGGTTCGGGGGAGGTGTGTTCCAATCTATAACCTTGGTTTCCGGTAGTTCCAGAGCTTGTAGGAAGATGGGGACATAAGCTGGAGAGGTGATCGAAAAGATGTTCCCTTTGTTGGATACTAATAAGGCAAAAGGGAATCCCCAGCGATATTTAATATTACAGTTTCTCAGCAATTCAGTAATCGGTTTTAATGCTCTTTTAGCCTGTAATGTGTTCCATGACAGGTCAGGGTATATTTGTATAGGGTGGTTGTGAAATAGCAGCGGTTGTGAAATTTCTCTCAGAAGTTTTTGGATATTGTCCTTAATAGAGAAGTAATGTATGCAGCATATAATGTCTCTTGGGGCATCAGATGAGAGGCCCCTCGGGCGTAGGGAGTGATGCGCTCTGTCGAGTATTATGGTGTTGTCACTTTGTTCACCTAACATTAAGTTGAAGAGCTTGGTAAGTAGTAACGTTAGATTTTGTCCCCGGGTCTCTTGCAATCTTCTTATACGCAGGTTGTTCCTGCGTCCGCGGTTATCCAGATCATCAATGTGCCTTTGGGTAGTTGCATAGTGAAGCAGGTGTAAGTCTATTGTCATTGTTATATTTGTTATTTGTGCCTGTAATACTTCTCTTTTTTCTTCTAGATCCGTGAACCTCAGGTTCAGCTGATGAACGTCCGAGCCCATGGCGTCCATCTTCGATAGGAATGTGGCCTTGAGCTTCCCCAGTAGTAATTGGAGATCTTTTTTGATGGTAAGTTTTTTATTAGATCTCTTATGTCTGGTTCGGCAGTTAAGTCCGTTGTGATATGTGAGCCTTCTGACATGGATGGGCTATGAGGTTGCGGGATCAAGAGTGACTCAGTCCCTGCCATCTTGTGAGTCGCGGCTCCAGTCTCCTCCTCGCGGTCTGTGCTATCTTTGAAATATCGGGTTAGAGAGCCTGATTTGGAGGTAAAGGTTTTCCCTCCTTGTCCCTGGTTCTGGTGCTTCTTGGGGGTTACCCATTTTGTATGTTTGCCTCCGATTGCAGTGGATTGAATCCCGGGTTTGTAGGAGCAATGTCAATGTGCGTCCATTAAGCTCCATGGTAGGCCACGCCCCCTTATACATTTTTACAATTGAACACCTACCTAGCATGATTAGACAGAATGCAAATATAAAAGGGTTAAGTCACATAATGGAGAAATCAAGGTTTCCCTTTTTGCAGATGATGTGCTTCTCACCTTGACAGACCAGTTAGTCTCAATTCCACTGGTCTTAGAAACTATATCTTCTTACCGTAGCTTTTCAAACTACAAGATCAATATGAAAAAAATGCAAATCTTAGCCTCCCTTTTAACTAACAGGAAGAACTTTTGACCTTAAGTTTTAAATTTTCATGGGAAAGTGAAAACTGACTATTTAGGAATTAAAATATAATTTGTTATTGATAAGCTGATACAAACAAATTATGATACTCTATTAAAGGAACGGCAACAACAGGTTGAAAAATGGAGATAGATAGAGGCTAGGAAGATTAAATATGACTAGAGCATTTTTATTACCAAAACTCCTGTATTATTTTAGAGCGATTCCCTACAGAGTGGGTAAAGGAACTCTTAACCCATTTCAAAATCTAATCTCTAAGTACATTTGGTCATAGAAACAGCCCAGGAGAGCATATGATACCCTTCGTAAGGGTTATTTAAAGGGGGATATAGCTTTTCCAGATGTTGATAAAATTCATGAAGCTTGTATGTTATCACATCTTTTGCTGTGGTTAAACTCGTATTTGGGAAACCAATCATAGTTTAAACTAGAGCAGGAAGATAGCCCCAGATACAAATTATGTGACCTCTTTTGGATTGGTATTTTAAAACTAGGAGAATTGGAAATTTAGCTATATTCTAATAAAATCCTTATAGATATGATTAGCACTTCAAAAATCTTAAATTAAAAATTAAAATTGGAGGACAAATTAGTATATGGACCCCCAATAGAGGTTCTACAAGATCCATTAAATTGTTAGAATCAATGGAACAGTACTCACATATAGCTTCATTTATGAAATAGGAATGAGATATTGGGGGATCTTTTTCCCTCATGAAATGGACCAAAGCCACACTCTTAGTAAAGTGTTGTATACATAGTGTTTCTCTTTATGAAACACATCTAAAGATAATATTTAGGTGGTATATGGTCCCGGCAAGACTCCACAAAGTTTCACCTGTCTGCTCTAGGGAATGCTGGAGATGTGGGATTGAGGAGGGCACTATATATCATGTATGGTGGGAATGTCTGGGGCTAAAGAATGTTAAAACTCAAATTTTTAGATTAGTAAATTCCCTTTTCATGGAAGTAAAAGAAATTAGTCCTTAGCTGTTTCTTTTTAATATTGGCTTTTCTTCTCAAGACAATAATCAAAAATATCTTCTGACCCATATAATTTTCGCTATTAAGATATGTATAGCTAGGGCTTGGAAATCCTCAATTCCTTTACCTTGGCATGAGATCATGGAACAAACAGAATATCAGTAGTGATGTCCTGAACGGTTTGCCGAGAATGGTTCGCCGCGGACTCATCATTGAGTAAACTTTGACCCTGTACCTCACAGTCAGCAGACACATTCCAGCCAATCAGCAGCAGACCCTCCCTCCCAGACCCTCCCACCTCCTGGACAGCATCCATTTTACATTAATTGTGAAGCTGCATTCTAAGTGAGCTGTCCAGGAGGTGGGAGGGTCTGGGAGGGAGGGTCTGCTGCTGATTGGCTGGAATGTGTCTGCTGACTGTGAGGTACAGGGTCAAAGTTTACTCAATGATGAGTCCGCGGTGAACAGTTCGCGGCGAACCGTTCGGGACATCACTAAATATCAGTATAAGATGAAATCTAATTCTATCTTTAATACTAGTACTAGAATGAACTTGGTTCATATATTGTTACCCTGGACAAATAAATATCCTATAAGATAACAAAGTCTAACAATTTTTCTGGCCTGATTTGGCCCCATGTTGAGTCTCAGGAATTTAATTTATTTTCTATTTCTTTCTGTATTTTTATTTTTTATTCTTTATTATTTTCTTTTTTTGTTTAATGGTTATGTTATTAAAATAATTTGAATCTTCAGACAATACTTAGATATTAAACTGACAATAAAGCGGGGTTACACTTCGTAGACATTATTGTGATCAAATTACAATAAGAGAACTTATCATGTTTATATTGTGATGATATACTTGGTATGGAAACTTTCTTGACTTAATATTACCAAAAATAATACGATGTTAAACCTGTTTCTTAAACAAATTAGGTCTGTCAAAACTCTTGTCTATTGTTACAATCTTTCAATAAATAAAAGAATATAAAAAAAAATATATATATATATATTATACATATATATGTATAATATATTATAAAATAATGAAGGCATTTTATAATATACATATAATGCATTTATATCATGTCATTATAAGTGTACTTTAAGCTATATACATATATATCTCAAAACACACTTATAATGAAATCATATATATGCATTATATATGTATAATATATTATAAAATGCTTTCATTATAACATATTATACATATATAGTAAATAAAAGTGTGTGTGTGTCTATGTATACACACACAAACACATATTATATACACACGTATTATATGTGTGTGTGTATATATATATATATATATATATATATATATATATATATATATACACACATTTTTTGTGAGCGTAAAAGTGGAATTGTAGTTGATGGAAGATACATCAGGCCTGATTTGCTAAACAGCAACCTGAGAATTTTCAGTTAAATGCCCCAGGGAGAGATGTTAAAGTTTGCAATCTACATTGCTGATGTTCTGCAAAACATGGTATGGGTCCCTGGGGCGGAGTATTTGGAGAGCAGGGTGGGCCAATGCTCCAACAGCACTAGTTGCTGTGTAACAGACCACAATTTGGATCTGACTTAAGGGTTTACTAATTGGCACTCACCTGTAGCTAGTCAATTAGCAGACAGGCCTTTAAAAGAAGAGATCAGCCTGCTGCAGAGTGAGGGAGAAAAAGCCAGCTAGGAGAGCGAACAACACTTGTGTTAATTTCAAAGCCATTTCTTTTTTTGGAAAATTGGTAAGTGGGAAAGCCACCCAATTACAGATAGTAATTCCTGTCTAGTAAGAGCAAGGGATTTTGTTTGTTATTATTTAAAGCACCTGCTTTTTATCAAATAAAAAGGAAAACTGAGCTGAATGTGTCCTGGACTTTGTATACCCTAGAAGGGTGTGGTTACTGCAAGATCTGTGACAATCCTACCGGTAAAAGAGGTGGTTTGTTACAATATATATGGTTTGTTACAATATATATATAAAATTATAGAAAAGTCGAAGTGATGATCTGCACTCACGGTCTTCGTAGACTTCGTAGATTTTAATATTTACATTAAAGAAAATATGATGCTAAACAGTGTCAACGATTCAGTCCCTGTTTGGGATTTTCCTCAGGACAGCATAGCAAGAACTGGCAAACTGGTTATTTATAAGAGTAATAAGTAAAATAACTTAACCCAGGTGTGTGTAGCCCGCGTTCACCTGTGTAGATTGCACATATGTTCTAAAAACCTCCACCGCACCTAGTGATGACGTAGAACTGTGTTATCGAACAGGATATGTGCTGCCATGGAAATGCCAGATGCTTTTGGTTCTATTGGTGGAGATAGAGTAGTGTCTGTCTCACATCTCCCCTGATTTAGCACTGCAACAGGCTTCCTGACGTATCCATAGCAACACATACAATGCCTGTTCGTGTGGAAAAAAAGTAAATTACTTCGGGTATTATATTGATAAGTGATCCGCTGGGCTAATTTTGACTGGTGATAGTGAATTGTTGCCCCATTAACATAGGGAAGAAAATTTAAATAAATATGCAGTATGAATAATACTGGCATTTTGTTATAAATGATATGTTATGAAAGCACCATGTGCAAAAAGTGAAAGGGGCATATCCATAATACACTGATATCCCCATACATATAGAAAAAGATTGAAAAGCTTAGATTACAAACATAGTGCTGAATTCTAAAGTGCATAGTGTGCAGTATGAAGGTGCACGATATGAAAGTGCTTATTTGTACCAAAATTTATTTAAAGAAACATCTCCGAAGCAATTCATCAATTTGCATAATCTCTGAGAATAGAGAAACGTGAACAACAAATTAATCTATAAAGTTAAAAACTATACATTTATAATATAGTATATATACAATTTAAGTAGTGGCAAATTCGTCATAGCTACAAAGATGTACAAATTTAGGGAAATTTAATAAAGACTATACTATAGGACCCACAGAGGCCACAAGGGGAAGGGCATATACCCCCAGAAACAAACCCCCTCTGAGGAGATAATATCTGTATTTAATTTGTCTAAGCTGCAACTAAAGAAGGATGAAATTGCTTTACTTAGCAAAGGATTATCTTTTGTACCTACTACTAGCCCAAATCTCTTTAAGTAGAATGTTGAACCCTTTCGATTGGGAAGGTCCCTGAGACTCAAGGACCATTTTGATAATAATGATATATCACAACCAGAACCTTAGTTTCAAGATAAACACAAGTTCTGAGTACAATCTACATTTGACCCACCCTCTACAAAAGCTTCAATAAAACCTTTTTGACTACAACAGGAAATATAACCAAGATGGCTATACAACAATACAAAAATAAACATCAAAATATTACTAAACAACAAAGAGAAATTATTAAGGATCTGGCAAGTGATCCCTGTATAGTGATACGCCCTGCAGATAAGGGGGGCGGGGTTGTAGTAATGGATTACAACAAATATGCCAATGAATTGAAGATGCAATTGCAGGATCGAACAGTATACAGACCCTTAAGTAGAGATCCAACAAATTACATTTTAGGTAAAATAGAAGATATCTTGAGTTTTGAACTGAAGGCCGGATATATAGATCTTCCACTTTCTCATTATCTACTCAACCAACAACCAAGGACACCAATTATCTATAGTATCCCAAAAATACATAAAAATTCAAAATGTCCACCTGGGAGACCTATAGTCTCGGCACTGGTGGGGGGGGGGGGGCTCTTGAACCAATAGCACATTGGCTGAATCACCTGTTTAAGGAGCCAATTGAAAGTCTCACTATGTGTATTAAAGACACCAAAATGTTACTCAAAAGAATCAATGAGATAAAGTTCGATGTGGATCAACCGATCCTGATAACTATGGATGTTGGTAGCCTTTATATGATCATACCCCATGATTAGGGTGTAGAAGCAATCAGACAGATTCTCATGCATTCCCTGTTGTATCAAGGACCTCCCGTTGAATTTACACTTGAACTTTTAATATTGGATTTACAGTTCAACTATTTTAGGTTTGAGAACCAATGATATCAACAGTCATTAGGGACATACATGGGGGCAGCCATGGTGCCCATGTATGCCAACGCATATATATTCCAATATAACCACAAAATATTTTGTCACAATATGGACATTAAATAAAGGGATACTATTGTTACATAAACAACATATTGATTTTATGGCAAGGAACGGAACAAGAAGCCCTGGATATGATAAGTACCATCAACCATCTACCCACACCGGTCCGCATGACTTCAACTGTGAGCAAAGACAAAGTACATTACTTGGATCTAGAAATTTCAGTGGAGGATGGTGTTATTCAATACTGCCTATATACTTAACCAAGTGATCGAAACACTATATTACATGCTACGAGTGCACATCCAGATGCACTCTATAATCACTTCCCAAACCTCAATATATGCAAGTCTTTAGAAATAATTCTAATCCAGAAGTTATGGAGGAACAAATAAGTGCTATGACTCAAACATTTCTTAACAGAAGATATCATCTACATTTATTACAAAATGCCTTACATCTGGCAAAACAGAATGCACCATCTTCTACCAAGAAAACACAAAACAGAATAGTGTTTCCTACTACATACAATGCAGCGTCTTCAAAACTGGCTTCAATTGTAACCAACAATTGGAATATGTTGAAACATGATGATACATTGAAATAATCCTTGAAACAAAGACCATTGATGTGTTTTAAAAAAGTGAAAGTTTACGAGATCGTCTGATCCATACATATCCAATAAGAAGTTACATGCCCAGGAGTGAAATACAGAATAGAGGATGCATAAGATGCCTCGGATGCGTGACCTTTGGACACATGACACAGGGCCACTATTTTAATCATCCCCACACAGGCAAGATATACCAGATACAATATACCATCACGTGTAAATCTACATATATTATATACAATTGTTTATATTGGAAACACAGTAATGTTAGCGCATCCGATGCCACGGATCGAGTATCAGAATTGCCACACGCGATGGGACTTCAGATAAGCCAGTGGCAAAACATTTCCTGGAATTTAAACATCCCCTATCTTCACTCAAATATATTGGGATTTTTAACGTACCAGAATCACAACGAGGTGGAGACAGAGCAAGGCTACTCTTAAATCGTGAAAATTTTTGGATTCATGAACTTAACACAATAGCACCAGCAGGCCTTAATGAAAAGCTTACATTTAGCTCTTTTTTGTAATTATAAGTTTGGGCCCTAGTCTGGTTCTCTATAGGACCATCACTACAGTACAGATATGTTCTCGTTGCATATTAAATGGTCCTATAGTATAGTCTTTATTAAATCTCCCTATATTTGTACTATAACAAATTTGCCACTACCTTAATTGTATGTCTACTATATTAAAAATTTATAGTTTTTAACTTTATAGATTCATTTGTTGCTCACGTGTCCATATTCTCAGAGGTTATGCAAATTGATCAATTGCTTAGGAGATGTTTCTTTAACCCGTTAAGGATGGCGGACGTGCCATGCCGTCCTTGGGGACCCACTGTCCTATGTACGTACCAAGTCGCCGGCGATCCCACGCTGGCGATCGTGGTCTGGGGACTTACCTGGGAGCCCAGGGAGTCCCCCTCCTTCCTCTTCAGCCCCCCTGGGCCATGTGATGCGAGTTCCATAGCAGTGCCAGCAGGGGGAGTGCCTATAATGACAGGTACTCCCCCTGCTGCCTATAAAAAAAATGAAAATAGTTTAAAACAGTGTAAAATCACATTTTATATATATATATATATATATATATATATATATATATATATGATCTAAGTATATATATATATATATATATATATATATATATATATTTTATTTTATTTATTTTTTAACAAACCACCTCTTTTACAGGTAGGATTTTGCCACAGATCTTGCAGTAACCACAGCCTTCTAGGGTATACAAAGTCCAGGACACATTCAGCTCGGTTTTCCTTTTTATTTGATAAGAAAGCAGGTGTTTTAAATAATAACAAACAAAAAAATTCCTTGATCTTACTTGAGCTCTTACTAGACAGAAATCACTATCTGTAATTGGGTGGCTTTCCCACTTACCAATTTCCCCCCAAAAAACGAAATAGCTTTGCAATAAACACAATTGTTGTGTGCTCTGCCTCTCGCTCTGCCTCTCGCTCTGCCTCTCGCTCTCCTAGCTGGCTTTTTCTCCCTCACTCTGCAGCAGGCTGATCTCTTCTTTTAAAGGCCTGTCTGCTAATTGACTAGCTACAGGTGAGTGCCAATTAGTAAACTCTTAAGTCAGATCCAAATTCTGGTCTGTTACACAGCAACTAGTGCTGTTGGAGCATTGGCCCACCCTGCTCTCCAAATACTCTGCCCCAGGGACCCATACCATGTTTTGCAGAGCATCAGCAATGTATATTGCAAACTTTAACATCTCTCACTGGGGCATTTAACTGAAAATTCTCTGGTTGCTGTTTAGCAAATCAGGCCTGATGTATCTTCCATCAACCACTATTCCACTTTTACGCTCACAATATATATATGTATTAATATCAAAATACACATAGAATGATATTAATTAAATATCTATATAATATTTATTATATATATATATATATATATATATATATGTTGATATATAATATAAAATAAATAAATATGTAAATACATTAAAAAAATAAAAATATATATATGTGTAATTTCATTCTAACTTTATTTTAAAATTAATATATATATATATATATATATATCTAGAGAGAGAGAGATATCAAAATACACGTAGAACGAAATTAAATATATATATCGATATACATAAGTATATGATACCAGTAGAGAGCACTCAGGAGTCTTTCAAGGTAAATTTAATCTGTTGCTTTATTGAGCAATTACAAATTCACACAACGTTCCAGTCGACGTTTCAGTCTGTAAAGACTTTTTTCTTTTACAGACTGAGACATCGACTGGAACGTTGTGTGAATTTGTAATTGCTCAAAACAGATGAAATTTACCTTGAAAGACTCCTGAGTGCTCCCTACTGGTATCGTATACAATTTGGTTGGAGACAGCACCGGAGCATTAAAAGACCAGGAGCATTGAGTGCTGGGACCTGGGACGTATATACATAAGTATATACATATATATCACTATATATATATAACTATATATAAATAAAAATTATTTAAAAAAAATATATACCCATAATAATCCTACGTATATATTTATGTAATAATTTTGTTTGTGACCAAGTGGTTACTAAAAAGACTGGACATACCCCATTTGCAATACCTTGGGTTGTCTACTTTTGCAAATGGTATGCCATCATGGGGGTAATTCTCATTCCTGGGCTACCATGCGGTCTCAAAGGCAACATAACCAATCTGGCGAATTTCAATGTGAAAAAAACTGAAAAATTTAACATGCTATATTTGACCATGTAACTTCCCACAACACCATAAAACCTGTACATAGGGGGTACTGTTTTACACGTGAGACATCACTGAATACAAATATGTGCATTTTATTGCAGTAAGAGCAAACAGTATTATGACATTCACAGTTGGAATGTCACGTAGAACTAAACATTTTTTTAAATTCTTATTTTCTCCCATTTTTTATATTTTATTCATATTAAATTATGAGTCATACCTAAATATTTGATGTTAAATGAAAGACCTGTTTTCGCTGAATAAAATGATATATAATAAGTGTGGGTGCACATAATATGAAAGAGGCAAAATACGCCTGAACAGACATATAGCGCAAATTAAAGTTTTTGTTTACGTTTTGTTTTGATCACAACGTGTACATTTGGCTCAGTCCTTAAGGGGTTAAATAAGTTTTGACACAAATAAGCACTTTAATAACGTGCATTTTCATACTGCGCACTATGCACTTTAGAATTCATCACTTTGTAATCTAAGCTTTTCAATTTTTTTCTATATGTATGGGGATATCAATGTATTATGGATATGCCCCTTTTACATTTTGCACATGGCGCTTTCATAACATATCATTTATTATATAAAATGCCAGTGTTATTCATACTGCCTTTTTATTTATTTTTTATTCCCTATCACCAGCGGATCACTTATCAATATAATACCCAAAGTAGTTTACTTCCTTTTTCTCACACCAACATGCATTGTATGTGAAGCCTGTTGCAGTGCTAAATCAAGGGAGATGTGAGACAGACACTACTCTATCTCCACCAATAGGACCAAAGCGTCTGGCATCTCCATGACAGCACATATCCTGTTCGATAACACAGATCTACGTCATCACTAGGTGCGGTGAAGGTTTTTAGAATGCATTTGCAATCTACACAGGTAAACGCGGGCTACACACACCTGGGGTAAGTTATTTTACTTATTCCTCTTATAAATATCACTGTTTACCAGTTCTTGCTATGCTGTCCTGAGTAAAGCCTCGAACGGGGACTGAAACGTTGATGCTGTTTAGCATCATATTTGTTTTTTTATGTAAATATTAAAAGTTAAGTTTTACAAAGACCGTGAGTGCAAGTGCATACCATAACTTTGACTTTTCTGTATATCAATGACCTTGGTCTTGCATCCGGTGTTTATGACAACACTATAATCAGCCAGTGTGCAGGGAAAGTCCATATATATATATATATATATATTTGGAATACCCTGGGTTGTCTACATTTGAAAATGGTATACCATGATGGGGTTATTTCACATTCCTGGGCTGCCATATGGTCTTAAAAGGCAACACAGACCCAGCAAACCAATTTGGCAGACTGAATTGGGCAAGCCCTATATTGACCCTGTACCTTTTCAAAACACCATAAAAACTGTACATGGGGGTATTTTTATACTCAGGAAACTTCACTGAACACAAATATGAGTGTTTAAAACAGTAAAACTTATCACGACGATTAAATCACCAATATAAGTGCGTTTTTTGTGTAAAAAAAATGCAAAAAACAAATAAAAACTATAACTTTGGCCAGCGTTTGTGACTAAGTGGCTACTACAAAAGACTGGGAATACCCCATTTTGAATACCATGGGTTGTCTACTTTTACAAATGGTATACATTGATGGGGTAAATTTTCATTCCTTGGCTGCTATACATAGGCCCAGCAAACCAATCTGGCAAATTTCAATGTGCAAACGTGTTAAAGGGGAAAGCCCTATATTTGACCCCTGTAAGTTTGCAAAAACCCATAAAACCTGTACATTGGGGGAACTGTTGTACTCGGGAGATGTTGCTGAATACATATAGGGGTGTTCCTTGTCAGTAACAAATAACAGGAACTGAGAATCCATGCCTAAAGTACAATGTGAGAGAAAAATAACACAAAAAAATGACTTCCAAAAAGTTTGACAAAGACTGGTGATAAAATTAGTGAATTGAAAGTGTTAAAATACCACCATTTGACCACACACCACACAGTCAGCACTCCCAACAAGGATAGACAAGGGCACTGAACAGGAGAAGCACTGTACCACCGCAATTACCACCATCTGGTCCAATGCTTTATAGTTAAAGGTGCATTGAGGTTGCAGCAAACCATTATCACCACAGACCTGGTACATTGTGCGTTTGTCACGCTTATGGCAAGCAGTAAAATAACAGAAAAACTTGATAGCATGTACGAAATGACCAAAAATGCTAGATACTATGTAGGCCAGGACAATTGTATAATAACTCCTATTCTTCTCTTTGTATACCACATGGGCACAGTTTATTTGTTTTTATAGAAAAGCGAATAGTGCATAGACCTGATCATATTCGTTTGTTGTACTATTTTTGACAATTCAAAAATAAAGAATTGAAAAAAAAATACCACCATTTGAAATACCCTAGTGTGTCTACTTTAAAAAAATAAATGGTTTGAACTGGGTAAATTGAATTGGCCAGCTTCAAAATTGTCCCAAATCGGACATGGGTGCATGATGACCAGCTGTAAAAAATCCAAGTTGGAAAACTGGAATGCGCACCCTCCAAATAAGGTCTTTTAGCTCCAAGAGAACCTGACACACTTATACATGGGTGGTATTACTGTACTCAGGAGATGTTGCTGAACTCATATTGGGTGTTCTTTGTCAGTAACACATAACAGGAACTGAGAATCCATGCCTAAAGTACAATGTGAGAGAAAAATAACACACAAAAAATTACTACCCAAAAGTTTGACAAAGTCTGGTGATAGAATTAGTGCATGGAAAGTTTTAAAATATCACCATTTAAAATACCATAGGGTGTTTACTTTTCAAAAATATATGGTTTGATGGGTTAAATTACATTGTCCGGCTTCAAAAATGTCCCTAATAGGGCATGGGTGCATGATGATCAGCTGTGAAAATTCCAAGTTAGAAAACTGGAATGCGCACCCTCCAAATAAGGTCTTTTAGCCCCCATAGAACCTGACACACCTATACATGGGTGGTATCATCATACTCAAGAGATGTTGCTGAACACATAGCGGGGTGTTCTTTGGTAGTAGCTCTTAAAGTTCTCCGTACATGTATTCTTAAATTGCTATGTGTATAAAAAAGTCACCAATTATTATTTTTTTTATTTGGCATAGATTGGTGGTAAAATGGTTGCATGAAAAGATACCCCAAGTTTAATACCTTAGGTTGTCTTCTTTTAAAAAATATATACATGTGAAGGAATTTAGAAAATATATACATGTGAAGGAGTTCAGGGATTCCTGACAGATATCAGTGTTACAATGTAACTTGCGTTAATTTTGGGGGAAAAAATGGTTTGGAAATATCAAAGTCCTACTTATACTTATAGCCCTATACTTTTAACATTGAGCATTTCTAAACTCAGGACAAAATTTAGAAACTAGTTAGCATGGGTGTTTTTTAGCGGTTGTAGATGCGTAACAGATTCTGGGGGTCAAAGTTAGAAAAGGTGTGTTTTTTAAATTTTTTCATCATATTTTATCATTGTTTTTTATAGTAAGTTATATGATATGATGAAAATAATGGTATCTTTAGAAAGACCATTTAATGCACATGTTATACCGGGAGCAATGATATTGGGCGATAGTTAGAAACCAAAGTAGTGTCACCACTACTCTCGCAGTAGGGTATGTATCCAGACACCAAGGATTCGTTAATTAGAGTTGCGACGGGTTTAGCAATTTACGGCTCACTGAGCTTCAACAGAATTTCTGGGATTTGATTAGGTCCAGACTGGTTTTTCATTTTTAGATTATTAAGGTGTTTTTTAATGACACTAATAGGTATAGGTCTAAAAATGAACTTGTCTATATTGGGCCTTTGCAAATTTAGTGGGACCTGATCCACATTTGTAGTTTCAGGATGCGTGTCATTTATTAGCTTGGCAATCAGGGCAGTAGAGCATCCAACAAAATAATTGTTAAAAACATTTGCTACATCTAAGGGAAGTTGCAGGGTTTGGTTATCCACTTTGACAGTGGATGGTTGGGAGTGGATTGGGGGAGTTTGTAGTTTATTTATGACTTTCCAAAAGTTTCTATGGTTTAAGATGTTATTGTTCAGATTTTCATAGAAATATTGGGCCCTTGCCAATTTTGTCTGTTTTGTGCATATATTTCGCCATTGTCTATATGCACAGTGATCATTCATAGAGCCAGTATGCTTAAACTTTGACCACAAAGAATCCCGTAAGTGGTACATTTGGATGAGGTCAGCTGTGATCCAGTTCATATGTGCTCCTTTTACCCTCACCTTACGCAGTGGGGCATGCAAATTCCAAATTTGTAGGAGTTCAGACTGAAAGAATCAAATAGCACATTCTAGATCTGGGATAATGTTTAATCTGTGCCATGGGAGGTTCTTGATATCATTTAGAAAGGATTCAAGATTACATTTTCTGAAGGACCTAGTTATTTTAACCTTGGGAGAGGATTTAATAGCCTTTATTTTGCGCATGCAGTACACTAAACATTGATCACTGAAAGTGTTCAGGAGAAGTGGAGAGAATCCAATCTAGTTATGGTTATGGCTTTTAATGTTTATGCGAGTTGGGGAGGAGATTAATTGAGTTAGCTGCAAAGTCTTAAACAGAGTGCAAGAACTATTATTTTTAGGATTCAGCCAATCAATATTAAAATCTCCAAAGATCAACAGTTCACTTTTTGAGTTTTGAGCTATGGTTTCACTAAGAAGATGGGCTATGTCAGAAAGGGAATGCACAGGGGAGATAAGTGGGCGGTAGATTCCTGCAACAATGATTGATTTACTGCACGGCATCTCAATTGTGCCAGAAAGGAAATCAAAGTTGGCAGAAGGACTAAGGTTTTGTAAAGGGGTAAACTTTATGGAATTGTCAACATAAATAATAATGCCTCCTCCTCTCTTTGCTCTGTCATTTCTAAAACATGAATACTCCTGTATTGCAATGGCGGTGTCTGGTATTTTAGTCGTTAACCATGATTCTGAGAACACAATGATTTTTGGTCTGTAATGGGAACACAAGGCTTGCAGTGCATCCAGTTTAGGGAGTAAACTACGGATGTTGCAGTGCACAAAAGAGAGGCCTTTTTTAGTGAGGTGATTAGGACTAGAATTAGCTGGGGGACCAGGGTTAGACTCCACATCATTTGCAAGGACAAGTAACATAAGGAATAGGAATTTGGACATCATTTTTGTTTGGCCATATAGTAAATGGGATACTTTATCATTTTGTGAGGTGGGGGTAGGAGGGCTATTTTTTATAACTCTCCACCAGCACTCAGCAGATAAGTTACAGGAACAGAGCATGCCATGGTGTATGATAATTTGTGTTTCAGTTTGAGGTGTGTGCTTATGCTGGTAATGGTGTGAACAAAGTTGGATTGAGAAAAGGGTTATTAAGAATAACAGTATGGTTATATTTGGATTCATGTTAGTGGTATGAGCTGTGTAATTGAAAATGAAACAGAAATCGCGAAAAACAAGAATTAAATAAAAGTATATAGTATTGGTGTGTGATATATCTATTTGTACGGAGAGAGGGTATGTGTTCTATAGGGTTAAGAGATTGGAAGGGTGATAAAATACTTTGCATGATTAGCACAGGCTATAGTTACAAAGACATGAAAATGTATACATTGAAAATAATAAAACTAAATAATAGTCACTAAATATAAAAACATACACATACAACAAAATTAACAGGGTATGTAGAAATATAATGAAATGTCAGTCTTCCAGAAAGCTACCTGTTTCAAATGGCCATGGAACAGCTGATGGAGTTCTGAGTTCTATGCTGGACTGGGTATGTTTAAAAATCAGACTGCAACTGGCCAGTCAGAGTGCACATTAGGACCCTTGCACACTACCAAAGTTGCCTTTATTGGGAATATGAGTATCAGGACTGGACCATGGAGCAATGGAAGAAGGTTGATCTTATGGATGGCTGGGTGCATGTGCATTGTTTGTTTAGTAGCAGAATACTCTATGAAAAGATGGCAGGCTGGCTGAGGCAATGATGTGTTTTGGAAATATTCTTCAAGGAAACTTTGCATACTTTGGCACACACCACCTACCTAGAGATTGTCGTGAACCACATAGACCCTTTCATGGCAATAGTGTTTACTGAAGGCAGTGGCCTCTTTCAGAAGGAAAATTCACACTACAACACTACCAAAAATTTTTCAGGAATGGTTTGAGAACCTTGATAAACAGGTGTTGCCTAGGTCTCAAAATTCCCTAGGATGACGTCCGTGCTGCTGTCCAGCAGAGAGGGGTTTCCTGGCTATAGGAGCATCTGGGAGAGTTCCTGGTCCCAGCTGGGCCTAGTGCTGCAGCATCGACCGCGATGACCGCAGTGCCCCCTGGGTGTTCCACACGGAGGACCCAACCGCCGCAGCATTTGAGTCCCAGCGCTGGTGAGTGGCAGGAGTTTGGGAGGTCGTGGCCGGCGTCACCGTTCAGCCACATGGTCTGGCTGACTTCCTGGGAACAAGGTTGAGGCTGCAAGTTTTGTCCATGAAGGAGGGCTATGAACAGAATTTGGCTGGAGGTGGTGAACGTTTGGGCTGCAAACAGGCGAGCATGGAGGTAGGCCTGCGAACAGGAGCGTATGTGAGCGAGTGAATGTTAAGGCCGCGAACAGAAGAAGTCTGGATCTGGTGAATGTTTGGGTGGCGAACAGGTGTGAGGAGTGCCTGCAGCACATTCCAGGCCACAAACAGGACTCCAGGAGGTCATGTACGGCCGTTCGTTCAGGCTGCATTCGCAGGAATGAGCACGAATCAAGGTGAATGGCTGGAGGGCGAAAGGCCAGAAAAGTCATGAGAGGCTTTGGAGCAGGCACTGGAGGCACTGGGAGCGCTGTTGGATGTGATGGAGTGGTGGTTCCTGCTGGTGACACACTGGGTGAGTCATCCCCCATCCCTATGGGTCACAAGTCACAGGGCAGTGAGCAGAAAGGCATGCGCTAGGCACCCAGGAAATGGCAGGGTCCCCAATGGACAGTGGGCTTAGACATGCTTCTACGGGCAGGTTACGGGAGAGGAGTTTGCCCTCGGTGTTGCCTCACAGGTCAGCATGCAGGTCACCTAGTGTGTGTAGAGGAGGCCCATGGAATGATCCCAGGGATGGGGACCTGAGTTGAGAATCGGGTAGGTGGGCATCCATTCCCAGGAGAGCACTGAGTGGGCAGCGGGACTGAACCCCATCATGGGTGGGCATGGAACGCCACATTCAGGACTATCACATCAGGCCCCCCCGGGGTTGCTGGGATTCTGGAGTGGCCAAAGCGACTATGAAAGACCACAGTGGGGGTCCCCCAGGTTGCCTACCCGGGATCCCTTGTTAGTACTACAGAACACTGCGCAGCAGATCTGGCTTATCTAGCGGGAGTTCTCAGGGTGGCAGGAATGGATGGTGGGGAGTGGTCACGGCTATAGGGGTCAAGAGGCCAGGCGTAGCAAGGATAAGTCTCTTCCCAGGTCCGAGCGAGAGAGTAGGGCGGCCAGAACTCAGTTGGATGGGCTACCCTGAGTGTTTTCTCTTTCTAGGTCACCGATGGTCCCAATAAGACCTCATGATGTTGATCTATGGCTGGAGGCACCGTCACCCCCGGGCTTGGACAAAGTCCATTGGACACGCCCTTCAGCTGGAAGAGGTTCCGATGGTGGGTTGCTTTCTGATAAGCCTTCTGGGCATATTTTAGAGGGTCTCATGTCTTTTCTGGAATCTTGGAGAGGGGGTTCTTGTAGAAGCATTAGCTTTGGGTAGGTTTGGGCACCTAGGCAGGAGAGTACAGGGGCAGAGGCAGTGGTGGTTATAGTGTCTAGTAGCAGTTCTGCTGGGGAGATGGTGGTTCTGTCAGTGACGGCAGCATCAGGCGACTTAGGGGCTGAAAGGGTGGAGCTATTTGGGCATTCCAGAATTTTCACGTCTCCTTCGCGGACCAGAGGTTAAGGAGCGGATATGGAAGGAGGAATTTCTGGAGATCTTTTCTCTTCTTCCTTTGGACGAATACTTGGACATGAAGGAAGAGGGCAAAAAAGATGCCAAGAAAGAGGAAGAGGAGAAAAGGTGCCGCTATTGCAAGATCCCCAAACTTTTGGGAAATTGGTTGAGGGCCTTTTGCATTCTGACGAGCGTTATGGGGGAAAAATCCCCTGAGCGTTGCTTGCAGCTTTTCTGTTACTTGGACGGGATTTGAGAGGCGTGCCACACATACATGGGCTTGGCTTGGTGGTGGTACAACAAGCAGTTTGAGCAAAGGCATCCGGTAAATCCGGGTATGAGGTGGGATCAGATGGACCTGCCGCTATGGATGAAGCTAATGATGACACAGAAGGCAGATCACTTTCAGCCTGGGTCAAGCATGGGATCTTCCTCCACTTCGTCGGCCTTCTACAAAAAAGGGTTCTGCTGGCTATATAACGAGAGTAAGAGAGGTGCAGCAAGACGTTTCAAACATGAGTGTTATGAGTGTGGAGGTGTGCATGGTTACAATCAATGCTTCCAGAAGGGTAAGTCTTCCCCGACGGGAGGAATGCTAGGTGCATCGGGGGCATCCGCTGCCGCTGGGGCGGTCGCCGGTGAAGATCGCCATGATGTTGCCAAGGCTAAGCAGCTATGGTAACCAAGGAACAGATAATTTGGGGGGTTTGTGATTCCATTTCGGCATCGCAAGGTGGTTCATAATCTGCGGAATCTGTGGGCGACTTTCCGGGTGTGGTGCGGGAGAAGCTATTTGGGTGGACAAACAGACATGTAGTTGTAACCAGACAAGTTGGACACACAGGAACAGAGGGGTTGAGGGTCCTGCTCAATGAGCTTACATGCTAGAGGGAGTGGGGTAAAATGACACAAAAAGGTAAGGATAGTATTAGACTAGTGACAGTTGCAGAAGAGGAATCAGTCAGGAGCTATTAACAGTTTAATTGATACGCTTTTATGAAGAAGTGGGTTTTTAACGATTTTTTGAAGGAGTGGAGACTGGGTGAGCATCTAACGGAGGAGGGAAGCGAGTTCCACAGGAACAGTGCAGCCCTCGAGAAATCTTGAAGGCGAGCATCAGAGGTGGGAGTACAGAAGATAGACGTAAGTCTTCAGCAGATCGTAAGGGCCTAGACGGAACATACTTGTGTATAAGGGAGGATAGATAGCTGGGAGCAGCATTAAGTAGAGATTTGAAAGCAAGAACCAGAATTTTAAATTGAGCTTTATATTTTATAGGAAGCCAATGTAGGGACTGACAGAAGGGTGAGGCATGGGAGGTGCGGGTGGACAGGAATATAAGCCTTGCCACCGCATTCATTATTGGGGCAGACTTAGCCACTTGGACATTATACAGAGACTATGGCTTTAAGGGTTGCCTGTATGGTTGGGGGGATGTGTATGTTCCTGGGTGTAATGTATGCTGACCGTATAGTGTTGTATTGCCTGCATTGGCTATCTGCCGAAAGCAGATAGCTGTATGTCATTTTGTTTCACGAAAGGGCACCTTTGCGGGCCGTTCGTGAACCAAATAAACCACCCTGTAATAGCCCACACATTAAGAGATGAGTGGCGCTTTTTAACCGATTGCAACAATGTTGCAATCGGTAATTAGAGGCTCTCCTAGGTGGCCGTCGTTCGACTACAGACCACTTGGCTGTCGGCCATCTTGGATCCTTTGTTCCTCCAGCGGTGTTTGGTCGTCGAGTGTGTGGTACTAAAAATGGCTACTCGACGGTGCGAACACTGCTGGACTTCCAGACCGTTCGGGAATTCCGGGCCGTTCGGTACTTTATTCCCCATATATCAATCAGTCTTTTAAATGCATGTTTTGGTGAATGTGTTTGTCGTACGGCGTTCGGTTGTTTTAGCTGGGATTTGAGCGGTAATCTCACGAATGATGCACTCAGACCCCAGCTATCTACTGAATGTCCATTCATGCAAATAGACCTAATATTCGAAAAGTTGTATATTTTAATGTAAATTGCCGGTTCTGCTGCACGGAGGGATAATCCACTTAACGGTACATTCCAGTGGGAGGATCCCTCTCGTGCAGCAGTGCCTGATGGGACAAATGCTCTGTACTGTAAGTTCCCCATTTAGTCCACCCCTGGAATACCCCTGGGATAGGACTCAGGAAACCCCTTGCATGGGGAACTGTAAACTGTATAAATTGTGGAGCCTGTGAATAAATCCTTCAGTTGACTCTCAGAACTGTGTTTTGTCCGGTTACTGGGAGATTTGGGATATTGCCTTACGTTTCAGCGCTTGACTGTGGATTACCTTCTGAACCAGCGGAGATCGTGGGATTTAATATTGCCGCTCCGCTACAATTATGGACTGTAACGGCGCAAGTTGGGAGCACGTTAGACCACTGAGAAGCGGATTACAATAGTCAAGGCGAGAAAGGACAGTGGAATGGACCAACACCTTAGTCGCATCTGGCGTTAAGTAGGGGCGGATGCGCGCAATGTTTTTGAGATGGAAATGACAGGATTTGGCGATAGATTGAACATGAGGCTTGAAGGAGAGGTCGGAGTCAAATAGAACACCTAGGCAGCGAGCCTAGAGGAAATTAGAGGCAGGCACTAGATTCGTGGTCCATTACCTTGACAATTTCCTTTGTGTCAGATTGGCAGTTTTGGAGGTGTGCTGCATAGGGTTGAGAACTCTGGAATGGGTAGTGTAACGGACCGTTTTGCACAAAAGGGAAAAAAACCGCTTAGACGATAATCTCCTTTCAGAGACAGGCACAGCTACTGTAGAATCACCAAAACTCACGAACTGAATACAAGTGAATGCTCCAAACTCCCGAACGACATACAAGGGAATGCTCCAAACACTCGAACTGCATACAAGGGAATGGTATAAACACTCGAACTGCATACAAGTGAATGCTCCAACCTCTCGAACTGCATACAAGTGAATGCTCCAAACTCCCGAACGGCATACAAGGGAATAAGGTAGCACTCCAAATACATGAACAGGAACCATACGAATTTCTGCTACCAGACGAACAGGAAAAGCTCCCAAGCGGCTTACACTCCTGGCAATCAGTCCTTAGCAGCATACAGTAAATCCCCCCCAAAGACGAGACAAGGCTCCGTGTTGAGGGTCAAGCAGTGGTCTGTTTAATGAGGGCTACCTGCCCAGTATTTATGCAGGTCTCCCACCTGGTGGACACTCCCCTAGGGGACCAAATGGGAGACTGTGACAAAAGACAGACAAGCAGACAAATAGGACACACAGTCACAATATATTCCCACAATGCATCCTGGCTTCCTCCCCTCTGCCCTGGGAGATAATTGAGAAGTAACTCAATTATCTCCCAAGACAAAGGCAAAACTCCATTACACATGTGGGGATACAAAACCAGTATTATACTTTAAAATACATAAAGTAACATTTATTACATAAAACACAGACATATAACATATCCCCAGATAGCTCAGGTCTGAGCGCACATTATTAAGCGAATGACGCTCAGACCACACGAATACAGTTTAATCGCCATGGAGCCAAAGTCTTTACAGTCAGTTTCATACGAATGGGCTCCATGGGATTCCTATCTGGGGTATAACACATTCAACCAAAACTACCGAACACCGGTCAGTTCGTGCACTTCCACTGAACAAGAAGGGAGGTCGGCGGCTTCAGCGGTGTTTGCGCAAAACTGTGTCCGATTTTAGTTCCATGAAAATAGGGGCGAACACCGCTGTGCATTCGTATGTTTAAAATGGCCGCGACCTCGTGTTCGGGATACGAATGGCGGCCACCCAGCATTCATCAATTAAGCTGCGGTTAACTGCAGCTTCAGGGAGGTTAATTGCCGGCACACTCCAGCTCCCAGGTGGTCTTTTCATTCGTGCGGTTGTTCGGTAGATTGAATCTACTGAACAACTGGCAGAAAAGCACGAATACAGCTTTTCTCCAGGCGAAATAAAGTCTTTTAAAAGGGGGCCATAGTCCAGAGGCAGCAGGCGAGCAACCAGGCTTCTCCAATACAATGTGGCGAGATTAGTCTCATCACATCTCTCCCCTTTTCCAAACAGACTAACAGGGTATCTGACCTCCTGCCGGTCAGTGCCCTTGTTAGTCCAGCAGCCCACCCACAAAACACAATCAACAGCACAGCCCACCCACAATAAATAGTTACTGCACCTGGGTAGAGGAGAAACTTGTCCATGTCCAGGTGCCTCACCACGGCTGTGCTGGGTACGGGTACGCTGACTTGGTGGGGTGCTGCGTGGGCAGAGACCAGCGGCACTCTGCCCTGTTGCCAGCGCTACTGGGAGGGTAGCCTGGTTGAAGCCTGGTTGTTGGAGAGGGAGACCGACTGTCTCCCCTTTAGATACACAGTCCTGCTGCTGGAGACCAACTGTCTCCCCTTTGGTTACACAGCTCTGATGCTGGAGGGGGAGACCGACTGTCTCCCCTTTGGATACTCTAAGCTGTCGCTGGGGAGAGGGGGTACCAGGCTCCTCTCCCGATAGAACACTCTGCTGCTGGGGAACGGAGACTGAGCTCTCTATTCCCTGCCCACTAATGATCCGCCGCTGGGGAGAGGTGGTAGCAAGCTCCTCTCCCATACATACTTTCATCCTCTGTGGAGGGAGACCGACTGTCTCCGCTCCCAATACAGTGTCCTGCTGCTGGGAAGGGGAGACTGGGCTCTCTATTCCCTGCTGGATACTCTGCCGCTGGGGACTGGAGACTGGGCTCCCAATTCCCAACCAATAACACTGCCGCTGGGGAATGGAGACTGGGCTCCCTATTCCCGGCACTTCACACTGCCGCTGGGGAATGGAGACTGGGCTCCCAATTCCCAGAAAATCACTCTGCCATTGGGGAGGGAGGACACGGCTCTCCTCTCCCTGGACTTCACACTGCCTTCCCGGCATATCACTTGGCTGCTGGGGGGCAGGAACAACTACCTCTGCCCCCTGTAACTCAGCCTGTCGCTGGGGAGGGAGGACACTGATCTCCTCTCCCTGTACTTCACACTGCCTTCCCGGTATATCACTCTGCTGCTGGAGGGCAGGAACAACTACCTCTGCCCCCTGTAACTCAGCCTGCCGCTGGGGAGGGAGGACGCTGCTCTCCTCTCCCTGCACTTTACACTGCCACTGGGGAATGGAGACTGGGCTCCCAATTCCCGGCATATCACACTGCCTCTGGGGAGTGGAGACTGGGCTCCCAATTCCCTGCTGTATCTGCCGCTGGAGTTTCTCCCAACATGCCAACTGACCTTCTCTTTCTGCCCGTTGCTGCAGCCTCTCGAACACTAGGTTCCTCACGAACCGCACCGATCTCTCCAGTGGGTTGGATCCGAAGAAGCTTAGGTGAAACCACACCATCCGGTCATACTCTCTCATAGAGTAGCTGTACTCAACTGCTGGTTCCATCCTGGTGCTGTCAGGGTCGCTGTACTAGGACATGCGTTGCCCTTAACTTGTAAATCCAAAGAAATGGTGTCTCCTGTAGCTGTCCTTCTGTGGGAACGATCCCGCCGCTTGCCACCAATTGTAACGGACCGTTTTGCACAAAAGGGAAAAAAAACGCTTAGACGATAATCCCCTTTCAGAGACAGGCACAGCTACTGTAGAATCACCAAAACTCACGAACTGAATACAAGTGAATGCTCCAAACTCCCGAACGACATACAAGGGAATGCTCCAAACACTCGAACTGCATACAAGTGAATGCTCCAACCTCTCGAACTGCATACAAGTGAATGCTCCAAACTCCCGAACGGCATACAAGGGAATAAGGTAGCACATACAGCAAATACACGAACAGGAACCATACGAATTGCTGCTACCAGACGAACAGGAAAAGCTCCCAAGCGGCTTACACTCCTGGCAATCAGTCCTTAGCAGCATACAGTAAATCCCCCCAAAGACGAGACAAGGCTCTGTGTTGAGGGTCAAGCAGTGGTCTGTTTAATGAGGGCTACCTGCCCAGTATTTATGCAGGTCTCCCATCTGGTGGACACTCCCCTAGGGGAACAAATGGGAGACTGTGACAAAAGACAGACAAGTAGACAAATAGGACACACAGTCACAATATATTCCCACAATGCATCCTGGCTTCCTCCCCTCTGCCCTGGGAGATAATTGGGAAGTAATTAAATTATCTCCCAAGACAAAGGCAAAACTCCATTACACATGTGGGGATACAAAACCAGTATTATACTTTAAAATACACCAGGTAAGACACATTACATTAAAACTATACATTTAACATATCCCCAGATAGCTCAGGTCTGAGCGCACATTATTAGGTGAATGGCGCTCAGACCACACAAATACAGTTTAATCGCCATGGAGCCAAAGTCTTTACAGTCAGTTTCATACGAATGGGCTCCATGGGATTCCTATCTGGGGTATAACACATTCAACAAAACTACCGAACACCGGGCCGTTCGTGCACTTCCACCGAACAAGAAGGGAGGTCGGCGGCTTCAGCGGTGTTCGCGCAAAACTGTGTCCGATTTTAGTTCCATGAAAATAGGGGTGAACACCGCTGTGCATTCGAATGTTTAAAATGGCCGCGACCTCGTGTTCGGGATACGAATGGCGGCCACCCAGCATTCGTCAATTAAGCTGCGGTTAACCGCAGCTTCAGGGAGGTTAATTGCCGGCACACTCCAGCTCCCAGGTGGTCTTTTCATTCGTGCGGTTGTTCGGTAGAATGAATCTACCGAACAACTGGCAGAAAAGCACGAATACAGCTTTTCTCCAGGCGAAATAAAGTCTTTTAAAAGGGGGCCAGAGGCAGCAGGCGAGCAACCAGGCTTCTCCAATGCAATGTGGCGAGATTGGTCTCGTCACAGGTAGCAAATGTCTTCGGATTAACGCTAGCGGGCAACAAGACTACTTGCTTGTCTTTCCTGGGTTTGGAGATAGATTCTGCCCGGGGTGAATGTCGGTTGCCTCAGGATAAGTTGCTAGCACTCTGGGCGGTGGCAGAGGTCCAGGTTTGTGGAGGCGGAGGTCCGTTACAGTTACACTTGTTCAGGATTGGGGCTGCAACTGAGGCATCCCGGTTGGGTTTGGGAGATAAATTGGTCAAGAAGATCGGGAGATGGTAATCAGTTAGCTTCAGGTAATATGTGAGGCCCAACCATTTAGTGTAAGGTAGGTTGAAATGGGCATGTCTGTTCTCTGTTGGTAACATTTTTTTTCTTCCACAGGTTGGATTGCGTGGGTGATGGGACACTCGTATGTCTACTGGGCACAACGGAGAGCCACAGTTCGTCATCAAGGCATACAGCTGGGCTTTCCGCACTCAATGGTGCAGATTGAGTGGTTTGGTTTTAGGGGTTTCAGCTGGCAAGGGGTTTGATTTGAGGATTAGTGAGGGTACAGTACCTAACATTGTTTTGTTTCTTGCTGGGGGGAATACTTTAGGTCTGGTTTTGCAAAGGGCTTTGCTAATGGGGTGAAAAAGGATTTGGGTTGAGGCAGGTGGTCCCTGATGCTGTTGTTATATGGTCGGAAATGGTACTGCGATTGCAATGGCGCCACGCTTGGGATCAACAGGCAGTGACTAAAAGTAGGGGAAGGTGAATAAAATAATGGTGTCTTATGTTAGGCGCATGTGGGGTGGTTGTCAGGCATTGGGAGTTGGAACCTCAGTTGGTAGGTTATTATAGGCATGATGGGGTGCATCTATCAGATGTGGCACAGATTTTTTGTTATTAGGGTTTCAGGAATGTTTACAAACAGCGTTGTTTTTGGTAGGGGTACTCATGTAGCTCAAGATGTCGAGCTCTGAGCTATGGAGGAGGATGGAAGTTGAGGTGAAGGTTGCTTGTCCTGATGTATAATAGTTTGGCTCACTAAGAAGGGTACACACACCAGGTTTGGAAGGGTATTGGTAGTTTCAAGCTCATTGGTAGCTCCAAACCTGGTGTGTGTAGGGTGTATCTCGGTATACCCCTACATGGAAGAAAGCTGGAAATCATGCTCTCGATGGCAATGATTATGTTTCTATGTTAAATATGTTAAAATATGTTATAATGCAGTTTTACTTGTTGTGATGTGGGTTATTGTCTGGGGTAGTATTGTTAAAGGACATATGTGAGGCCCAACCATTTTGTGTAAGTTAGATTGAAATGGGCATGTCTGTTCTCTGCTGGTAACGTGTTTTTCTTCCACGGGTTGGATTGCAATGGTGATGGGACACTCGTATGTCTACTAGGCACAACGGAGAGTTGATATGTTATGTTAATATGTGACAATGACCTTAAAATATTTAAGTATTATTTATATATTTAAAGCTGTGATAATTTTTGAGTTTTTTAAGCATATGCAGAAAAAGTTGACTATGCAGGTGTCATGCACTGAGTATAACTGCTTATTCTTATTTCACATATGAATGTTTCTGCCTCCTGAGAGGAACAGAAGCAATTAAAGCCTACAGATTATTTAGATATCAACATTGAACAAAAACTGAGCATATACTTTAAGTATATGAAAAATATTATAAAATACTTTAAAGAGAATGCAAAGATCATAATTTTTACTTCACATAAAAGTACTACTGTTTATGTTCAAATATATCCAGAAACAGTAATGAAATTCAGCCACATGATTCCTTTTAATTCATCCTCTCAAATATAGAAACGTTAACCCTGTTATTTGAAAAATCTAAATTGCAGAAGCAATGTGCAAAGGATTGCTTTGATTTCATCTGTAATAGTAAAAGCTCCTTTATGTGATATGGGAGAGAGACTGTCAAGCAGTTGAATATGAGCAGTAAGTTAATTTGTTTGAGGAACAGAATATATTCTGTAGGCCTATGTGCCCTGCAGCGATGGCTGTACCGTCAGTATCATAATTATTGAAGAGTGATAAGAATATGACAAAACTTGTAAAAATTACTAGGCAACTGTTGCTGTCCAAATAGATCTAGTGATGTGAACACTTAATAATCTCACAATTTTCAGTGTCATTGCAGTGTCAAGCAAATAGATATGTTTCTTTGTGAACAATCAAAGAATATATTTCTTGTATCTTTATGCACTGAAAAATACTTTAAGGGATTGATTAAACATTTTCCTCTGTACCGAAAGGCAGAAACATATCAGTCTATCTCAACTATTTTTTTAATAAGTGTAGTGTATGATCCCTCTTGCTGCAGAATGTGACTATGTAGTTATTATGCAAGTGTTTGATGTGCTAACAAATACACAGCTCTAAGTCATGAGTTTGTGCCAAAGTCCATATATACTCATACATGCATTTTCAAGGGTTTGCTATTTTTGTTATTTTGTTATTGTTCACATTTCCAGCTATATATAAAATTAATTGGTCTAATAGTATATGCAACATTTGACTGCACAACAGAAATTGCAAAAGGGTATAGTTACCAGAGAAATATCACAATTTAAGTTGTTCTTAGTTAATGTATCTGTTATTAACATTTTATTAACGTGACAAGGCTTAAAAGTACCCAATAATTGAAGTAAAGGTAACCAATAGAAGAAAGGAAAAGAGTAAAATTAAGAAATCTATATTCATATATGTGCATTTTATAAATTTAGGAAATATATAATATATAAATATAGTTTTTTAATTTGTGTCCTTTTTATGCTTCTGTCACTTATCACTTGATCTGTCCATAAAATTCAAGATTTTCCTAGTCTTGAGGACAGAAAATATAGATTTTATTAACCCCTTAAGACCGGAGGGCGTACTATTACGCCCTATTCTAAGCGGCTTTAAACGCCGCCGGGCATAATACTACGCCCTCCAGTCTTTTCCTACCTACCCAATCGCCGGCGATCCCACGCCGGCGATCGCAGTTCGGGGGACTCCCAGGGAGCCCCCCGCGGCACCTCCGACGTCCTGGAAGCCCCCTGGCCATGTGAGAGTGGGGTCCTTGCGAGGACCCCACAATCACATGGCCGGGGGTAGCTGGCTGCAGCATTGCCAGCAGGGGGGCTGCCTGTAATGACAGGTGGTCCCCCTGCTGGCCGAAAATAAAATAAAATAAATAGTGTAAAAAAAATAATATATACTTAGATCATATATATTATATATATATGATCTAAGTATATATATACACATATACATACACACACGTACACCGTCTAGGTGTATTTTACAATTAGTATATATATATAATTATATATATATATTAATATCAAATTACACGTAGACTGATACTGATTAAATATATATATATATATATATAATTATTGTTATATATATATTTATATATAATATAAAAAAATAAAAATGTCAATACGTTAAAAAATACAATAAAAAAAATAATTAAAAATAAATAATTAAAAAATATATAGATGTGTGTTATTTCGTTCTAACTGTATTGTGAAATTAATATATATATATATATATATATATATATATATATATATCTCAAAATACATGTAGAACGAAATAATATATATATCTATATGCATAAATATGTACGTATATATCTCTATATATATACCTATATATAAATAAAAATATTTTAAAAAAATTATATAGATATATACATATATATACACATACATATATATATATATATATATATATATATATATATATATATATATATATATGCATATATTAATTATACATATTTATTTATGTAATATTTTTACATAATTAGGTATCTTAATTAATTACAATTAGCGGGACCTGCCTGACAACCCATAATGAAAGTAAAGGGAATTTAATTTGCTAGCACTATATTTAACCCTATAACTTTCCAAGACACCATAAAACCTGTACATGGGGGGTACTGTTCTACTCGGGAGACTTCGCTGAACACAAATATTAGTGTTTCAAAATAGTAAAATGTATTACAACGATGATATCGCCAGTAAAAGTTAAGTTTTTTGCATTTTTCACGCACAAACAGCACTTACACATACGATATTATTGCTGCTATACTTTTTACTATTTTGAAACACAAATATTTGTGTTCAGCTAAGTCTCCCGAGTACAACAGTACCCCTCATGTACAGGTTTTATGGTGTTTTCAAAAGTTACAGTGTCAAATATAAGGCTTGCATTTCATTTTTTTCACATTAAAATTCGCCAGATTACGTTGCCTTTGAGACCCTATGGTAGCCCAAGAATGAAAATTACCCCTATGATGGCATACCATTTGCAATAGTAGACAACCCAATGTATTGCAAACAGGGTATGTCCAGTCTTTTTTAGTAGCCACTTAGTCACAAACACTGGCCAAAATTGGCATTTTTTGCACACACAAACAAATACTAACGCTAACTTTGGCCAGTGTTTGTGACCAAATGGCTACTAAAAAAGACTGGACATACCCCATTTGCAATACCTTGGGTTGTCTACTATGACAAATGGTATGCCATTATGGGTTTAAATTTCATTCCTGGGCTACTATACAGTCTCAAAGGCAACGTAACCAATCTGGCGAATTTCAATTTCAAATGTAACGTGCTATATTTGACCCTGATTGGTTACTTCCCAAAACGCCATAAAACCTGTACATAGGGGGTACTGTCTTACACGTGAGACTTTACTGAATACAAATATGTGTATTTTATTGCAGTAAAAGCAAACAGTATTATGACATTGACAGTTAAAATGTCATGTAGAACTAAAAAAATAAAAAATAAATCTTATTTTCTCCCATTTTTTTCATATTAAATTATGTTTCATAGCTAAATATTTGATATTAAATGAAAGCCCTGTTTCCCTGAATAAAATGATATATAATAAGGGTGGGTGCATTTACTATGAAAGAGGTGAATTACGGTTGGACAGACATGTAGCGCAAATGCCAGGTTTTGTTTACATTTTGTTTTGTTCACAACGTGTACATTTGGCTCCGTCCTTAAGGTGTTAAAGACAGGAGGCGAGTATAATACATTAACTTTCTTTACTTTACATTTTTTTTTTTTTTACAGATAAAATTTCTTATCAGGTGTACAAAGAATAGGTGAATTTAAAGATAGAATGGAACTTACACAACTTTAAAAAGAAAATTAAAGTACATGTGGTACCATCATCCTAAAGAACATGGCATAAATTATACAGATTGTACATATAATTGGGGTTATACTAAAGTGTTTTTAAGATTTCCCTACATTTTACTGGTCCCTTGTCCTTCTCTGATTCTGTTTACTGCTTAAATTTTGTTTGTGTGGCAAGATCCTATTAACTTCTTTCTATGATTCTCGCTAATCTCTTGTTGGGTTTTTACTTTGTGTATTTGCCTTGTTCTCTATTGGTGGAAGCTATTTCAATGTGGTATACTCATTTTCCCGTTCTTTTTCCCGTCTCTTTAAGAGTGCTTGCCTTCTTTCCTTTAAGAGCCTTGTTTTGTTTTTAGGAACGACATCCATGGTTCCCAGATGACCAAGTATTGGTATGATTTACCCATTGTGGACATTCTTAGTTCTTCCATCTTATGGATGTTGTCTATTTTCATGTACCATTCACTTCTAGAGGGTCTTTTGTGTGTCTTCCAAAGTCCTGCTATTACTGATTTTGCTGCTGTTAATACGTAATATAGGAGTGAGCGTTTGAATTTGTTCAAAGACATAGGTATGTTAAAAAACAGGAGCGTTTCAGGTGTAAAGGTTAGGGGGACATTACTGAGTTGTTCTGTGATCCTCGCTACTTTCCTCCAGAAACCCTCTATTCGCTTACAGGTCCACCATATGTGCTGGTAGGTCCCCTGTTCCTTCTTGCACCTCCAACACAGCAGGGAGTTGATGATGTTAAATTTATGAGCGTTTATGGGAACAATGTACCATTGCGTGAGAAATTTATAATTAATTTCCTGCAACATAATGCTAGAGTGTGATTTCATCATTTTGGTGAAGATTGTGAGCCAGGTCTGCTCTTCTATCTGAGTCGAGAACCATTTCTGGTTCTTTATTGTATACCAGGGAAATTGGTTGTTTACGCTTTCTTGTATCGTGTGGTAACATTTGGCTATGGTTTTATTTGTAGGCGGGAGCATAGCTTCTCAAACTGTGTTTCTTCCCTTGGCTTGCAGTGGAGTAACCCTTCCTTATTTAAGAAATGTTTAAGTTGGTGGTACTGAGCCCTGAGTTTTCCCAGTCTTGTGTACTGGCTCAGGGGGTAAATGTTGGATATTCCGAAATTGAGGTGGTAATTTAGTACCGCTCAGGACCTCTAATGGTCCTACTAAATATGTAGTAGGAGCGTGGTCTTGCTTATATCATTTACCTCAGAACTGTTTAAATCAGTTCAATTCTGTGGGGGATGGGGATTTCGCTCCGCATGAACTGTGCTGTGGAGCGTGGTGACTTTAATATGAGTGAGTGCATTGCTCTCCTAATGGCGGATAAAGTTGCACTTATTTGATAAGGACTGGTTATTAATTGGGCTGTATTGTATCCCAGGGGTTTCTGGGTTGAAGTCATTGTTATGAGGTAGGATTGATTATATACAGCAGTTATTTAGAGTGTAATAATACCATTACAAACTTGTCAACATGTAATCATGCATAACTACACCATTATATATTTACCACTTTCGAGTATTAAGGAGTAAGCAGTTTATGCGGTGGTAGTCTTTCAAAACTGGTGTGACAGTCATTAACAGCAATAGTTTTTAGGCAAAGGAGTGTTTTCCGGCTTTCTATTTATTCTCCTTGGAGTCGTTGGTTGCCTCCTGGGTCTTAAGAAGGGTGATGCAGGTGGCGTCTTCCACACTGTTCTTTTCCGGGCGTCCAGTGCTTGTCCTCTCGGCCGTTGTTGTTGTGCTTGCAATGTCTCTGGTTCAGAGATATCATACCAATCTGGTATCTCAATGTTGGGTAGCCCTAGGCGTTGAGAGAATTCTTCCGCCTCTGCCGCAGTTGTGAGCATGGCTTGTGTCCCTTGGTGGGAGGCAGTCAATGAGAACGGGAACCCCCATCTGTATTTTATGTTGGCCTGTTGGAGCGCCTGTGTAATCAGTCTTAGGGCTCTTCTCCCTCTCAGTGTCAGCCATGCGAGGTCGGGGAAGAGTAAGATTTTTGCATCATTATATATAATTTCTGAGGTTTCTCTGGCGCTCCTCCTTCTTTTTCTGAGTGGTAATGTATTCTGCAGATTATGTCCCTTGGAGCTTCATGGGATAAGCCTCTGGGTCTTAATGCCCTGTGGGCTCTGTCTAGCAATATATGTGTGTCTTCAGATCTTTGTAGCAATCTGTTAAAAAGTGATTGCAGCATTAAGTGGAGGTCTTCAAAGTTTCCTTGTGATTCTGGCATCCCCCTAATTAATATGTTATTTCTTCTGCTGCGGTTATTTAGATCTTCAGTGTTTCTTATTATGTACATAAGTTTAGTATCTCTGTTCTCTTGGTTTCGTTCTAGTGATAGTATTCTGTCTAATATCTGATCCCTATCTTCTTCCAGGTCCCCGACCCTGTTATTAACTTGCCTTATATCAGACGTCAGGGAGGTGATCTTGTCCTGCATGGACGATTCCAATTTCGCCAGCATGGCTGCAATGTCATTTTTCGATGATAAGTTTTGCAGGATTTCTTTAATATCTGCCATTCTGGGGTCAGAAGATTATTCTGACCCGGCGGGCCTTTTTGGAGATGATTCTCGTGGCGAAGATGGCGTCGTTTGGCTGTCGTCCAGGCCTGTTCCGAGCACTTTCACTGTGTCTTGAAAGTATTTGTCCAGATCGACGGATTTTTTAGTGGATCCTTGGTCCGGAGTATTCAGGTTAGTGCTGGGTTTCTTTTTATTGCCCATTTGTATATTTTCGGTCTTTTTAACCAGCTTTTTAGTTGCCGCCAACGGGGAGCTTCGTTTCCGTGTGTCCGCTCACATTTGGTGCTAGGCCACGCCCCTTATTTACTTTACTTTACTCCAGCAGCAAAGACATTTTTTCAATAAAGTTTTGTGAATAAAAGACAAAACACAGAGTAACTGAAATGGAACACTCAGTAGCCAATCAGCATCTGGCAAAGTCTATATAGTGAGTAATCCCCAATATCCTTCCTCTTTTGAGCTGCAATTCTAGAAGAAGTATCTAACAGAGTAAACTCCAAGGATAAACAAAACAAAACAAGGACAGAAAGTGCCTTTAGCAAGTGTGTTAAAAAAATGATAAGCTTAGAGTCATATCTACAAATGCTTGCAGTTTGGGGAATAAGATCCATGAACTTGTGGCAATAATGGCAACTGATAATGTAGATTTAGTTGCTGTTAATGAGAAAAAATGACTTGGACATAGCAATACCAAGGTACTCTTTATATAGAAAAGACAGGGAAGGCAAAAAAAGGGGGTGGGGTGGCCCTGTATGTAAAAGATAGCATAAAATCTAGCATAATAAAAGTTAGTGAGGCAAAAACCAAAAAAACTACTTGTGCCAGGAGCACACATATTCTAAACTCCCTACTGGGATTATCTCTAAAACAAGTCATAGAGGAGCCAATTCGTAAGAAGGCCATTCTAGATTTAGTGTTAACAAATGGAGTTTTGATATCAGATATTACTGTAGGTAAAAGTTTACAGTCCAATGATCATCAGTCAGTGTGGTTTAAGAACAGTAACTGTGTCACACCACACAAAAACAAAAGTTTTAGGCTTTATAAAAACAGACTTTTCTAAAATTAGAATATGTGTAAAGGAGTCATGTATGGTTTTAGAGTATTTAAGCTGTTCTTGTGACCCGAGATGGAAAACTAATTCCCGGGATATATGATTTTTTTTTAAAAAAACGACAATACCATCAACTCCCTATTTAACCTCTTCATAATAAACCACAGGTACACTGTCCACAGCGATAAATGCCAGTATATACTCTTCCCTATCAGTCTTTTTGACATAAGGACTGTTTGGATGTCTAATATCGGCACTGATTTACTTTTGGCAATTTCTCCAAACTAGGGGAATTCTGAATGACAATAGTGTATGTTATATACGCTCTAGGGTATTACAATTGGGTCAATTTTCTATTTTATGCTAGTCTTCCAGTTGATTTTATATTAACTTGGTATATACTGCAATTTGTTGCCACAATACCCATCTAACTACACTTACTCCCCCTGGGGACATTACTATTTGAGTCTATTACTCTTAATTGTGATAGAATTTTTCTTCTGTTGCTTTACTTATTACTCCAATTTGGCACATTAACCCTATCTATAACAGTGGTGGACATAGACTGATTACTCTTTGTTTTGCAACTATTTGCAACATTACAACATAACACAGTCTCGCTCCATCACACTGTTACTAAACAAAGCAACAGTATCAGCATGTAAGATCCTTTTTAATAAGCACTTATTATTTACTTTTCATATATTGATTTATTTCACCATTTACATTTATTTATTTTTCGTTCTTTGTTCCTTATGAGGAACCAATAAACATTTATAGTTCAGTTTGCTCTCCCTTCATTTAGGCACTATCCTACTAATCAGATCATTTTTCTCCCAAGGGTACAAGGCATGATAGAGAGTGGGTTCATTCATTTTATCCACTCTTCTCGGTCCTCTTATCCAAAAATATTAACTACTGTATATTTGTGGATCATTAACAAAATGTCAGTCTCCTATCTTCCACTCAAAGTTGTTTCGAGTACCCCTGACAAAAGCTAGCTAAATCGATAAAACAGCAAGTTCCCACTAGAAATAATTACGCTGTGGGCTATCTCCCACACAGGCACATTGTTATGGGCAAATGCAAATAACATACATCAAGGGTAAATCACATAGTATCACTGCTTGTCGGTATACTTCAGTAGCTGCAATCAAAGTGTCTGGAAAATCCTGCATGGAAGTACAGACTGTTTTAGTACTACTTGTATGCCTTGTCCTTTTTTCTTCTCTATCGGTCAGTTGTCACTTGATCTGTGAGCAAAATTAACATTTATTGGCTGTATCCTAACCATCAATCATCTTCTGTTTTCCATTTCTGAATTGAACAGGCCATACAGATCATATGATTGGGAAAGAAACTCCAAATCACTCAGACAACCATTAAAGGATCTTCTAACATCTCCACACTCTGCATGGAGATGCAGAACATGCACACCCCATGCAGATGCATTGACTCAATGCATCTGTACAAGGTAATGTTGATTGGTGCAGAGTGGCGATTTACGGTGTATGCACACTAGCCTCCGAATGTTCCCTCAAGGGAAAGCATTGGATTCCCTGAGATCACGATGACTGATAAGCCAGTTTAGGTAGGGTTACCACACAGAGACTTAAGGTAAGTAAAATATATATTTTTTTTTTATTTCAGTTGGGCCAAGATATCTAAATAGGTACTAGATAATTGGTAGTGTTAGAAATACATGTTTGTATTCCAAATGCTATAGTGTCCCTGTAATGTTATCATATGCTTCAAATGCAAAAATGTAGGAATTAAATTATAATCACACGCAATGAACAATGAACTGTAATCTTCTCAAGATGTATACAGATGCTTTGTCATTATATGCCATTAGAAAATGTATACACATGATATGCTATTAATGTAATATGCCATGAAAAAAGAAAATATAATACATATTTTTAATAGCATATTAATTTGCAAATATTATTTATACTTGACAACTGTGGTTTAAACTAAAATAATTTAATAGACCAGCTGTAACATGCTTGAACATTATTTTATTCTAGAAGGTATTCCGTGTTTGATAAAAATGTATAGATTTGTTATACTGAAGGTTTGATAGTACCCTGTGGGTCAGTGTTTGTCAAGAAATAGTCAAACTACAGCTCTATTACAGTCATATATGTCCATAAATCTTATTTAGTTTCACCCATGGCCAAAATAGTCCATCTGATTATATTAGGATATATTTGTTATAATCAAATGTTCTACTATGTCTGAACTCACTACATCACTTAGTACAGATTCAATAACTACTTGACTATTATCTCTATAAATGACACAGCTATCTGTTAAACAGGAAACATCCAATTTCAAAGGTAATCTATCATGAAGAAAACAGGTTTGTGTATAATATATTTTGTATTTGTAGTAGTGTCATATAGTCAGTGATCGTGCAATTACATTTGACAGGTTTGTTATTTTTAAAGTTGTATTGATCTCAAATCTCTGTTGGTAGTGACTCATTTTGTCACTGAACAATCTGTAGCTTATTTGGTGCCTGATGGTATTTTTGGATTCAGATTTATTATGCCACCAAAGTACAATGGAATAAGGTGTTCTCAATATTATTAGTCACTTAGAGCAAGTTGAAATTCTTGAATAGTTTTGTTTACAATAAAATGACTTAGATAAAGATATATCGAGGAAACCTAAGATAGGAATTTTATTTAGCCACACGGATGTACTGTACTTTTAAAAAATGAAATCCAGCAAGCACCACATTAAGACTGTTACATTTGATTGCATAAATCTATTCTTAAACATAAATATCAATGTATTTGAAAAAAATATCAAGATTACTGAAAATTACATCAAACAATGACAGACAACTATCTCAGTAAAACTCTGATGAAAACTCTGTTTGCTTGCCGGTAATGTATAAAGTTTTCTGTAGGCCCAACCATGTCTCTTCACCATACCAATACCCAATATAAATTTTAAATTATTCCAAACTAATGCAAATACCAGCACTCAAACCACACACAAATGGAAAACCAAAATGGAAATATATAAAACAAAAGATTTGGCTATTTGTTTCCTGATATTATCTACCAGACACCCCAACCCCTCTTTAAATATAATAGGAATTGGAGGAGGGAGCCAGAACTTTGTCTTTATTAGATCAAAATATTTCTGAACTTTTTTAATATGAAAAATATTTTATATGACATATCTCAACAAAATGTATTAAATTATCGGTGCATGCACCAGAATAAATTCATTAAACTGCTCTTATACATCCCTCTGGCTGTTACAATACATATGATTAATTGCTAAATTTTGTAACGTCCTCTGACTAAGAGCATTTTGCAAAATTTAGCAATTAATATGAAGTATTGTTATAGACAGAGGGATATATAATAAGGCATAATGGTAAAAGAAGAATAGAGAACCCTGCCTGTGGGCTTAATATAGCATTTGTAGCACTTCTGCTATGTGAGAAAAATAATTCTTATACGTTTACAGTAGGAGTACATTTTCTTTAGTTTGGTAAGCAAGGTGTAGCATCTGGTTCCTAGACCATAAGATATGAGAAATGTGGTTTGGGCTTATGATCGCATTCTCCATGTCTACCTATTATTTACTGTCAAAATCGTAAGGAGAAAATCACACTCTTATTCCATATTAGTCCTAGTTTTACCATTGGAGTGGCTAACCTACTTTAATGGTAAAAAGAACAATATAGCCCAGGTACTTAGGATCACGTATGCAGCAGTTTTATTGCATTAACAGGAAAATGATGCAACATTTAGATCTTTCCTAAACCCATTGTTTACTACCCTAAGTGGAGACAAGAAGTAATGTTTAAAAGAAAATTGTCACTTGAAAATGTTGTCCTAAATTAGGGATGCCCTCATACAGTCTGGTTTTATACAGCATGGAAACAGTTACTCTAAGTTATTTATAATTCTGAATTCACAAATTTAGAGATCCTTATATAGTGAGCATATCAGTAAGTGAAAAAAGGTAAAGCAGATCTAAATAAGTATAAAAATTTAAGCAAGAACATTATTTTGATTGAGGCACACCACTTATCCATGCAATTTCATGTTTTCCAATTGAATATATCTTGTTTAGCCAAAGATAATACTAAAGACAGATTGTGTTGCAATAGAATCGCAACGTTAGAGAATAAATGGAGCCCAGATAAATTTGGTTTCCTACATTCATTCATAAGCATATGTACCTTCAAGGAATGTAAAAAGTTTGAGAAAGATTTTTTTTTTTTGTTAATTGTTTGGAGAAAGAAATTCTATTTTCAATTTTGTCTTCCTGAGTGTATTTAGTAGAGTGTGTGGTATGCAAGTGAGCACCATGCAGTGTATTGATGCCAATCATAACTATGTTTCAGTAGTAAATCCACCAAGCTATAAAAAAGAAGAAAACATTAGCTAATTGGGAATTCACTAAGAAACAGGTACAAAGGGGGAAAACCCCAATATTACATTTTAGAAAGAAGAAGCAAAAATATTATTTCTTAGTGGATGGTCAAAGGTAATGGGAAAATAAAAAATGTAAATTTTATTAAAAATCCTTAAAAAGTCTAATAAGACCATTTTATAATGCACACGCAGTAAGAAATTATTAGCATCTAATGAGATGCTACATGTTTGATATCATTTATAGTAATATATCTACTCCAAATCATGCATGAATAATAATAAGGATATTAGATATAACATGGCATTTAACCTCTTAAGGACAGCGGGCATGCTAGGCCATCTTTAAGGAGGCAGTCCTTAACAAATCCAGGCAGCATTTCCACACTGGAGATCGTGCTGTAGGTGACAAGCAGTCCCCCCTGCAGCTAATCCGGCCCCCTCGGGCCATGTGATTGTCATGACATTACAATCACATGACCAGAACTTCAGGCTTAAGCATTGCCTGGGATGCCAAGCAGTCTTCCAAAGTGTGCAATAAAGTTCCAAAAAATTATTTACACAGTTTATTAATACAAAATCAACTTAGATCATATATATATATATATATATATATATATATATATATCATATTATGTTTTATTATTATTATATATACTATTATATATATATATATAATTATTATTATTATCGCCATTTATATAGCGCCAACAGATTCCGTAGCACTTTACAATAATATGAGAGGGGTATTTAACTATAAATAGGACAATTACAAGAAAACTTACAGGAACAATAGGTTGAAGAGGAACCTGCTCAAATTAGCTTACAGTCTATAGGATGTGGGGTATAAAACACATTAGGAAAGAAATATCAATCAAATAAGGTGGGAGTGAAGCAGAGCTGGAGGAGAGAGAAGAGTACTGCCCTTTAGGAGAGAGAAAGCAACCGGTATGTAAGGTTGAGGTTACTCTGGGAGGCCATAAGCTTTCCTAAAGAGATGGGTTTTAAGGCACTTCTGAAATGATTGGAGACTAGGGGAGAGTCTGGTTGGGATAGGCAGGCTATTCCATAGGAAGGGAGCCGCCTGCGAGAAGTCCTGCAAGCGTTAGTTGGCTGTATGGGTGTGAGCAGCGGACAAGAGAAGATCACAGACAAAGCAGAGGGACCGAGAAGGGGCATACCTATGGATCTGTGAAGAGATATAAGAGGGGCTAGAATTGTTCAGTGCTTTATATGTATGGGTTAGCACTTTGCATTGACTCCTTTAGGATACAGGAAGCCAATGTAAGGACTGACAGAGGGGTGAGGTGTGAGAGGACCAACTAGAGAGGACAATCAGTCTTGCAGCGGCATTCATTACAGACTGTAGCAGGGCAATACGGCTATTGGGAAGACCAATCAGGAGAGAGTTACAATAATCCATGCAAGAAATGACTAGATCATGGACAAGCTCCTTGGTAGCATCTTTTGTAAGAAAGGGGTGGATGCAGGCTATGTTTTTAAGTTGAAATCTACAGCATTTGGCAACATACTGGATTTGAGGCTCAAAGGTGAGGCCAGAGTCAAGTATGACGTCAAGACAGCGTGCTTGCAAGGATGGACTTATGTGGATACCACTGACTTGAAGGGAGAGTGAGAGAAGATGATCAGTATAGGAGGAGGAAAGACAAGAGTTCAGTTTTAGAGAGATTGAGTTTTAGAAAGCAGGAGGACATCCAGTCAGAGATTGAGAAAGGCAAGCAGTGACACATTGCAGGATGGCAGAGTAGAGGTCCGGGGAGGAGAGATATATCTGGGTGTCATCAGCGTACATGTGGTAATGGAATCCAAAAGAGGCAATAAGTTTGCCAAGAGAGGCAGTGTAAAGAGAAAATAGAAGGGGACCAAGGACAGAGGGGGACTCCAACCGAGACAGGACGAGGGGAGGAGGTATCATTAGAAAAGGAGACACTGGAGGGGAGGAGGTATCATTAGAAAAGGAGGAAAACCACGAGAGGACAGAGTCACAGAGACCAAGTGATTGAAGAGTTTGAAGAAGGAGAGCGTGAGCAACGGTGTCAAAGGCAACAAAGAGGTCAAGAAGAATTAGTATGGAGTAGTGGCCTTTGGATTTAGCTGCAATTAGGTCGTTAGTAAAGTTGATAAGCACAGTCTCAGTAAAGTGGAGAGGGCAGAAGCCAGACTAAAGAGGGTCAATGAGAGAGTTTGAATTGAGGAAGTGATACGCACGGGCAAAGACAAGTCTTTCCAGAAGCTTTGAGGAAAAAGGGAGCAGGGATATGGGACGATAGTTAGAGGGAGAGGACAGGTCAAGAGATGTTTTTTTCAGGATAGGTACTACAGTGGCATATTTAAGATCTGCAGGGACAATGCCAGAAGAGAGAGAGCAGTTGAAGATGTGTGTTTAGGAAGGCACAAGACAAGGGGGGAGAGATTTGATGAGGTGAGATGGGATGGGATCGAGCGGGCAAGTGGTGGGGCAAGAGGAAAGTAGAAGCGCAGCCACCTCTTGTTCAGTAGCCGGGTAGAAAGTCTGAAGGGTAGGAAAGGCATGAACCATGTGTGGTTGAGAAAGAGAACGGCAAGGTGGGGAGAATTCTTTCCTTAGCTGTTCAATCTTGTCAATAAAGTAGCATGCAAAGATAGAACGGCAATTACTTGATATAATTATTGCTATTCTGGCCATGTCATTGCAATGCCATCACAATCACATTGCCCGGGGGACCGGATTAGCTTCAGGAGGGACTGCCACGATCTACAGGATAGGAATGCTGTTAGACAGGTAAATGGCTAGGAGGGTGAGGACGTGCTGTAATTATATATATCTTAAATTGCATTTCAATGAAATTTATTATATCAATATACAAAGTACTATTTATAGAACTATGCTTTCCTATACTCTTATGCATGTATGCTTATATATGTGACTGTGCATTTATATTTGTGTATATGAGTTCATGTGCATGTATTTATATGTGTTTACGTATATGTGTGTATGTATATGTATGTGTATATGTATGTATATGTGTGTATGTGTATGCTTATAAATAAATAAATATATATATATGTGTGTGTGTGTGTGTGTATAAAGTGTGTGTATATATGCATATATATGTGTGTGTATATGTGAATAGGTGTATGTGTGTATATATATATATATATATATATATATATATATATTTAAGTTTAAACAGAGTGAAAGCCTAATGTAGGGATAAAGTATATAGGTAGTGAAGGGGTTAACCCTAAATGTAAGTATTGTTAGAAAAAGGAGAGAGAACACTACCTAAGAACATATATAGTTTAAAATTTAACTATTAATAGTGAACAGAATATAGAGTGATAATTTCACATATTAAATCTTAGTAGGTCTGCATATATAAGTACACCCAGATACATAAGAATAATATGAAAAAATAAGATTTAAAAACCGAAAAACAAAGTCCGAGTATCAAAGAAGTAATTGCCAGTGTTAACTGGACTAAAGGATCCAAATTCAAATAAAGAACTATCTACTATTGTGATACTATTATAGTTTGTCAAAATTATTCAGTTTAAATTAATCAGACTTTGTAAATATGAGCATCTGCTAGTATACTTCGTGCAGAATGCTTTTATAGATCAAAATTAAATAACCAGCTCGAAATAAAAGCACTCAATTGTTGTGATGCTGTTGCAATTTATCAAAAATAATTATGTTATAATTGATAACGATATTCCAACTAAGAAAGCAACTCTGACCCTAGTTTGTAAAAAATACTTAGTTGCAATCTAACCATAAACGCTCTAATAATATGACAGTACAAAGGCTCTGTCAAATTTAGCTGTTCGGCTTGTAGTTGAGACAAACAGATATATGATATAACAGAATTCCATGCAGAATAGTATTTTTTAGGAGTAAGCAGTTTCTTAACACCCCAGAATAAATATAGTCAGAAAGTAAAGAAATATCTGTGCCTTCGAGGGCACCTATCAGATAAAGAAACTAACTGCAAGTGGAAAAGAAAAAGAAAGGAATAATATCTCTATCCTTAATAAATAATTCTGCCCTAATGGACACCTTGTAGGTAGGTATTACAAACTTGTACGTATATATAGCTAACATTTAAATATAAGAGAGCCTGAATCCGTATACTGTAAAGTGTAATGAGCGGTCACTGCAATGCGAGCGTTCATAGCCTCAAATAATCTGAGCGGCTGGATTATTTAATCACCCTCCCCAAATACCCAATGTCTAAATAGTTCTGAACCAAAATGTAAGATTAAAGATTAGTTCCTGCAAGTGCAGGGTATTTCAAATGTTTAGGAGGGATCTGAAAAACCCCGACGCGCGTTTCGCCGGTAAGGCGACTTTTCAAGGTTTAAATTTTAAACTATATATGTTCTTAGGTAGTGTTCTCTCTCCTTTTTCTAACAATATATACATTTAAGGCTGGGCCTGTAGGTGTGGGAGGGGCTTGGTTCCCCTTTAAAAGGGCATCCAGTCCTTTCCCACTTCACTATGGTTGGTCTGGCGAGTTGCAGGCTGATGAGAACTGCCTAAACTCCAAACAAGCTGGTCTTGGCCTAGTGTGGCCCACGCAAGTATTTGTTTGCCTCACTCTAGTGAACAGCTGTCTCACTAGAAGCTCAGAGGGCACTGCCTATGTCCAGCCCAGCCTTGGCTTCTATAACTGTTGTTTTTATGACAAAACTATACGTTTGTTTGTTCAACCTTTCGGATATGGCAAAGTTTACTAGTAACGCAAATTCAGCCTATTTAATTTACACATAGCTTACTGTATTTGGCAGCGATGGCTTATTCTGCTTACTGTATTTGGTATTTATGCACTTTTTGAGCCTTCATTGTTTAGTAATTATGTGGCTGGGTGTTGCAACTGACTGTCTAAATTTATGTCAGGCCCAAACCTGGACCTATACATGTGGTAAAGGAAATAAAATATAAACTTGTATATACATACTCTGTACACATAAATGTAAAATTCCTTAATTTCTGTCCAGGGGAATATCTTCTAAATGTCTTAAATCTTCTTACTAAATGACCTAAAATTCATAAAACTGTATCATATGCATTTTATTTAGTCACCCTACATTTTGATGTTTGTCTGCACTCATTGGACCAACATTCTTTGGTAGATATGCCCCAAGGGACAGCTTGCATGCATTTAATTATGCAATTTTCATTGGGGTATAATCTAATAACCGCTAGCTACGCCTGCAGTTCTCTTTTCTGCTGCTTCTGCATTCCCTCACTTTCTAAAACCACCCAGACTTTCTTTGTACGGTCTACATGCATTGGGAACATGCCATCTGGTCCGGGGGCCTGGGTCCCTTCCGGCTTGCCTGGTCCCCCTGCACTTGGCAGCGCCTCTCACCTGCAGCTGTGACTCCCCACACACCGGCGGTAAGTACCCACTGAGCCATGGCCAAGCATGGCACACCAGCTGCTGTCGCCCGTGGCCCCCTGGGTCCACTGAAATGTCTACCTCTCTCCTGGTGCTCTGCAAGCTTGTATAGTGTCTGCCACTCTCATGGTGCTTGGCCTGCTGGTATGATGTCTGCCACTAGCGTGGAACTCAGCTGGTAAGGAATTTAGCACTCTCAGTGCTATGCCTGCTGGTAGGTTTGCCATCACCAGTCTGTTTATTGGTCGGACCTTTGGGGCGTTTGTTAAGTCATGCAGCCTGGGAATGGTATACACTTTAGTTCTGTGTATGTGATGTATCCCCATATGGTGTGTAATTGTTATTCCCCGATGATTTGTCTTGAAGTGTGTATGAAGAAATTAAAAAAATATATATATATTTGAAGGGCACAACCTTTCATGTAAATCACTGACATGTGATCTGGTTTTGCTTGTTGTATGTTCCGGGGGCATTATGTTTTCCCGTTTCACAATCCAGTTGTATCACGGGTGCTTAGTTCTTGCACATGTTACATTATTACAGTATGTCACTTACTGTACTGATAGCTGGTTGTCATTGTATTGCGGGTATGTGTGACTCGGCTGAGTGTAATTTGCAATTTCTAGTGACTCTCCATAGGGTGTGATTGCCTATTATGATTCTGTGTTTTTGTTTTACTGTCTGGTGCGCCCCTGCTCGCTCGTCTGGTGTATGCCTGTCCCTTTCACTTATTTGGTGTTTTCAGCATTGGGGTTCGCTCTCTTGCACCTCTAATGTGCTCGCTGGTATGCTCTTGTTACTAGGTCTCAGTCCCTTGACCTGGATCGCTGGATGGTTCTGCACCTCTTGTCTTTTCTGGGTTAGGCACATTTGTACTTCTTTTTGCCATGTTCCTATACTCTCCTGTTTCCCTACTCTATGGTTTATACCCGGGTTTCACTTATCTGGGTGACACGCTTGTCTAACTGTTGTCCTGCCATGGAGATCATCCTTCCTGCCAGCGTTTGCCTGTATTGCCTCGTGTCCACCAGTGGGGTAGGTCACTTTCTCTTATTTCTGAATTATACGTTCCCGGTCACGGTTCTACACGGGTCCACGATTTGGTTCATGCACGGACATACGTTCTCAGTCATGATTCTAAATGGATCCACAGTCCGGCCCACGGAGAGGCATACGTCCTCAGACTCCAGTCTGATTGGGTTCATGACCCGGCCGCGCAGAGCCATACGTTCTGGGACTTCATTCTAAATGGGTCCACAATATAGCTGGGTCCACAATCTAGCCCATGCTGAGGTCCCCTATTGGCAGATAAGTGCTGGTTGTTAAGGATCTAAGTGCCCACTATGGTAGGTTTCTGGCCTCTATTCCATAGTCTAGTGGTCCTGCGAGGCCAACACCCATCCTCATACTCGGAGGTACCCTTCATACTCGGAGGGCGACACCATCGGCCAAACGCATAGTTATTCGCCTCGCATTATTGCATAGGGAGGGCCTCATCTGTCACTCCCATTCTATCTTATGCTTTAGTAGTCACCGAGAGGCCATCACCCCGCCACTTACATTTCGGTGGCCTCTACCTCCCCTCAGGCCAACGCATAGATAGAGCCTCTCATGCCACTTGGCAATTAGCAGGGCCTCACCTGTCACCCTCATTAGTTGAATTCGTCGCCACTTGGCAATAGCTAGCCTGCCGGTACGTTATATGGATCATACTAATGGTGGCTTTGTATAAATCATATATCTCGAGTTCCGAAATCACTGGGGTACCATCTCTACCCAACACCTCTGCAGGTCTGGGCTCTATCTCGCCGAGTATACACAGATAGTCCAGCATCCCTTAGAGCTGGGACTACTCCACGAATCACAGCCGGACATCATCCTCTTATACATTATCTATACCTGAACAGGTTAGGGATTCATCAGGCATCTAATGTCGTATCCAAGTAATATTGAGGTATTGTAGAATATATATATATTTTGTATGGTACACTTCTTTTTGCCCTCTTTATTACAGGCCTACTGCATTGTCAGTTCCGGCACACCACAACCGATTGGTGCTATTGCTAATTATATGTTTTCTGACCATTACGGCAATATTTCCCCGACCACAAATATATAAATATATATATGGGTCTGTATAGGCACATGTATTGGTGCTTGTGTGTGGATGTATGTATAGGTGTGCATATATATATATATTTGTCCATTTGGTTGTATTTATATATTATACGTACTTGTGTATACTTGTACATATACACTACTTGCGTATATGTACGTATATGCGTATGTACGTACGTACATACGTACGTACGTACATATACACTACTTGCGTACATACGCATGTACACACGTGTGTGTGTGTGTCTGTTTATGCTGGACATAGTCCTTCATGCATATCCAGTAACTCTTGGATGATAATTAATGCATTCTTAATATAAGTATAAGTTTTTTTTTCTCTCTCTCCCCCCGTCACACTGATATTCACATAAAATATTTATGACCCTCTGCGAGAATGGTGTCTATTGTATATCACACCTGTGTCTTATCTGTCGCTTTAACCCTTGTATCACAACTCAACTTTGAATTCTATGTATGGCCTTTGCTCAACAATGCTTTAGACTTGAGAAAGGGAAGTTCTCCTAAAAGTTTGTCATTACAAAATTCTGTTAGTCCAATAAAAAAGGTAAACAAGATAGGAATTTTATCTGTTTTTACATAAATATATATATAACAGTCTTTATCTTGTCGATCCTTATTGGCAACATTTATTACATTAATTTTTATGGGGATATGTTGTATTTTGGGGTACTTATTAATTACTAATTTGTGTTTTTTTCTGACTGGGGATAATTAAGTTAAAGCATTATCTGCCTTAATTATATTACAGGCAGATGGGAGGGATTGTAAATTGTATATTGTATATTGTGTGTGGGAGTATCGTTCATTGTTACATTGTTTTTATTGGCTTGTACACTTTGTGTCCCTATGCATAACAAGGTCCACCTAGGCGTCACCCTTGTTGGGAAACCTACATAAAAGGCCAGTGTGCCTCTGTTACAATATATAGATAAAACCAGGGGGCTGCACTCACCTGAACATGCACAACAGAAAATAAACAGGCCAGAGGCCTTTTTTGAAACTGGACTTTGTCTTGACCTGGTTTTCTTACCCTAGAGGGCTGTGCGGTTGCCAAAAGATCCTGGTCAAACACACACAGGAAAGTAAGTTTGTCACATATGGTGGAGAATGCGGGCACTGCACTAAAGAAGCCTGTGGGTATTAACTGGAAGCCAAACAAGCCTGTAGAAATATGGAGGAAGTTGTGAAAGTCTTGTTGCAAACTACAGCTGCACAGCAAAAGGCTACAGCCGTACAGCAGGAGGCTACAGCTGCACAACAGGAAAATATTACAGCCCTACAGCAACTGGTAATTACGCAAAAGGCCAACACAGATGCTTTGATCCAGCAGGTTATGGCAGCCCAAGCTGAGGCAAACCGCCTGCTCAGAGAGGAGCAACATCAGGCCACCAGTATGATACAGAAGGAGATACAGGCTTTGACCAAAGGACTGACCAGAGTCTCGGATGGGACGCAGTCCGAGGTTAAAATGATCAGAGCCAGCCGTTACCTGCAGAAGATGACACCTACAGATGATGTGGAAGCATACCTGCTAGCTTTTGAGAGGACAGCTGAGAGAGAAGAGTGGCCGGTGAGTGAGTGGGCAAGCATACTGGCACCTTTTCTTATTGGAGAACCCCAGAAGGCATTCTATGACCTGGAACCAGCACAGGCAGGGGTCTACTCCAAACTGAAGGCTGAGATCCTTGCACGACTTGGTGTGACTAGGGCAGTTCGTGCCCAAAGATTTCATGCCTGGTCTTTCAACCAAGAGAAACCTATCCGTTCCCAGATGTTTGACCTGATACATCTTGCTAGAAAGTGGTTACAACCAGAAATAAATACGGCAAGCCATATCATGGAACTTCTTGTGATGGACAGATTCCTGCGGGGCTTGCCTGCTTCACTGCGTCGATGGGTCAGTCAGAGCGATCCACAAACAGCTGATGAGTTAATTGGTTTGGTGGAAAGATATGTTGCTGCAGATGACAGACAGTGGCTCAACAACACAAAGGCTAAGCAGAGAGTTAAGACTCCAGATGCTGAAAGACCTGGTAAGAATTTTCAAGGTTTCAGAGACACAGAGGAACAAGAGACATATTCTCAGAGACCCCATATGCTTTTGCCTAGAAATGTTAATCCTGGAAAAGGGTCTAGGTGGGGGACAGTTGACGATATTAAATGCTTCCGGTGTAATGAACCTGGACATAAAGCTAGAGACTGTCCCTTGATTGATGAACCTATGCAATGCAATATGATTACTCAGGATGTACAATTGTCTTGTTTGCTGAATTGTATGGAATCTGCTGTTGCCAACTGTTGTCACAATCCACAGATATGTTCCATAAGGGTGAATGGGAAAGAGGTTAGAGCTCTATTAGACTCCGGAAGTATGGCGACATTGATAGCAAAATGCCTTGTACCTGAAGCCGATGTTGATGCATTGCAGAAAATTGGTATAATTTGTGTTCATGGTGACAAACGTGAATATCCTACAGTTTTGCTAAAATTTGAAAGCCTTTTTGGTACTGTGAATCATAGAGTGGGGGTAGTGGACAAATTGGCTTATGATGTGGTGTTGGGAAGGGATTTCCCCCAATTTTTAGACTTGTGGGGGTCTCCAGGAAAAGTAGCTCATGATTGTATAACAAATGATGATGATTCTGGAAATGTGTTCCCTTTTTCTGACATAGAATGGGAAGGACTGGGCATAAGACCAGAGAAGGCTGAAGCCTCAAGTCACAGGCCAGCTTTAGTAGGAGATGACCAGGGCCACGATAGTCAGGAGTCTGATAACGATCAGGATCAAGGCATTAACTTCCCTGAATTAGAAGTCAGTCCTGTTAACTTCAGGAAAGCGCAATGGGAAGACCCCACTCTTGCAGAGGCCCGTAAAAATATCCAGGTTTCAACTGATGATCCAGTACAACTAGATAGAGCCCCTTCTTTTCCTTACTTTGAGGTACAGAATGATCTGATATATAGAGTAGAGAAAAAGGGGGTGGATGTTGTAAAACAACTACTTGTTCCTAAGCCTTTCAGACATACAGTCCTAAATCTTGCACACAGCCATATACTGGGGGACATTTAGGCATAGAAAAGACAAAAGAAAGAGTCTTACAGAGGTTTTATTGGCCTGGGGTATTTGCTTCAGTTGCGAATTATTGTTCTTCTTGTCCTGAATGCCAACACACCGCCCCTTTTAAGGCATACCGCAGTCCTCTGGTACCATTGCCTATAATAGAAATACCTTTTGAAAGGATTGCAATGGACTTGGTAGGTCCTCTGGTAAAGTCTGCAAGGGGGCATCAGTATATATTGGTGATCCTGGACTATGCTACCAAGTACCCGGAAGCAGTACCCCTACGTAACACGTCTGCAAAGACAATAGCGAGAGAACTCATGCTCCTGTTTAGCCGGGTGGGCATACCAAAAGAAATTTTGACAGATCAGGGTACACCATTTATGTCTAAAGTTACAAAGGAGTTATGCAAACTACTTCAAATTAAACATCTTAGGACCTCTGTTTACCATCCCCAGACAGACGGACTGGTAGAACGGTTTAACAAGACCTTAAAAAGTATGTTACGGAAAGTAATTGACAAAGATGGTAAGAATTGGGACTGCTTACTACCCTATCTAATGTTCTCCATAAGGGAGGTGCCACAAGCTTCTACGGGGTTCTCTCCTTTTGAGCTTCTATATGCCCATCATCCCAGAGGTCTGCTAGATATAGCAAAAGAAACCTGGGAACAGGAGTCCAATCCGTACCGTAGTGTAATTGAGCACATAGCTCAAATGCAAGATAGGATGGCGGCTGTCATGCCAATAGTTAAAGAACATATGCAGAAAGCCCAAGAGGCCCAGAAAAACAGTTATAATAAAAATGCCAGACTGAGAGTTTTTCACCCAGGAGACAGGGTGCTTGTTTTGGTCCCTACAGTAGAAAATAAATTTCTAGCATCTTGGCATGGCCCGTATGAGGTTATTGAACAGGTTGGGGAAGTTAATTATAAAGTGAGACAACCCAATAGGAGAAAACCCGAGCAAATATATCATATAAATTTACTAAAACCCTGGAAGGACAGAGAGGTCTTAACTACTTCAATTATCACTAATAAGACTGGTAGTGAACTTGAAGTAAATATACCAGACACCCTGTCCCCACACCAGAAACAGGAAGTAAGGGACTTTATTGGTAGAAACCGGGATGTATTTTCTGTAGTTCCTGGCAGGACTAACGTTATCAAGCATGATATCGTTACAGAACCAGGGGTGAAGATAAGTCTTAAACCGTACAGAATCCCAGAAGCACAGAAAGAGGCGGTAGCTGCAGAAATTAAGAAAATGTTAGCTCTTGATATTATTGAGGAATCACAAAGTGAGTGGAACAGCCCTATAGTACTGGTGCCAAAACCTGATGGTTCGTTAAGATTTTGTAATGATTTTCGTAAATTAAATAGTGTGTCAAAGTTTGATGCTTATCCAATGCCTAGGGTTGATGAACTGATAGAGAGACTGGGTAAGGCTCGGTACCTGACTACTTTAGACCTGACGAAGGGTTATTGGCAAGTACCTCTTACAGACAGAGCAAAAGAAAAGACAGCTTTTTCGACATCAGGGGGATTATTCCAATACAAGGTGCTACCATTTGGGTTACATGGGGCCCCTGCCACTTTTCAAAGACTGATTGATAGGATTTTGAAGCCTCACAGCCGTTATGCAGCCGCATACTTAGATGACATAGTCATTCACAGTCCTGACTGGGCTTCACATCTTCCCAAAGTGCAGGCAGTACTGGACTCTATCCGCCTAGCTGGTTTAACTGCTAACCCATCTAAGTGTACTATAGGTTTGGAAGAGGCAAAATATCTGGGTTATTCGATTGGGAGAGGACTAGTTAAGCCCCAAACAGCAAAAGTGGAGGCCATACAAAATTGGCCACGCCCCCTCACTAAAAAGCAAGTTAGGACTTTTTTAGGACTTATTGGGTATTACAGGCGATTTATTCCTAATTTTGCTACATTAGCAGCTCCTTTAACGGATCTCACAAAAGGTAAAGCCCCACTAGTGGTTAAGTGGTCAGTAGAGGCAGAAAAATCGTTTGTAACTTTGAAAGAGGCTTTGTGCACCCAACCGGTTCTGGTAACCCCGGATTTCACTAAAGAGTTTATTGTCCAAACCGATGCATCAGAGCTTGGGTTAGGGGCAGTTCTGTCTCAGGAAATTCAGGGTGAAGAACACCCAGTGTTTTATTTAAGTAGGAAGCTGACTCCCGCTGAGAAAAATTATTCTATAGTGGAAAAGGAATGCCTTGCCATAAAATGGGCCTTAGACTCATTGAAATATTATCTGCTGGGTAGAAAATTTAGGTTGGTCACAGACCATGCCCCCTTAACCTGGATGAGTCAAAACAAAGATAATAATGCCAGGGTGACAAGGTGGTTCCTCAGTTTACAACCATTTCATTTTACAGTTGAACATAGGCCGGGGTCTAAACATGGAAATGCTGACAGTTTGTCGCGAGAAAATTTGTTTTCTGTGGTCGCTCACCCCACTAGGTCTGAGCTGGGGGGGAGGATATGTAACAGAGTGTTGGGGATGGTGGTCAGGGGTGTATATCTGGCACCCAGACTTTTGCACAGCCACTATCCTGACATGTGGGTAAGCACATGCAGCCCCAGGGAAAGTTAAGTTTAAATTTAGTTTTTTTTTCCTCTTGTTGTTTGGGTCCCTGGGGTGGAGTATTCGGAAGAGCAGGGTGGGCCGATTCTCCACCCACTGTCAGAGTGGTTGTGCATGAGTCCAGCCCAGGTTTCCCATAGAGCCTCACCTGTAGGGGCTGTGAGCAGCTATATAACTGCAGTTAAAGCAGGGTGAAGTGAGGAAAGTGTTTTGTGGAGAAAGAAGATTTGCTGATTCATTGTATCCTGTTACTTCACAACAACAGAAAATAAACAGGCCAGAGGCCTTTTTTGAAACTGGACTTTGTCTTGACCTGGTTTTCTTACCCTAGAGGGCTGTGCGGTTGCCAAAAGATCCTGGACAAACACACACAGGAAAGTAAGTTTGTCACAATATATATAAAAAAAAAAAAATATATATATATATATATATATATAATGTAAAAAACTAATATGAAATATGACTACTAACTTTGGCCAGGGTTGGTGACTAAGTGGCTATTAAAAAGAATGGACGTACCCCATTTTGAATACCTTGGGTTGTCTACTTTTACATATGGTATGCCATGATGGGGGTATTTGTATTGCTAATTGTATGCATATATCTTGATCATCATTTTTGAAAGCTATTTAGTTAAAAAAAAAAACACTGTATACTATATGATTTTGCAATACTCTGGGCACACTGCCCAGAGTTCCTGAATCTTCCAAAACAAAGTGCAGGTGTCTTATCACATGACTTGTACTCTCTCCGGGCATCTGGTCAGCTCTATGGGGTGGGCTGATGTCTTGCATTTTTGATTAGCTGCACTCTCTTATATTTGAAATGTGCATGTCACTTGAATTAACTAGTTAGGTAAAACCCCTTTTTGTATAATTATAATAGCTGTGGTTTTTGAAGTTTTGTCAGAAGCCTCATCCATGAGTGGACACTTTGCATATTTTCTGATTAGGGTTTTTCTAGGGTAAAACTGAAAATAAGGGACTTCCCAGCCATGATTGTATTAGCCTAGATATAGTTCTACAATAGATTAAGCAGTGATGTATTAATTTTAAGCTTTTACCGATTAAGGGACACTCCTGGTGTGAGCCTGGATGTTGATTTTCTACATTAATTGGTGATGTATTACCTTATTCTTTTAAATTCCATGTAAATAGAAAGATTATATTATATTATCCTTAATAACTTGTAAATGTCAAGATTATACTCTTTTCTCCTTATTAAATAAACTGTTATTAATTTACTCAATTGGTGTCATCTTCTGCATCCTGAAACCTTATGAATATATAGCAAAACATGAATTCTTATACTTGGGCTGCCATTTGGTCTCAAAGACAGCATAACCAATCTTTTCCAACTTGGCATTAGTGTGACTCAAAGTTTTTTGTCAAATCCTTAAATGGAATAAACTCACACTAGCTGCCTATTAATATTAAGTGGAAGATAGACTATGGATTACCTGATGTTGTTTAAAATTGTCATCCTGCTGACATCTTTTTTTAGATGATGTGTGGGAAGCCCGGCAATCCTCCTGCAACACTCAAGTATGGTTTACAGTAAGGTCAGGTCTCCTTTACCATCACCATACCCAGGCAGTAGGTCTGTCACTTGTGGGCTATCATGGAAAGAATGGAATGCTCACAGAAGGAGTGCTCCAAAAATCTGAGTAATTTTGTTATTCTCAGCAAAAAAACTGAAAACAAAAACAGGTTATGCCTAATAACAGATAATTAATGTAACTATGAAACAGAAATACGTTACAAATTAAAGAGCTTGATAATTCAATTCCAGGTCAAACAGGTATCCAGTATGGCAAGATTACATTAAAGTAATGGTACACCATCTTCAAAACCCATGTGACTTCATGATTTCACTATGAAATTCATAATGGGATGAATCTGGACTTGTATTTCCATTGGTTTATACTCTTCTGTGAAGAACCACCCCTTATGGAAGGAACTAGCTCCCCTGTGATCTTCCATCATAATCATCATTAAGACTGCAGCCTGTTTGATTTGTTAAAACATGATTTGTACAGCATGCCTCTCAACAGAATTTGCAGATATTGCCAGCATACTTCTTGCTGTTCTGGCTATTAATAGTCTGCCATAGAGAGCTCCTTTAGGTGAATCATTATCATGCATTAATGTAAAAACTTTATTTGATTTACCAGACACTTAATTCTATAGTTATATTAGAAAACACCTAATCATAAGAAAGGAGATTAAAAAAAAATACCTACAGATTGAAGAGCTTATTATTAAACATCATAAAAATAAACTTATTTTTAAAACTATGCATTTAGTAAATAATATAAATGATGCTTATAACCATCAATCCGTCATCAAATAGGAAAATAAAATATGGAAGTCTTTTAATTTACCTTTTGCCAATCGTTTCCACTTCTCTTCCTCTCTCAGGATCTGTTCTTGTTTCTTTTTATCTAATCTAGTTTCTTTAAAACATAAGACAAAGTAGGGACTACTTTTTCTTATGTATTTTTCCTATGCTTGACCAGCTTTGACCCACTTCCTGTGAGTCAATTTTTTTTTCCCAATACTCACCCTTTCCTCCGTGATCTTGCAATGCTTCCTTTCAGTATTCCCGAACATCCTATCATATAGACTGGACGCTGGCGATACTACCGAATTTCATCCTAACAAAATGAGTATAGTTTGTCCATTCGTTAAAACGACATTCGGTACTTTTAGGTCGGTTTGAAATCTCATTTGAATGAATTAAATTCTGATCCGATCCGTGCAAGATGCATCAACTTAGTAGATAGCTGGTAGATAGCTAGTAGACTCATAAAGAATTTAGAAAAAAGAAGACTTAAAATGGTAAGTTTTATTTATATATATATATATATATATATACTGATATTTAGTTTTTTTTGTTTTATTGTTTCCCTCTCACACTTTTTAGGGTCATTGGGGTAGGTAGGGCTTTGATTTTTTTTGGAAGGAAGGGGGTGACTAAGGGCTCGTGGACCTCAAGTCACCTGGGGGCTGGGAGCATGGGGGAATGGACGGTAGTTCTTCCCTCCATTGTCATTTAGGACCCTATGTTCCCCATTTACTTGAATAGCCCTTTACTGACAAGATTGAACAGATAAGGAAAGAATTCTCATCACCTTGCCCCTCACCTTTTCAACCTCCCCTGGATCATGTCTCTCCAACCCTTCCAACCTTCTCCCAGGCTACTGAACAAGAAGTGGCTGCTCCTTTCCTCTGGCCTGCCTCCTCAACTCCTACTCTCTCCTCTACCCACTTCAGTCTGGCTTCCGCCCCCTCTACTCTACTGAGACTGCCCTTATCAAAGTCACTAATGACCTTATCACAGCTAAATCCAAAGGTCACTACTCCATATTAATTCTTCTTGACCTCTCCGCTGCTTTTGACACTGTTGATCATGTTCTCCTTCTCCAAACTCTTCAATCACTTGGTCTCTGTGACTCTGTCCTCTCATGGTTTTCCTCCTATCTCTCCCAACGCTTATTCAGCGTCTCCTTTTCTAATGCTTCCTCCACCGGTCATCCTGTCTCAGTTAGAGTCCCTCAAGGCTCTCTCCTTGGTCCCCTTCTATTTTCTCTTTACACTGCCTCTCTTGGCAAGCTTATTACCTTTTTTGGATTCAAATACCACCTGTACGCTGATGACACCCAAATATATCTCTCCTCCCCAGACCTCTCCCCTGATGTCCTGCAATGTGTCACCTCTTTCCTTTCTTCTATCTCTGATTGGATGTCCTCCTGCTTTCTGAAACTGAATCTTTCCAAAACAGAACTTCTTGTCTTTCCTCCTCCTAATATTAATCCTCCTCTCTCGCTCTCCCTTCAGCTTGGTGGTACCCTTATCAGCCCATCCTTACAAGCATGTTGTCTTGGTGTTACTTTTGACTCTGGCCTCACCTTTAAACCTCACATCCAGTCTGTTGTCAAATCATGCCAATTCCACCTCAAAAACATCGCCCGCATCCGCCCCTTTCTAACACAAGATGCTACTAAAGAGCTTGTCCATGCTCTAGTAATCTCTCGCATGGACTACTGTAACTCTCTCCTAATTGGTCTTCCCAATAGCGGTATTGCCCCGCTACAGTCTGTAATGAATGCTGCCACCAGACTGGTTTTCCTCTCTAGTCGGTCCTCTCACACCTCACCCCTCTGTCAGTCCTTACATTGGCTTCCTGTTTCCTATAGGAGTCAATTCAAAGTGCTAACCCATACCTATAAAGCACGGAATAATCTTAGCCCCTCTTATATCTCCTCACAGATCCATAGGTATGTCCCTTCTCGATATTTCCGCTCTGTCCATGATCACCTTCTGTCCACTGCTCGTACCTGTATGGCCAACTCGTGCTTGCAGGACTTTTCGTGGTGCGCTCCCGTCCTATGGAATAGCCTGCCTACCGCCATCAGACTCTCCTCTAGTCTTCAATCATTTAAGAAGTGCCTTAAAACTAATTTATTTAGGAAATCCTATGGCCTCCCAGACTAACCTCTACCTCACATACCTGCCTCTTGCTCTCTCCTAAAGGGCAGCACTCTATTCTCTTCTCCAGCTCTGCTCCACTCCCACCTAATTTGACTTCTATTCCCTGTCCTAATGTGTTTTATACCCCACCTCCTATAGACTGTAAGCTCGTTTGAGCAGGGCCCTCTTCAACCCTTCGTTTCTGTGAGTTTTCTTGTAATTGTCCTATTTATAGTCAAATCCCCCCTCTAATAATATTGTAAAGCGCTACGTAATCTGTTGGTGCTATATAAATTGCAATAATAATAATAATAGCCCCCACTCATTATTCATTGGAAGGGGGCATTTTTTTTTTTTATTTTTTTTTTACAACAGTGAGCAGCCACAGACTGCTTACTGTTTAGTAGACATGCCACTACTCGCGGCATAGCGAGTAGGGGCATTCAGGAGATTTATTTCTGAGAAATTATTGAATATACAAAATCCCCATCTGAATTTTGGACAAAAGCGAATGCCCAAATGTTTGACTGGGCATGCACGGAAATTTTACAGCGTTATCTAGTGTGTGCAGATGATGTGTCCCACAGGGCCTTCATCTGCCCACACAAAGATAGCAGTGCCCTGTGTGCATGCTGCTGAATAAGCTGGCAGGAAGATGAAGCTGGCCCTGTATTTCCCTATTTTAAAAGCAAGCCATAGCAATTGCTGCCACGGTTCCCAGATAGCCCCTGATTAATGGAGGAGAACGTGATGTGTGATTCCAGGTCAAGTTGTCCACCCCTTTTACTGTATTAAAGCATTGCAATGGGTTACCACAGCAATGCTATAATACCTTTCCTGACGTCATCCAAAAGGAGCTGTCTGTACCTGCTGAGTGTGCACACAAGCTGCATGTCCCACAAAACCACCAGGGACCAGGATTCCACCTTCCCTGGTCAAAGGTGAACCCCAGGGAGAGGAAAAGAAAATTTATTTTGCCTTTCATTTTTGTATTAAAACTATACTTAGCTACTCAACTACACCACTATCTGCCTCAATAAACCACCTAACCCCTTACTTCAGCCTGTAAACCCCAACTACACAACCTACCCCACTTCAGCCTTAAACCCCCTATGTAAGTCTTTAACACCTACTACACCCCCTAACAACCTATGTGAGTCTTTAATCATCTACATCCATTGCTAACTAACATCTGTGGCTTAAGTAAAGCAAATTGATAACCCCTATACTGATAAAAAACTGGGATATGTCATGACTTATATTATCTCCTCACCTCTCTGCCCATCCTGTATGTACTTTCTGTGATCTCAATAAAAACATATCCAGAAACAAGGACAAACTGCATAAACAGGTATTAAATGCAATCCTGTCATGTTACCTAACTAACAAAGAGGTGTGCAGCAAAGGTCTCAACCCCAGCAACCCTAACCAACAGTCACTTGGTGGGGGGTTGTGAAGAGCTTTGCTGAGCATTATACTAACAATATATTTATTTTTACATGAACTGCTTTGAATAAAATTAAAAATAATTAAAAAACAAAACACTAATAACATTGGGCACCCTGATGTGGGTTCAATGGTTGCCCTTTCTTGAACCACTTTTGATAGGAACTAATCAATGCATGCTGGTAAAACTCTACACGACTTGCCATTTTGGAGATGCTCTGACTCAGTCATCTTCTTCAAGGTATTTTAAAAACAAAAATGAAAAACAAAAATGCATATTGTGACTGATTGAGTGTTAAAAACTTATAGGCAACAGCTGCTGATATGTTGGAGAGGAGTTGGGGGGGGAGAAAGACGGTTCTTTACTCTCTCCCAAACTCTTTACATAATATTTCACTAAGGGGGAGAAAGAATTAAGGACAGCAGGCAAAACTATTATGCAGCAAGAGAGAGTGTTATTGAATGATATAGTAAACTGAGGATAAGGACTTAATAGGCATAATACTAACTTGTTCTATATTTTACATCACATTATTCTGAAATTTAGTATTCTATTACATGCTTGGATTAATTAAAACACCTGTTTTCCCCTTGAGGAATCTTCTGGAAAATATGTCAATATGTTTAAATTACATGAAACTACTCACACAAAATGGAACAATGCAAATATCAGCCTATATTTGTACAGCTGAATCTATTTATTTTACACAAAAATGTAAAGTACTGCGTTTTGTTGAATTTTCTCTATAACCAACTCATCTTTTTTTATATATCCTTTTTATTTAATATAAAAAATAACCAAAAATATAACATACAATCAAAAAACACATTATTTAAATGTACACTGTTGCATTACAATAGTAATTACAAATTAATAGTGATGTCCCGAACTGTTCGCCGAACGGTTCGCCGCGGTTCGCCACGAACGGTTCGCCACGGACTCCAGTCAGCAGACACATTCCAGCCAATCAGCAGCAGACCCTCCCACCTCCTGGACAGCTCACTAAGAATGCAGCTTCAAAATGGATGCTGTCCAGGAGGTGAGAGGGTCTGGGAGAGAGGGTCTGCTGCTGATTGGCTGGAATGTGTCTGCTGACTGGAGTCCGTGGCGAACCGTTCGGCGAACAGTTCGGGACATCACTACAAATTAACGATAATACAAACAAACATTAAACATATTAGTGTTAACATCATATGTATTAGTATCACATCCTAATCTGAGAAGGTTAACAGGATATACAAAAAAAAACAAAACAAAAAAACCTGTAATATAACTACAATTTCTTAGATATTCTGTCCATTCAGAATTGCTGTTTTTCTCTCGCCTCATGGGAGATACTGATCTCCATAGTTAACTGATAGATAACTTGGGTCCTAACTTCATGTCAATAAGTTGTGTTGATTGATCTCCATTTTTCAGCTATTAAATATTTTATGCTATATTAATATGAATAAAGTTATTTTTCTATGCTTGCTAGATTTTTTTTAATTTAGATGTAATAAGAATAACTCTGGTTTAAAATCAAATTATTTCACTATGAAACTCTCTATTTGTTTCTTAATCAGTAGCCCAAGAAGCTGGAGAGGATTACATATCCACCACATGTGCATAAAGTTTGCAGTTTTTGAACTGTTACAGGGTAACACTGAAGAAGCCAAGCACAAAGAGTTGGGCGCAGGTCTGTTCAGGAAGTAAAGGTCTTTATTCTCACCGATCGGGTCTCAGCTGAACTCCTGTTCAAAAGGTCTGAGCCCTGAGCACATGGTGCAGAGGCTTTTTATAAGATACACATCCCCCATCTGTACCCTTACACAATCAACAAACAGGCTATACAAGATCACCTTATATGGACAGGCAACATGGCCCTTTTAGGAGAATGGAATGTGATTTCAGTTCTTGCACATGCTTAGTACATGGATGATAGTCTCTAGCTACATGCAACTTGATACAACAGATTCAACAGATTCTTGTACTTGTATATGCCACATGGAGATTTTAGGCCCACTAGATTTTTGTCCTAACTGAAATCCCATCACAGAACTACATCTCCATCTTGCTATAACCTTAAAGTGTAGTTCTATTAAATTTTAACAGTGAATAGTTTTATTTTAAAAAGTTTGAGATTTTATCCAGTTCAAATAGGGACTCTGTATGTTCAATTTTTTTATCCATTTTTTTTTTTAAATAATGAGACTTAAAACGATTTGTGGGTCATCTCTAATAAGTTTTATCATTAATGAGGTAGGTATTTTTAATTTATCACATGTTAATGAGTTCTCTATACAAATTTTATAAGTAATGCTTTATTATTAAATAAGAAAAAAAAATACTCACTACCTGATAAATCAGTTTTCATCTGTAACTGATCAAATGATTTGATATGTTGATTTGAAATTAGGTAGTTGATTTTATGTATAAGAGCTGTTATCTATTTATCAATATTAATATCTATTATATTAGCCTTCAATATTGAATATTTTCTTCCAAACTTTTAATAGATCCTTCATAACGCTAGATTTTATAAGGAATGAGTTGTTTTGTAATAATAACCATTCCAATTTGCACTATATTTCTTCATGAGATTCCTTATTTAATATTTCCACTATTTGCTTTAACCTATAAGCTTTATAGTATTCTTTAATATTGGAAAAACCCAAACTTCCTTCACTGCTTTTTAGTGATAACCACTTACAATTATTCTAGGTCGCTTACCCAACCATATGAATTTTCAAAATTTTATATGCACTAAATCCAGCCAAGAGTTTGCAATCTCTAGTGGTACCATTCTAAATAGAGAGAACCATTTTGGTAGAATAAATGCTTTTATCATCATATTTTTCTAGCTCACCAGTAGATCTCTAAGTGCTTCCACTCTTTCAGTTGTTTATTAGTTTGTTTAAGAAGTGAAACTACATTAATTTCTATTAACTTAGATATTTCCTTACATATTTTAATTCCCAAGCAGTTGATATAATTATTATTTATTGGCCCAAATCTTTTTATTCATTTTGCTTTTAAATATAGAGAAAAATAGTTGAACAAAGCAGATAATTTTTTTCCAGTAATGTTTGTATCCTGATATTATCAGATAAAAAAACAGAGGGTATGGCTGATTATGTGAGTTGGTATGACGCCTTAGGGTGCCTCCCCTTTGATGGTTGGGGGTATGTCCACATATAATGAGATGGAAGGTTGGACTCAGCAAGTAGGGAAAATAAAATCTGCTTTATTGTAGTAAAAAAGAATACAAACAAGGTCCTATGCATTTCATCTTGGAAAATACTTCTCATGCGACTCAATAGTAAAAAAAACGCACATACAGGTAAAAAAACAATAAATAAGTAAGGTCAAAAGCAGCATATATCCTGATATATCTGGGTACATCTGTATTGTTTTTATTAGTTCTTTCATAGACTCTCAGGGTTTGTGTAATGTCATAACAAAATCATCTGCATACATTGTAATTTTTTAGTTATTATAGTCATAAATCCTTGTATTGCTTCATAATAGCGGAGGCTAAGATCTCAATTGTGATATTATACCACGGGGGCAATGGACATCCTTCATGTGTTTTGTTACTCTTTGGGAACCACACAGAGGAAACTCCATTGCCAATTATGCTCACTGTTGGTTACAACACCATAATTGTGTTTAGTATATTTCCAATCAACCCCCAGGGCATGTAACACATTTTCCAAGAACTCCTACCTGACCATATCAATTGTTTAGGTGAATAAAGGGACACTATATTCACCTAAACAATTACAGCTGATTGTATTTTTGTTCTGGTGAGTCTAATTATTCTCTTCAGGCTTTTTGCAGTAAACACTATCTTTTTTGAGGGAAAAGTTATCTTTTTCAGCCTAGAGATAACTCTACTGGCCCCATTGTTTAGCACTCACATTAAGTGTCTTCACCCTCCGCATGGACACAATGAACTTTCCTCATAGAGATGCATTAATTCAATGCATCTCTATGAGTAGATGGTGATTGGCCAGTGTTGTATTTGGCTTGTGCTGGCTCTGCCCCTGATCTGCCTCCTTGACAGTCTCAGCCAATCCTATGGGAAAGCATTGTGATTGGCTCAGAGAATCACTTCTGATGATGTCAGCCAAGCAGGCAGATCCGGGCGGAGGCAGCAGCTGCAAAAATTAATACAAGTAAGATTTTACTATATTTAGGTAGTCAAAGGGGGGGGAAAGGAGCTAGATGGTGGTTTTAACACTATAGGGTCAGAATCTACACCCTCCCCTTCGGACGACATGCGAAGAAAGCCACAGCACGCGAATAACAGACTACTTGTCCAACACGGTCACCAACACAATCGACCAGGACTCGGCGTCCGTACTTGACGCACCGATCAGCATGGAGGAGCTAGCGGCGGCCCTCAAAGTATCCAAGTCGGGCAAGGCCCCGGGCCCAGATGGCTTCTCGACTGGTTATTACAAGAGTTTCTCCAATCTTCTGCTGCCATGGCTGACCAAAGCGATTAATGCGGTGGGTGAGGGTGGGAGCCTGGGCGCGGAATCCCTGGCAGCGACCATCACAGTCTTGCTTAAGCCTGGAAAAGACCCACTACTCTGTGGAAGCTACCGTCCCATCTTCTTGTTAAACGTAGACGCCAAGTTATTCACAAAGGTCATAGCAAGCAGACTCAACCACCTCCTACCGGACCTGATTCACGTAGACCAGACAGGCTTCATCCCGGGACAGGAGGCTAGGGATAGCACATTGCGGCTGTTCTCCATCCAACAACACGCCAGGATAACGAAAACCCGACTACTACTCTTATCAACTGATGCAGAAAAGGCATTTGATAGAGTCAAGGGAATACTTCAAAGGCAATTTATTCACTTATAAAAATTAAGAAGGTGTACAAATAAAACATAAAAACAATATAAGTAAAAGATGCTAGTCCTACGCGTTTCATCCTTATACAGAAAGGACTTCCTCTGGGACCTCTTTCAATAAAAATCAGTTAGAAAGTACAAAGAATAAAACAGCATCCTAAAACGCTAACAATCAAATGATCTTATATAGGGCTAATCCCTTCAAGTCATTGGTGGAATAGTGGGTGTCTTCTCATCTTGCAGTTCCAATTCGTTAAACTTTTCTTCTCCCCAGGTGTAACCGCTTTACCGGAATGAAATGCCGGGTCCGTTCAAACATTAAGCCACTTCCGCGTATGTCATACATTACGCGTGCGTCACGTGGTAAAATATTCATCACATGACCGCCATGCGTTCCACGCTCGAGAAAAAACATGGCCGTGCGTTCCACAGCGTAATAACAGACTAAAAATCAATTTTCTTATACCTGGTCATTGTAAACAAGAAACTGAAAGTAGAAGACTGTTAAAGATCATATTATAGTCCTATAAAAAATCATGAAATGTTCTCTAAATGATTACTAACTATAAACATTATTAAACTGAATGAAAACAACTTCCTATCTAAGTTGGTCATTCATAGTATCTAACTTTGCAAAGAGTGATCTTTAATTATTAATAAATTCATATGTTGACAGTGATATTTAAATATATTAACATGACAAACTAAACCATAAAAATAAAGTGACTATATCTCAATTGCAAATCCATAAAATGTGAAGTGACATGAATATTTATTTATATATTCAATTACATATCCATATTGTGTAAAGTGGCATAAATGATTACACACTCAATATTTATTCAATCTGGAATAAAGTGATATAAAAATTGTAATTGTTATATACACCCTAACTATAGAACCAATTTTATTTTTTATATTCATTTTTAAATATTGATATCTTATCACTCAGTTAATTCAAAAAACAAACAATATCCATATCCACATTCAACCCCCTTGGGGTAAGAGTGCGTAATCTATGAATCCAGTATGATTCCCTTTGTGCCAATCGTTTTTCTTTATTACCCCCTCTTTTATAGGACTATAATATGATCTTTAACAGTCTTCTACTTTCAGTTTCTTGTTTACAACGACCAGGTATCAGAAAATAGATTTTTAGTCTGTTATTACGCTGTGGAACGCACGGCCATGTTTTTTCTCGAGCGTGGAACGCATGGCGGTCATGTGATGAATATTTTACCACGTGACGCACGCGTAATGTATGACGTACGCGGAAGTGGCTTAATGTTTGAACGGACCCGGCATTTCATTCCGGTAAAGCGGTTACACCTGGGGAGAAGAAAAGTTTAACGAATTGGAACTGCAAGATGAGAAGACACCCACTATTCCACCAATGACTTGAAGGGATTAGCCCTATATAAGATCATTTGATTGTTAGCGTTTTAGGATGCTATTTTATTCTTTGTACTTGCTAACTGATTTTTATTGAAAAAGGTCCCTGAGGAAGTCCTTTCTGTATAAGGACGAAACGCGTAGGACTAGCATCTTTTACTTATATTGTTTTTATGTTTTATTTGTACACCTTCTTAATTTTTATAAGTGAATAAATTGCCTTTGAAGTATTCCCTTGGTTGCTGTTTGTGGATCTTCTTGCTGATCTGGATACCCCATTGGCTATCACTTGAGGAGGAAAATCAATAGGAGATAAACCCCCCTATTTCCATCGAGGGGAGGCACCCATAATACGCTTATTTTTCTGGAATATGTGAGTGAATTTCAATCATTGGAAGTTTTATAATATTTAGCAATATTTGCACTATGTTCTGTTCTCTATTGTAGGTATACTAGCAGAATCCCAAAATATCCTATCAATTATACAGTCTTGTTATATGGTTATCAGCTGGGAGATAACCTTGGGAAGCAGTCTACCTATCAGTTAAGTTTTTTGTGTTTTCACGCATTTTTTTCACGGGTGTCCGTGGTTTTATTATTTGATAGAGTCGACTGGACGTACATGATGGCCACTCTACAACGGATGGGATGTGGGCAGAGGTTCCTCACGTGGATATCAGCCTTATATAGAAAACCACACACGACTGTGAGAGTTAACGGGTCCACGACTGCCGACTTCGCGATCAGCAATGGCACCCGTCAGGGCTGCCCACTCTCGCCACTTCTGTTCGCGATGTCATTGGAACCACTTCTCCAGGCGATTTGCTTAAACCCAAACATTCAAGGCTATAACTGGCAAGACACACACCATAAAGTAGCCGCGTACGCGGATGATCTCGCTTTTTTGTACAAAGTCCTAGGACAACACTACCCTGCCTGCTCTCGGAATTCAACAAATTTAGTCGAATCTCGGGCTTCAAGCTTAATCTCTCAAAATGCGAAGTCTTGAATATCACAATTCCTACAGAAGAATACGCATCCCTTGACTCGCAATTCCCTTTCCGTTGGTGTTATGGTAAAATGAAATACCTGGGAGTCTGGGTGGCCACGGTCCCTGACGACACTTATCGACTCAACTTTGTTCCCCTCCTGAAGTCAATCGTGGCTGACCTGAATAGATGGTCGTACCCTCACATAACATGGCACGGCAGAGTGGCAGTACTCAAAATTAATATCTTACAGAGAATTCTCTACCTCATGCAGACAATCCCACTGGCCATACCAAGTACCTTCTTTTCCTCTCTGAAAACGGCGATAATTAAATATGTATGGTGCGGCGACCGTTCCAGAATCCGACATGACATACTTTGCCGACCACAGAACCACGGAGGACTAGCACTCCCGGATATCAAGAAATATCACCAAGCCACGATAATGCAACGGATACTGGACTGGCACCTGGATCCCACGACGAAACAATGGGTAGAGCTTGACAAAGGCCTACTCGGACCATCACTCGAAATGGAGATATGGGGGAGTGCAAGGGGACGGATGTCCAACGAAAACAACGGGGGCCCGATACAACAAACGCTGCTCGGCTGGAGGTCGTTGAGGAACCTGGGCCACATCTCGCCTACCCCCAGCCCCATGATCCCGTGTAAAAAAACTAGATGAATGGATGTTAATGTAGACTCTTTCTTAATTTCTTCTTGTCTTCAGTTGATTGATATATATACGTCTTTTGTATATATATTCTTGGGCCAAATGCTCGCCACAATAATATATGTCTATATTATTGAAAAGTAGTAATACGCAATCTAACTTACGGTTTCTTCTGGTTTATTCTTTGTTACGGATACATAATAAAACATAATAAATAATGTTACAGGATAATGGACATTCAACAGCAGATGGTAATTGCTGGACTTCTGATGGGAGAGTTACATCGTTGTACAGAGCCAAGACTCAAGCCAAGACTAGACTGAGAGACCTCGTGTCCCTCTGTTACTATATAGAAGTGCTAATACTAACGTCAGCATATAACTCTAGCCATATAAGGACAAAACCCCCACATCCACATTCCAGAGCTCTCGGACAAAGAAAGCCTTGTGACTTATTGATACCATCTGTTACTTATGTCAATCCACACATCCATATATATAATCAATAGAAACATAGAATATGCAATATTCTACATTCCCTCTGTTTATGGTTTGTTTTAAAACCATAACACAATGTCACTAACCTGTCCATTCACACATCACTTGTATCACATTCATTGAGCATAGAACAAGATGAAGTCACAAATTTCTATTATATGAGAGTTCTTGGAAGGTCGAGTTTCTATCCCTTATACTGCTTACTTTACTTCAAAATCCCTCTGTTTCAGCTATGTATTGATATCCATATCCATGTTACATCATAACTACTTGAACATAATATTTACATATAACAATAATAAATGAATAAAATACAATATTTACAAATGTTGATCCAATAAACAATGTAAAGCAATGAGAAAGATCTACCTGCTCTGGTACAGTCGTATCTTTGTAGATAACAAAATCCAAGATCATAACTTTCTAAATAATAATAACTGTGTATCACTATCATATTCCTACAGACACATATAGCATAGTATTTTCATTCTCAATACCTGATATTATTTAAGTACTAATACATGTATTACTATAATATCCTGTCCAATTATATTTCCATGAATCGTATGGTTTCTAGCAACTTAAAATCTTTATCATTTGTATTCATGAATTACATTTCTATACCATTAATACCACCTAGTGATGATTGTATCAGTACTTTACAATCATAGTATTTAATTTGTATATTCAGTAGGCTCTCACTACCTGAAATATACCAACACTACTTATAAGTCTCATTCAAATGATGTGTTATCAACCATGAAGTTCTATAATAATTCTTCAAATAATGTTCATGGTGTTGACAATACTTATTGTCCTAGAAATTCTCCACCCAGAAATCTTTCTAACATAGATTTGTTTTTGTTTACATAATTATAATTTTCACTAAAATTCCACCTTGTAGTAACAAACTTTAAATTCAATAGAAACATAGTTTACTTTAAAAGAACTTGGAAAGAACAATTTAAATTCATTAGCATCACTCTCTTCATTAGCATTGTTATGACTTATTAATGTAATACATCTTAAAAGCAGGATTGTCCTAATGTTCTGACCAATCCATATTCCTTAGTACACTTCAACTGACTAAAATAAAATAAAATAAAATAAACTTGGGGTCATACTGCCCAGAAACTCTTATTCCTAGTCTGTGTCTAACAAACTCAGGGAAATCTTAAAACAACTTAACAACTTATTCAATTCATTGGATACCGTCATATCCAGAAACCTATTCTCCCTAGTCCATACCTTTTATAGACTTAGGTCAAATATAATTGTGTACTATACTCTTTCAATTCAATTCAATTCCTCTTGGATCTCTGAACTCTTATATCCAAGGCTTTCTTAATGTATATAATTACTTAATATTAATCAATATAAATTATCCTTCCTTAGTTTTCTTCCTTTTATTACCATTGTTTGTTTTACTTTACCTCGATTATAAACAAATTAATTATTATAATTTATCTATGAAATCCTATTGAACTCAATCTTTGTAGAATTAAGTAATTTTATCAACTTCATATTTTATCTACGTCTGATACTTCTCATTCTATGTATAGGTAATAATGTAATAGTTATTTTCATAATACTATCCTATCATAATTGTACTCCATGTGTTATATTGTTATAAGTACTCTCTTTTGGTATTAATACTTATAACTGTTAAATAACTTTTCATTGTCTGTTTTCTTCATTAATATTTAGGAATATATATGTATGTTAGTGTCAATCTTTTATTTCTTTGTAAGTCTGTTAATCTTCTGTATCAAATGAACTCTGTAGAATCTTCCATCACAGTTTGCAGATCAGATGAAAAGTCTCTTTCCAACAGTCGATGTCCAGTTGTCTGAAGGAATACTTTCCTGATTTATTGCCACAAGGATCTGTCACGCTTTACCAGATCAGTTATTTCTGTCTATTTCGTTGCTTCATCCACACAGCTGCGCAGTTCTTTGCTTGGACGCTTGCCAATGTCTGCCACGTGCTTGCTTCTAGAATTCACGTTGTATCTTGTGCTTTTTGTCTCAGTTTTAGAAAATAGTCTTGTACAGTCTTTATGATTTGAAAACTCTATTTTTCTTACAAACCACAGTTCTTCTATGATAGTCAGTCTAGATTCTTTTTTTCTCTTCAAGTTTGTTTTCCCAGTTCCAAAATAGCTTTGTAACTCGATTCTTCTCTCTCCCCCCTTGAAGTGGGAACAAAACTTGAATAGAAGACTGGCAGGCTAGCCAATGTAAAAAATGTAGATGAATGGATCTCTGATGTAGACTCTTTCTTAATTTCTTCTTGTCTTCAGTTGATTGATATATATACGTCTTTTGTATATATATTCTTGGGCCAAATGCTCGCCACAATAATATATGTCTATATTATTGAAAAGTAGTAATACGCAATCTAACTTACGGTTTCTTCTGGTTTATTCTTTGTTACGGATACATAATAAAACATAATAAATAATGTTACAGGATAATGGACATTCAACAGCAGATGGTAATTGCTGGACTTCTGATGGGAGAGTTACATCGTTGTACAGAGCCAAGACTCAAGCCAAGACTAGACTGAGAGACCTCGTGTCCCTCTGTTACTATATAGAAGTGCTAATACTAACGTCAGCATATAACTCTAGCCATATAAGGACAAAACCCCCCACATCCACATTCCAGAGCTCTCGGACAAAGAAAGCCTTGTGACTTATTGATACCATCTGTTACTTATGTCAATCCACACATCCATATATATAATCAATAGAAACATAGAATATGCAATATTCTACATCCCGCTTACGCATAACATGACTTTGGGAGGAGGACTACCATCGGGGGCATGGCCCATCGCGGGCACTAGGAAATATATTCCCATCTCTCAAATTCTTGAAGGGGGCAGGTTACGGGACCTGACCTCACTGTTGGGAACAGAACCCAGGACCCCCTTGCGGTCCTCAGATACCTACAATTGCAACATTAATATAACTCGATGCCACATAAAGATCACCTACATCGGGATCTCACCTGGTTTGAAGGCCTATGTGTCCGGGGCGCCCCACTAGGCCACACAATCTCGGTGTTGTACCAACACTTACTTATAGGGGACACGACCCAGGCCTCTACCTTCCGCCGTCAATGGGAGGAACAACTCGGAAAGACGCTTACACCCACACAATGGGATACGGCATTGCTCTGGCAGCAGAAAAGCTCTATGAGTTCGTACTACCAGGAGGTCAACTACAAATTGCTCTCATTATGGTACAGGACCCCGACCTTGCTGCACCGGATCTTCCCATCAATCACCCCTTTGTGCTGGAGATGCCAGGCAGAACGTGGCATGCTGATACAAATATGGTGGGAATGTAGGGACATCGTCCCATACTGGGTGATGATTAAGGAAGCCGTAACCGACATTCTGGGAGACATTCCGGAATGGAACGCAGAGCTGGCCCTGTTACACATCTCGACACAACCCATCCGGGCGTACAAAAGATCTATACTACGTCACTTGCTAAACGCGGCCAAAGCTAACATACCAGCACACTGGAAAAAACGCGACACGCCAACGAAGAAAGAATGGATCCGCAGGGTGGAAGACATACATGGGGCAGAAGACATTCACGCCTCCTTGACCGGCCGTGAAACGAAACATATGGAGATGTGGCTCCCATGGTTCATGTACATTACCCAGTATAGACAAGCAGAAGATGCTCCTGAATCCACAAATGGAGTGGCAGCAGTCATGGGTCCCACTTGACGCAGATCAACTCACCCTACACCCCTTCCTTCTATACCTAATCCCTACTTATCCTTCTCCACCTCTGCAATCGCTAAGCTAACGGGCTCCGGGGCCCGGGGGAGGGGGACCGGGCTCAGAGGGAAATACCATTGAACATGCGATCTGCTACACCTTAACGTCACATATGTTCCCAGCCCTCGCGGGGCACGGACGACCGCCCGTATCTTGGGGAAAGCGAGATAAATTTAGATGCACACACTATCGCAGCACGAGTCGATGTAAGGGACAACACACGTTTATAGCTTACGGTCTTGTACCGCGTAGACCTACATCATACTCACCTGGCTTATTTATACTGACTGACTGACAGAAACATAATCTGATATGCATCCAGTTTTCATCCAATATTTAAAACCTCTTCATTCCCTTTACATGCTATCAGCTGCTGCAGTTATACTATTAACGCTCTCTGCCATTACATATAAATCCCTCTGCTACCTCATGTCTCATCTCCTCAGTTTAACCTTTAGATTGTAAACTCACTGGCAGGGCTCTCTACTAGTGATGTACCGAACGGTTCGCTGGCGAACGGTTCCTGGCGAACATAGTATGTTCGCGTTCGCCACGGCTGGCGAACATATGCGCGTGTAATGATATTGATGTTACAAAGTTTTGGAGTCCAGTAGCCAGATCAGCAATGTTTTCTGCCAGAGGTAGCCACTCGTTACCCAGGTGGTTGAGCCCCTGAGCCTTGAGTGGCCTTCTGGTCTTAAGCAGAGATGGGAGACTGGAACAGAAAGATGATAATCGTAGTCAGGCAAGCCGAGGTCAGTGGGAAGGAGAAGCAGCAAAGTCAAAACAGTCCAAATTCAGCAACAGGAAGGAGAAACAGGAACACGCTGGATTAGAGAGTACAGGAACCACAATAATCTGGCAAAGGTAAAGAGACAGGAAGTGGCTTTTATAGGCCAAGAACCAGACACCTGACTAGACACAGCTGAAGTGAGTTGTCACTGATAACCTTGACTCTACAAGCAATGGTATCAGATCTCAGGTAAATTTGCAAAAGGCAGGCTGGTGTACTGGTAATGAAAAGGTTTAGCACCATGTAAACCAGGGTTCGAAACCCAGCAGAGTCAGTTCCTCACATTACCTCCACCTTACAGGCGCAGCCTCTGGATGCCCTATTTCCTGGTTTAGCAGGGTACTGTGCATGGAAAGACTGAAGAAGATCAGGAGCATGAATATTGTCCACTGGTTCCCATGATCTATCCTCCTCACCATAGCCTTTCCAATGAACCAAGTATTGAAGTTTGTTGCGGAAGATCCTGGAGTCAAGAATTTTTTCCACCTCGTATTCATCTTCCCCATCCACGAGGACTGGTGGTGGGGCAGGCAAGGCTCGACCAGGGAAAGTATTTTCATGAAAAGGTTTAAGCAGTGCCACGTGAAACACCGGATGTATTTTCATGGAATCCGGAAGTTGCAGACGGAAGGTGACTGCATTGATCTGAGCGATTATCTTAAAAGGTCCCATGAACTTTTGACCCAATTTATGAGAAGGAATCCTAAGCTTAAGATTCTTTGTTGACAGCCAAACCTTGTCACCAACATGATAAACTGGGGCCTCCTTTCTGTGCCTATCAGCAGCTCTTTTGTAACATTCCTGAGCCTCCGAAAGAGTCTCCTTCAACAGTTCTTGGGAATCTCGTAAGGCGGTTAGCCGGTCAGTGACTGCAGGAATGGGAGTAGTAATTGGGAGACTCACTAGAAAGGTTGGATGGTAACCATAATTGGCAAAAAATGGGCTCAGAGAAGTGGAGCAGTGTTGGGCATTGTTATAGGCAAACTCCGCCGTGGGTAGAAAATCCAGCCAGTCATCCTGCAGGTAACTAATATAGCACCGCAAATATTGTTCTAAAGTCTGGTTGGTTCGCTCAGTCTGTCCATTACTTTGTGGATGAAAAGCTGAAGACAGATTTACATTAATACCTAGAATAGAACAAAAATATTTCCAAAAATGAGATGTAAACTGCACTCCCCTGTCAGAAATTACTTCATCAGGCACTCCATGCAAGCGAAATATTTCCCGAATAACAAGGTCAGCAGTCTGTTTAGCTGAAGGGAGACCACGAGCTGGTATGAAATGACTCATCTTGGTTAACCGGTCCACAACAACAAGAATAGTAGTGTGTTCCTTAGAGGGAGGTAGTTCCACAATAAAGTCCATGGATATAGATCCCCAGGGACGATGAGGAATCGGAAGAGGCTGAAGCAAGCCAACAGGGGATGAGCGAGGAGTCTTATGTCTGGCACATACATCACAAGAGGACACATACTTCTTAACATCCTCATAATATTTAGGCCACCAAAAGGATCGGGTAAGTAGTTCTTGTGTCTTTCGGATTCCTGGATGACCTGCTGGTTTAGAGTCATGGTAGAGGCGTAAAACGTCCAGTCGCACTGATTCTGGAACAAACAGACGTTGTTGAAAAATCCAAAACCCATTAAGCATGGTCATATGAAGATCACGAGGAGGATCACGAAAAACTGGATCTTTAGAGTAGCCCTTTTTAATGCGAGACATTAGATCAGAAGGAAAGGTAACTCCTAAAAATCTGCTCTCTGGCAAGATGGTGGCCTTGGTTACTGTAGTATGGAGGGGGTCAGCTATCCTAGACAAGGCATCCGCCTTGCCATTTCTGGAACCAGGGCGGTATGAAATAAAAAAATTAAACCTTGAGAAAAATAGGGACCAGCGTGCTTGTCTGGCTGACAGTCTCTTAGCGGATTGGATACATTCCAGATTTTTGTGATCTGTGAGGACAGTAATTGGATGGGTGGCTCCCTCCAAGAGATGTCTCCATTCGGTGAAGGCAGCTTTTATAGCCAAAAGTTCTTTATTCCCTATGTCATAATTTCTTTCTGCTGGTAACATCTGGCGGGAATAGAAGGCACATGGATGTAACAACATCTTAGGTCCAGTCCTTTGAGATAGTATAGCCCCAACAGCTGAATCAGAAGCATCTACCTCTACAGTAAATGGCAATTCTGGCTGAGGATGTACCAAGATAGGGGCAGATGTAAACAGAGTCTTTAATCTGGAAAATGCAGTGTCAGCCTTATTGGACCACTGAAAAGGAGTCCCTTTACGTGTAAGTTCAGTGATCGGTGTAATAACGGCAGAGAAATTCTTAATGAAACGCCTGTAAAAATTGGCAAACCCTACAAATCTCTGTATATCTTTTTCATTCTTGGGGATGGGCCAGTCCAGCACAGCTTTAATTTTACTTGCGTCCATACTTAAACCTTTAGGAGTTATTACATACCCCAGGAACTGAATTTCTGTTTGTTCAAACTCACATTTTTCCAGTTTAATGTATAGGTGGTGGGTACGAAGGCGCTCAAGAACAATGCAGACCTGTTTTCTGTGATTTTCAAGATTATCAGAAAATATCAGGATATCATCCAAATATGCCACAACAAACTGATCCAGGAGATCCCGTAGTACATCATTGATTAGATGCTGAAAAGTTGCAGGGCATTACAAAGCCCAAATGGCATTACTAGATATTCGTAATGTCCGTACCTGGTTCTGAAAGCTGTTTTCCATTCATCATTTGGTCTTATGCGAACCAGATTATATGCCCCCCGTAGATCAAGCTTCGTAAATATTTTAGCTGAACGAAGTCTCTCCAGAAGTTCAGGAATGAGAGGCAAGGGATAACGGTTTTTAACAGTGATTTTATTAATGTCCCTGTAATCAACACAAGGCCGTAGACTGCCATCTTTCTTTTCTACAAAGAATATAGGAGCTTCTGCTGGAGAAGTGGATGGTCGAATAAAGCCTTTGGCAAGATTTTCTTGTATGTATTCACGAAGTGCTTTCAATTCAGGCTCAGAAAGGGAGTATATACGGCCAAATGGGATAGCAGCTCCAGGTAGCAGCTCTATGGGGCAATCATAAGGCCTGTGAGGTGGAAGCTGATCAGCATTCTTCTTATCACAGACATCTGCAAAATCCCGATATTGTAGCGGAAGCTTAGTTAAGTTTGTAGCAACCATTTCATTAATTGTTGTGGTAACAGGTGTCACCTTAGAGGGTTGACAATTCATTAAGCAGTGTTCTGAAGGAAAGGACAAAGTTCTAGTCTTCCAATCAATCTGTGGGTTATGCAGCGCAAGCCAGGGTATACCCAAAATCACTGGAAACTGTGTTGAGGAAATTAGGTGGAAAGATATAGACTCATGGTGATTCACTTCCAGAATCAATTTTAAGGGCACAGTCTCATGTGTAACCGGGCCTGACGTAAGTGGGGAACCGTCTACTGTTTCCATTAACACAGGTGAAGATTTAGGGATAGACTGAATTTTATTTCCTGCTGCAAATTTAATGTCCATAAAGTTTCCGCCTGCTCCGGAATCTATCATAGCTGTAGTTGAAATTGTATTATTACCATATTGCAAAGTGATAGGCACCACCAAATGAGGATGTTGAGTCATCATACCCTCTTCACCCTGAGCCAGAGAAAACAAGGGTTGTGTGACAGAATCCAGTTGGTCTGAAATCTGGGATTGGTGTTGAATCTGTGCACCCTCAGCAGTCATAGCTATTGTTCTTTTAGACTTGTTAGGGCACTTGATGGTATAATGCCCTGCACTACCACAATACAGGCATAAGTTGTGAGTGCGTCGCCACTGTTTTTCTTCATTGGATAATGGCCCTCTTATTAGATCTACCTGCATAGCCTCAGGTTCAGAGTCTGTAGGTGTTTGTGGGGTCGGAGTAGAAATTCTTGAATAGAAAGTAGGAGTAGCACTTGGTTTAAAAGAGCCCTGTCTTTCCAATCTTCTTTCTGGAAGTCTCCGATCAATACGGATAGCCAACCGCACAAATGCATCAAACTCAACAGGAAGATCAACACGAGCTAGCTCATCTTTTATAGCTTCTGAGAGACCCCTTCTGAAGTGGAACCTCTGGGCTGATTGGTTCCAAGTAGTATCAGTAACCCACTGTCTGAATTTAGCAGCATATTCAGCCACAGATCGCCTCCCTTGATGTAAATGAAGGAGAGTGGCTTCTGCTGTAGCACAGCGATTGGGATCATCAAAAACTAGGCACATGGCCTCAAGAAAGTCTTTTAAATTTCCCAAGATTGGACTGTCCTGTTCCAGAAAAGGGGAGCCCCAGGCCAGGGCTTCATCTTTGAAGAGGGAAAAAATAAACCCCACCTTCTCTCTTTCAGATGGAAAACGGTTAGGTAACATCATGAAATGCAAACGGCATTGATTTAGGAAACCCCTGAATTTTTTGCGGTCTCCTCCAAATTTTTCTGGTAGAGGCAAGCGGGCATCTTGTGCAGGTGTAACAGTAGTAGCAGCAGCAGCCGCAACATCATGTGCCCTGTAGCTGGTAAGCTCACTATGCATTGATCGAACTTCATTTTGCAGTTCAGCTACCTGATCCTGCAGCACTTGAATGGTCTGTGCCTGGGTCTGCATAGTTCTTGCATTAAAAGCAACCTGCTGGGCCAATGCAGAATCTGATCTGACGGTCTCCATGAATGGGCCAGATTATTCTGTAATGATATTGATGTTACAAAGTTTTGGAGTCCAGTAGCCAGATCAGCAATGTTTTCTGCCAGAGGTAGCCACTCGTTACCCAGGTGGTTGAGCCCCTGAGCCTCGAGTGGCCTTCTGGTCTTAAGCAGAGATGGGAGACTGGAACAGAAAGATGATAATCGTAGTCAGGCAAGCCGAGGTCAGTGGGAAGGAGAAGCAGCAAAGTCAAACCAGTCCAAATTCAGCAACAGGAAGGAGAAACAGGAACACGCTGGATTAGAGAGTACAGGAACCACAATAATCTGGCAAAGGTAAAGAGACAGGAAGTGGCTTTTATAGGCCACGAACCAGACACCTGACTAGACACAGCTGAAGTGAGTTGTCACTGATAACCTTGACTCTACAAGCAATGGTATCAGATCTCAGGTAAATTTGCAAAAGGCAGGCTGGTGTACTGGTAATGAAAAGGTTTAGCACCATGTAAACCAGGGTTCGAAACCCAGCAGAGTCAGTTCCTCACAGCGCGGTTCGATCCGCCCCCTATTCATCATCATTGAGTAAACGTTGACCCTGTACCTCACAGTCA